>JARWLC010000014.1:90452183-90879683 GCA_033318265.1 Phyllotis vaccarum
CAAACAGAGGACTTTGAAGTCAGAAGACATGGTACCAAGTTTGGGTCCTGCTTTTTACTATGACGGAGGACAAATCACTACCCTCTGGTCTTTGGTGTCTATTTTTTAAAATAAGAGTATTATCTACTGTTCCTACCTCACAAGGTTGTTGTGAGAAGTGAGACTGTATGTAAAAGTACCTGTTAGCTGTCAGTTTTTAATCATCATAGGTTCTTAATCCTTACTACCAAATACAATACCAGCGTTTGTCACAAGGACATACTCTTACTCAGCTTTTCCCCTGTACAGTGGAATAGTGCAAAGAAGATCAGGTTCGAGGTTATTACGTCCCGGATATCTACTTTCAACATGGAAACGCTAGTGCTTTCTAGAATGATAAAAGGCAAAGTATAAGGAACAAAGCCAGAACCCTACTGCGACAGACATTCCACCATTACCATACAGTGAAAATGACCAGCCTCCGTCATAAAAGGCTATCCCGAAGGTTTATGGCAGAGAATTTATCCTTGGTTCTAAAAACCTGGTCACACTGTGGTAGTTCTTTGTATCATCTTGGCTAGCACTGCCTGAGAAATCACCAACCTCTCCAACAGCACAGATCTCCTCAAATAAAGTGATGGGTTATTCAAAAGGAACATTAACCCAGATAAATAAAGTTCAAGCTGCCCTCAACTTCCTGGTCTCTTACAATTAGACTAGCAGGAAAAGTTTTAGATACGAATTAAAGCAAGTATGTGATGATATGTTTCTTCTTTTATCATTTAATCCCTCACATCAATTTAGCTTTTAGCATCATGATTTTCACTTGTCTACTCTTTATTTGTCCATCAGACTGAGAATAAAATTTGTTCTTGATAACAAGTCTTAGGTATCCCATTTACACACACACACACACACAAACACACACTCACATGCACATGTATGCATGCATGCAAACATGAGCACACACTTAGGCACAGGCACATGTATGCTACCAAACACAGGCACATGAACATACAAACAGGCAGAAGCACATGTGCATGCACATATACACACATGCACATATATACACATATAAGCATAGATATATGTAAACACACACATATCACATCACAGCATGAAGCTAAGGAACAGGAAGGAATACCACCATTTTCTTGTCAATATGTATCGTCAAGCCTGACTGGACTTTACTGCTGCTGATTCAACATGGATTCTGGATTAGCTGATCTGAACTGAGTTCAGTGTACTGAATATGTCCTAATCTACTCCTGGATACTCCTGACTCCATTCAGTCTTTGCAGAAATTTAAGAGGAAGCTGCAATCTGATGGAGCGACTGATACCCAACAATCGTCTATCAAAGGGAGAGCTTTTCTGTCAAAATCTGTGAGCTTCTCCAGCTTAAAATGTCTATCAGCGTCATCTTAAGTCAGTAGAATGATGGCTATGTTCAGAAGATCTCACAGAATTGTGACCCAAAAGAGTCACATACCCCAAACAGAAAACTTTTCATTGTCATTTCTCAAGCCCCTACATCAAGAAAGGAAGGTTATGGGGAGGAGGGGTCCATTCAGTCTTGATCTCCGTTTTCAATTGTTTTTAATGTAGGATAGGAAATAATCCACAATCTCCTTGCTGTGTGTGTGATCAGCTAATCGAATACAACATCCAGGGGGCTGAAAGCTCCTTAAGACATCGACACTGCAATTTCACTACTTAAAACAAGTTGAAACTTAAAACAACGTCTTCTATTATAATTCATAATCACCACTTGCCTCGGGAAGAAAGCCAGGCAGACTCAAAGCAGCAGCCACCCAAGGTCAGAGGCACTGGGCCAAAGGACCCAGCAAAGAGCTGACCAAAGCCAGGGGGGAAAGCTGTCACTGAAATGGCAGGCCATGCTTAAGGACCAAGATGTTCTACAGGTCGAGAGGGCTGAGGGAGAGCCGACAGATAGAAGCAGGAAGGCAAAGAAAGATGTTGGAACAGATATCAGGGTGATGAACACTAGGCAGCAGATGCATCATCCACTCCACATAATCTTTGTCTCACAGTGGTCTTTCTTGTGACTTCCAGGGTTATGTCATAGTTTCATCCTATGAATTAAAATTCTTACCATTACTGATTTAACTTAACATAGCCAATTCTGTTTCTAAACAGAAAACATTTTTTTTTAGCCCAGACATAGTCATACTCTTTTACATCCTGGCTGATGTAATTTTCTTTTACAGAGATTTTTAATTTGTTCATAAATCTTTAATGTTATTTTATCAATAAAATTTTTATCAATAAATACTCCCCTGGTTGAACTCCAATTCTTTTATTAAATTATTAAAACTCACTAACAAAGAGCATCCATGCTGATTTATCATTCGCCCGCACTTGCCTTCTCCAGGAACTGGGAAGGAGAAGGTATTCTCACATAGCTGACGTGCAAATGTGATTGAAACAATTACAGTGAAACACCAGGAAAGGTTTAGCCCAGGGAACTGTGGAGGTGACTCACAGCAAGCATTCCGGATGAATGTCAATCTGCAAACTGTTTGGTGCTTCCAAAAGTCAGAGGCAATCAACCCTCCCCCTGCCCCAACAGGATGCAGAAATCGCCTGGTGAGAGACAGACATATGGGACAGAGAGAAATAATGAAGGCGGCATTTTGCAGGAAGGAGTGGCTAGGCAGAGCCCTTAGCTGGCAGAAGCGCCACACTTCTCAGGGAATTCCTGTTAGAGGTTCCAGCAATAGATGGAACGCAGCCAGTAGCCACGAGGGTGAGAAGGGGGCGGCAGCTTCAGCAAGTCAGTGTCTGAATTCTGTTTTAAATATAAGAACTCACTACTTCACTTCTTTGAAAGGCTTTGTGTTTTTTTGTTAAGGCTTGAATCCATGTGAACTACAGAGCAGCATTAGAGACAGAAGGGCAGCCTCTATAGTGTGAGACCCAAGCATCACCAGGAGAAGGAAACCATTCAGTGTCCTGTCCAATGTGCTGTGCAGAAAGCCATGCTCACAAGGATGGTAACTCTTTTCTCATCCTGGTGCAGTGCTCAGTGTTTTTTCCTGATCCCTCTCACATTCTTCATAATGTCCAGGATGGATGGAGACATTTTTAATGAGCAGAATACCTATAAGTATAAGAATCAGAGAAATTCTAACTGACAATAACCAAAAATATTCTTTAAAATTAGACCAAATGGTCAGCCACTCTTTGCTGAACACAATTCATTTTAGAGTAAATATTCATGTTAAAATTATTGATAAAAATTATTCCAATAAAATGTAGTTTCATCTACCCTTCAGTTGTCTTTAGTGTAAATGTAATACTAACGTTTCCATAAACAACCTTTTCTCCATAAATAAAATATTTATATACTGAAAGTTGGCAGATTTTTCTTTTTTATCTTTTTTAACTAGATCAAACTCTGGCAGCAAGTAACATCTTTGAAGGTACTAAAGCAAGTTCCTGAGCATATTGGTTTCCATTTCTGCCAAGTTTGAGCTATATACTAGATACAATGGACAAAACGGTGAACAAAGTCATATCATTTACACTGTGGGGTCAGAGAAGGACCTTAAACTCCATGCCAACAAGTGTGTATTTACTAGCTGAGACAAGTCCCTGAGAAAAGGAAACCGCCACAGTGACAGCATATGACAAAGAAGCTGGACCAGCCTGGAATATTGATAAGAAGGAGGGGTTGAGCTAAAGTATAAACCATGAGGAGATGCTTGAGGGATAAAGTGGGGATGCAGAGAATGTTTTAGACATGAGGGCATCTGAAAACTGAAGCGCTGATGGGACTCTGAAATCTAAGCACAGCCTAGGTGACTGGAGACAAAAGCAAGATTAGAAGTGGGGAGTAGCAGAAGTGGCTGGGAACTAAGCTACAGCCTTAGATATCTGCCAAGGAGCTGGGTCTTGGTCTGCACCTCAACAAAACTGCCAGGGAGACTTGACATGAACCATCTTACTCAGCAGTGGTCTCTTGTATGCCGCCATCTTAAATTTATCTTTGGTTGGTATGAGCTAATCTGGATTGTGAACCAAATGGGATTTAGAGTCTCTAGAAGAGAAACCTCTACGTATGCCTGTTGTAGTGGGTTCTCGGGTCCCGGGCGCCAGAGATCCGGGACCCACAGACCTGCCGCCCGGGACCGCTTATCCGCGCACCGCCGCCCAGGCCCCCAGAAACGACTCAGACGCTTCTATTAACTTCATGCTGTTTGGCCTATGGCTCAGGCACTTTGCTAGCTAGCTCTTACATCTTAAATCAACCCATTTCTATTAATCTGTCTGCCACGTGGCCGTGTGGCTCACCCGAGTTCCTTACATGTTGCTCCTTGGGCGGCTGGCCTGATCTGCCTCTAACTCCGCCCTGCTTCTCCTACCTAAACTGATTTCTCCTCCCACTTCTTCTATGGTGCCCGCCATGACCCAAAACAGCTCCTTTATTTAAAGATTGAGATTCACAGCATAAAGAAGGGCATTCCCACATCATATGCCTTAGGGAATTTCTAGGGAGGTTGAATTGAAGAAGGAGGTCCACCCAGAATGTGGGCAGTACCACCCCTATGGGCTCAGGTCCTGGGCTGAGTAAAACAGAAAAGGTTGATGGGACAGGCACCCTATATCAATTTCCGGACTGCAGGGTGATCAGCAGCCTGCGGCCACACCTTCCCCACCATGGTGAACTGCCTTTCCTCAGACTGTGAAACAAAATAAACCTCCCTCTCTTAAGGTGCTTCCTGTCAAGTATTTGATCACCAATGCTGAGAAAAGCAACTGACGTAGCTGGATTTTTTTATATGCCTTCAATATTCCTGTATTGAATGAAGCCTTGGATTCAGTCACAAACACCATGTACAACAGACAATGGAAGAGACACTGCATTCCTAGCTCTCCTAGATCTGGAGATTCAGGAGGATCAGAAAACATCATCACTGGCTGCAAAAAACGACATGTATAAACTTGGAAACATTCATTCCCATGGTACCAAGGATTTTGCTTTTATACTGTGGCCATGGACATAATTTGTACAAAGTTTCAATCTCTTAAACAGATTTTGAACATCCTCCCAAGGATATCAGGTAGAGCTATATTGAAGGTTCTGTTGAGAGGCGATGAAAAATGCTATTACTATTTAGTACGCCACGATGAACAAAGGTTGAGTTTAGAAGGGAGAGAGCTGATTAAGGAAACTCTCACAAATACAGAAACACCCACACTGAGAAATATCTACTGCAACTGGAATTTATGCTCCATAAACCCTCCCTTCACCCCATCGTTCTGATTCTCAGCCCCTCCAGCAGCTGGGCATCTGAAGGACAAGCAGTCCGTGGCTGCCTTCACTATTCTTGCAGATGCAAGGAAAAAGTCACATGTCTGTTAGCTCAGTTACACTTGCTACTTGTTTCCATTTTGGAAAACTTAGTTGACATCTTCCTTGTCTTGGTAGCTATTTTCTTTGTCCTGAGTGTTTCTGCCTTTTGTGTCCTCTTCCGGAGGTCAGAATGATGTCTGAGGATGACATCTGAGTGCTGGGTCTGAATCGCTCAGCTGAAACTGCCTTACAATTTTCACGTGCGTTTCCAGGTTGAATTTTCTTTCCATCATTATGAACCGTTTTTACTGTTACTTCATGAATTACCTGTTTTCATGCTTGTCTGTGTTTCTATCCTACTTGACTTTTATAGCATTTATATTATCTCACAATGTGTAAAATTCTGTGCTGACTTTGAGACAGGGTCTCATATATCCCTGGCTGATCTGAACTCATGATCCTCAGGTCTCTGCCTCCCAAATGCTGAGACTACTTGTGTGTATCCATATGCCTAGCTAAAATTTGTTTTAAATATTTCCAGTTTGCCATTTATTTTTAACTCTTATCAATTTTACACATTAAAGTTTTCATAGTTAAAAGAAAATGGTAGGGCAGTTTCTGGGGGGATGCTGAGAAGCACTAGCCTCAAGAGTAGTACTGGCCACTTCTGACTTCTGAGGCAAAAAAAAAAAGAGGGGCTAGAGAGATGGCTTAGTAGTTAAGAGCACTGGCTGCTCTTCCAGAAGACCCATGTTCAATTCCTAGCACCCACATGGCAGTTTATTACTGTCTATAATTCCAGTTTCAAGAGACTGGACACTTTCACACCAATGCATATAAAATAAAGTTAAATAAGTTTTTTTTTTAAAAAAAAATAAAATAAAATAGTACAAAAGCTTCTGTAAGGCAAAGGACACCATCAAAAGGACAAAACCGAATGGGAAAGATCTTTACCAACCCCATATCTGGCAGAGGGATAATTTCCAAAATATAGAAAGAAGAAACAAAACATCAAAAACCCAAATAATCCAATTTAAAAATGGGGGTACAAAAGAGTCTCAGCAGAGCAATTTCAAATAGCCTAGAGTTACTTAAAGAAATGTTCAAAATCCTTAGCCATCAAGAAAATAAAAATCAAAACAACACAGATTGCGTCTTGCACCTGTCAGAATGACCAAGATCAGAAACACAGGTGACAGCCTGTGCTGGAGAGGATGTGGAGCAAGGGGAACTCTCCTCCTCCACTGTTGGTAGAAGTGCAGACTTTTATAGCCACTTTTGAAATCAATATGGCAGTTTCTTATAAAATTTGAAATTGATCTACTTCAAGATCCAGCTAATGCCACTCTTGGCCGTAGAGGCAAAGGATGTTCCACCATGCAACAAGGTGCAACTTGTACAACTATGTTCATGGTAGCTTTATTAATAACAAACAGAAACTGGAAATAATCTAGATATCCCTCAACGAAAGAATAAATAAAGGAAAGATAACACATTTACACAGTGGACTATTACTCACCTGTTAAAAACAATAACATTAGGAAATTTGCTGACACATTGATATAACTAGAAAAGATCATTGTGAGTAAGGTAACCCAGACCTAGAAACACAAACATGATACATTTCGTCAAGTAATATTAGCTGTAAAGCACAGGAGAACCATGCTACAACACAGAGACCCAGAGAAGCTAAGTCACAAGGAGGGCTCAAAATAGGAATGCATAAATCTCACTGTGAATGGAAAAATAAAATAGACATTGCCAATAAACAAGGAGAAGGGCCTAGAAGGAAAAATGAGGATGGGAATGGGAACAGGGGGATCACGTGGGAGGAGGGTAGAGGGAGACAGGACCAGGAGAGACAACTGGAATCTCAAGCATCTCTGGCATAAACTAGAAACCTAGAGCAGTGGAAACTCCTGGAATCTATGAGGGTGGCCCTACCTAACACTCCTAGCAATAGGGGATATAGAACCTGAACTATCCTTCTCCTGAACTAGAAAAGATTTCCAGGGGAGTTCCTGGGACACCAATCCAGCCACAAACCCTTAGGCCTACAATTAGTCCTGCCTACAAGATGTTATGGGGTAAAGATGACACATAAATTGTGGGAGTGACCAACTAATGACTGGCCCTACTCTGAGAAGGATTTCAGCCCTGAGAGCCAAGACTGAGAGGCAAGATACTTCAGAAACTTAGAATAGAACTAAATACAACTGGAAGAAAAAAGTTAATGTAATGATATTCTGTGATTTTCATATTCTGTGATTGATGCCTAGCCCAACTATAATCAGAGAAACTTTACCTAGTAATTGATAGAAACAGTTGCAGAGACTCACAGCCAAACATTAGGTAGAAATCATGAAATCATGCTGAAGAGAAGGAGGAAGGATTGTGGGAGCCAGAAAGGTCAAGGGCATCACAAGAAAACCCACAGAACCAATGAACCTGGGCTCATAGAGGCTCACAGAGATTTAACCAACAACCAGGGAGAGACTGCATGGGACTGACCTAGGCCCTCGGTGTATATGTTACAATTGTGTAATGTGGTCTTCTTGTGAGATCGCCAACAGTGAGAGCAGGAACTGTCTCTGACTCTGATGCCTGCTTTTGGGACCCCTACCTCCTACTTGGTTGCCTCATCCAGCCTTAGTAGAAGAGGAGGAGCTTAGTTCCAGTTAAACATGGTACTTGGGCTGGGAGGTATCCATGGAAGGCCCACCTGTATCTGAAGAGAAACAGTGTACAGGGGTGGAGTGGAACGAAGAGAGGTGTGGGGAGAAACTGGAGAAGAGGAATGGGGGGAAACTTTAGTTTGGATGTAAAAATATCTATTATTTAAAAGAACAGGTAGAATAATGAGCTGCAACCTGCTCACATAGTAAGATACTGTCTCAGAAAGACAAAGAAACAAAAATGTCTCCGGAATAACACAACCTAAACTAGTTAGTTATTATGATGCTTTGGATGAGGATGGCTCATAGGCTCATACACTTGGGTGCTTGGTTCAGTTGGTGGGACTGTTTGGAAAGACTAAGGAGGTGTGTCAATGGGCACAGGCTTTGAGGTTTCAAAAGATTTGCACGATTCCCACTGTGCCTGTCTCTGCCTCCTGCTTCTGGATCCAGGTGTGAGTGATTGGGCTGGAGAGATGGCTCAGCAGTTAAGAGCTCATACTGTTCTTATAGAAGACCAGAGTTAATTCCCAGAACCCACATTTTGTAGCTCATAGCTGCTTTAACTCCAGTTTCAGGGGATCTATGCTATTTTGCTCACAGCAACATCTGTGATTGCCTGTGCAAGACTTGTACAACACTGGATCTGCTGACATCCTATTATGAAAAAGCGAAGAATCCAGCCAGACGACATTACAGACTGGAAAGGCCTAGCTATGAAGGCTGCAGAACTTCAGAGGAGGCCTACCACACAAATTTGCCATATAAAACTGAAGAGTCTGACAGGGAAAACGGGAAGCCCAAAACTCGAAAAAGGCATAAATGGATTTGCCTGGACCTTCATATTCTGCTGAAATACCTCATCCACTGGAGATGGCCTGCTCTCCATGGCTAATAGGAGCCAGTTCTCTTGATGTCATACAGAAACCTCATATAGAAACCGCACAGATGATCCCACGCAGAACAGTAGCTTCCATCACCAAATATGCCCCATCTATCTAACAGTTTACAAATGTAGAGCGAGAGTCATTCCTAATCACAGCCCATCTGGACAAGTATTGTTCTTATTTTTGGAAAAAAAGAACGTTTCACCAAAATCTTGTACCATCTGCAGATATCTAATAATAGGAATTCAGAGTGAATGACTTACGGTGGGTCTGTATGGAGTAGATGGGAAAAGAGCATCTGCTGAAAATGGGGAAAGCATTTTAGTAGTAGAGGGGAGCCCTGTCACTTGGGTCTAATGTGTTGGAAGTATCAGGACTGTGCTAGGGTCAATTTCTTAACCCAATGGAAAGATCCAACAGCATTAAATAGGGTGGAAATGTCAAATGGTTGAGGAAAGTGTCAGGGAAGGCTTTGGAAAGAGATGTCCCTGACTAGATCCCATGACTGAGACCAGAGACTCAAAGGATACCCTAGAAAACATTTTCATAACCAAATAAATCTAGGGTAGAACGGTGCGAGTGTGAGTATCAACATTGCAGGGTCTCCTTTTTCTGTCTTTGCTATCAAGGGGGGATTTTGCTAAGTACCTTAAATTTGCCTTAACCTCCTAATCTCTCTGCTTCAGTCTCCTGAGTGCTGGATTTACTGGCTTGGATCAGAAACATTGACATTACTGAGAAACAGAGATTATTCTAGTCTGAGAACCTTCCAAAGGGCTGCCAGGGATTGGGCTATTCAAACAGTGGCACTGAAAACATAGGCTTCTGGGAGAGTAGAGGCCAGGGAGTGTGACTTACGATGAAATCCAGGGATCTAAACTGTCAATACACACCTGTGCCAATAGTGTCTAAAGCCGTAAGATACTGAAGGTATATGAGGATGCACAGGCAACATCCCAAAGACATTCACATGTTGATGCTGCAACCTTGAAAACATCTGATATTCCATAGAAAGGGAAGATGCTGCTTTCAGGCCAACAGAATCTTGGTATCGGGAGATTATTCTGTATTGTTTGGCTATGCCTCTCGCAATCACAAAAATTTTAGGGGAAAATGGAAGAGATAGCAGTTAGAGACAGAGACAAAACAGCATGGCAGCTGGGGAGTAGTCTGCATTGGTGTGCCCCTGGTTCTGAGCAAGTAACAAGGGATGTCTTAGTCAGGGTTCTCTAGAATAACAAATTTATAGAAAGAACAATACACACACTATGACGTATTGGAATGACTTACATAGTTCAGTCCATAAGATTGGATGTCTCAATTGATCTTCAGTATATGCTGGAATCCCAAAGAAGTAGGTTCTAATGCCAGTGCAGGAAGGAATTGCTAGCAAGGCAGGGAAAAGCAGGAAAAGAACAAATGTTTCCTTCATCTAAGTCCTTAATAGACTTCCAGCAGAAGGTGTGGCTCGGGTTAAAAGTGTGTCTTCCCACTACAAGGTCCAGATTACAGGCATGTGTCTTCCTGCCTCAAGCTTCAGATCAAAGGTGTGTGTCTTCCTACCTCAAAGGTCCAGACTAGAAGTAGATTAACCCACTTCAAGCAAAAACAGAAACAAACCAAAAAAAAAAAAAATAAAACAACAAAAATAAAACTCTCACAGGTGTTGCACGAATGAAGGAAACTCAGAGCCAGATCTCTGGGAAAGGCTCAGATATCAGAGAGGAAACCCCACAGTCACATCTCACCCAGCTGTCCTCCAGCTTCCTCAGCCTTGCTCCTCCTGGCTTCTTCTGCCTCCTCTGTCTTTCTATGCCTGCCTTAAATACTTTCTTGGCTCAGTTGTTTCACATCCTGGTTAAGATTAAAGGCGTGGCACCACCACTGCCTGCCTGGGAGCCTGGAACTCCTTCTGTAAACTAAGCTGGCCTCAAACTCAGATTTCCTGGGACTAAGGGTGTAGGTCACCACTCTGGATATACTCCCTGTGCTGGGATTAAAGGTGTGAGTTACCACTCTCTCTGATCCTCCTAGACTGACTGTGGGTAGATCCCTCTGATATCTCACACTGGATTTTATTAAGCTTGAAATATATCCCCCCCACACACATAAGTGTGCCTTCCATTTCTGAATTGTAGTTCATTCCAGTTGTTGTCAAGTAGACAGCTAATAATATCCATCAGGAGTGTGCGCAACAGGAAATGCAAGTGTTGTGGAAAAGCTAGAAGAGAAATCCATATTCTGAGGCTCCAGAAGGAACATGCTGATCATATCTGTAGCGTAGTGAAACTGAGTTCAAACCTATAATGCCTGTGATCTCTAAAATTGTAAATTTGTATGACTACAAGCAACTAGGCTTTCAGTAATTTGGTGAATGGTAACTTTTGTATCAATGAACTAGGCTATAACTTGCAATTATTCAATCCAACACTAATCTCATTGTTGCTGTGAAGGTATCTTATAACTATAGTTCATATCTGCAATCTGCTAACTTTGAGGAAAGATGGCTACCCTCAGTATGATAGATGGGCTATTCCTAATCAGTTTAAAAGCCTGGAGCAAAATTGAAGGATTTCAGAAAAATAAAACATTCTTGCCAACTCTAGAGTTTCTAGCCTGCTGCTCCGCCTTATGAATTTATCCTTTGCAGTCTGTATTGTGTACACCAGTGACTTCAAATAAGTGTATGCCAGTCCTACTTTATCCATATTTGCTTCATATTACCTGTTCCAGTCAATTGTAATCTGAAAATAATGATTGTAAAGTTCTAGTAATAAATAATTTGTAATTTTTAAATTGTTTTGTGTGAGGCTAATAGATGGATCAATGGTTAAGAACACTTCCTGTTTTTCCAGGGGACTGAGTTCTGATCCTTGAACCTCTATTAGGTTGTTTAAAACCATCTATAACTCCAGCTCCAGGGGATCTGATATTTCCTTCCAGACACTCAGCATGGACACTCACATGCATGAACCTACACATACACATAATTTAAAAGAATAAATAACATATTATCCTCAGAAAAAATGATGAAATATCATTTCATCAGCTACTTCTAGCCTATAATATGAACAATCCCTCCTAGCCTTCCATATTATATAAGCTATATGCCCAATGAATACCCATCTGGATTTTCACTACCTCGGTATCCTGATGCCACCATGCTTGTATTCAAGTGATCTGAATTTTACTTAAATCAGTGGCAAAGTACACAAGCACTGGTACACAGAAGACAGGGGTGTATGAAATAGGGAGGGTAGATTGACTTCACAGAGTGTATAAGGAAAATAGAGCAGATGCACAGGGCCCAGGACTATTCGTGAGTTCAGACACACATTGGTGTATAGCTGTTATGTGTGAGTGGACCACTGGATATTTTCAAAATACCTTCTTGGTTCTGTTTCGCTAGTTAAAATTATATGGGCATTTGTTCAAATACCAACAGGGGACAAACACCAATAGTTCACAAAGATATTCCTTAATCCTTTTAACCAGAAAGGACAAAAAGCAGGTAGGACAAATGGCTACAGACAAAACAAAAGCTAATAATGGTAATAATGATGAAAAACAGTTCACTAATATTTTCCTAGTTGACCTAATCAATGATAAGGGAAGCCCAGACTCCACGAAGAGTCCTTGAGTCTAGAGACAGATGCCAGCCCATGTCTGAGAGACAAAACCACCCAAATGCTAAATTTCTTAGATTAAGTATATAAACTGACTGGGCCACCAGAAAAACCAAATGCAGGGAAAGGTAAACTCATCTGTCGTTACTGAGATTCAAACTGGTACAGCCACAGTAGAAATCAGTATGGTGGTTTCACAAAGGCTTACACTTGTTCTAACAGAAGATCCAACCATATTGCTCTTGAGGATATATCCAAAGGACCTTGCATCTTACTACAAAGTTACATGTTTATTACTGCTTCATTCATAAACACTTGAAATTGGAAGCAACCTAGATATCTATTTTCACAATAGAAATATTCAGCTGCTTAGAAAAATGAAATTATGAAAATTATAGGTAAATGGATGGAGTTAGAAAATAATCATCCTGGGTGAGATAACCCAGACCCTAAAAGATAAATAATGTATATTTTCTTTTATATGTGGGTGGCAGCTTTTAAACTTTAGATATGTGTATCTCAATCCAAATAACCACAGAGATTAGGTATTTAGTAAGGAACTAGGGGAAAGAGAGGGAGGTCTTTCAAGTAAGAGGAAATAGTATTATAATGTGATAAAAGGGCAGCATGGCATAATAATCCTAATGGTGCAGTAGTGGTACACATACCTTGGTGGCAACCAACATCTCTCTACTTGGACTTAAGACTTGTTCAACAAGAGGGAAACTATGCCCTCTTGGGCATAGTAAAATCATGAATATTGGAGACAAATCTACAATGGTCATTTTATTAAACCAGCATAATTCCCAACTGCATTTTAAAATATGTGTCCTTATACATACAGAGAATTGTAGTCCTCTGCTTCATCAAAGAAATATTTTCCCTGCAACAAATGAGGAGCACTACAAAAAGCCATGACCAATCAAAATGTAGGAGACAAATCTACAGAATAACTCTTGAACCTACAGCTCAAGTAACATTGTGGATGGAGGGGATAGAAAATTGCAAAAGCCACAGAATAGGGAGTTTCTGTGAGATTGTGTCTCCTAGTAACGTCAGAAGCTACACCCATAAAGTCTCTCTAATTTGACTGCCCAAATGTGAATTGAACAACGATGGCATCAATGGGCATGACAAAGTAAATGAAAGAAAACCACAGGCACCTGAAGAATGCTGAGAGCAGGAGAAATAGTCCTCAGGGAAGAGTGCACCAACTGATTATCTAATACCAAATGATCAACACTAAAAACATACATACATAACATTATACAGACTGAGCATATTATACTTAGGAAGGTGGGGTGAGGGTGGGTGGGGTGAGGTGTGGAGGGTATGTGTGTAGCAACAATTAATGAAAAAGGCATACATTTGAAAAGAGAGAAAAGATGGGTAGAGAAGATAATGGGCACGGAAGGAGAAAAACAGGGGAAAAGGATGCAATTATAATCTCTAAAAGAAAATTTTAAAGGAGAGAAAGGGAAAACTAGAGTAAAAGAGTAAACGGAAGTGTAGAAGGCGAAGAGGGGGAAATAAGGGTAAGGGGGGGATAGCCAACACTGAGGCCTTTGAAAAACTCATGTAGAAACCAGCTGCTTTCTAAAATGTATACATGAATAAAAGGAACTTAAATTTCTAAAATATATGCATATATGAAAGGAATTTAAGTGGAGTCACCATAGAGTATGGCACAATGCTCCAACTAGATATTTTATGCCACCAGGTAAAACCACTAGTACCAGGAATGGGTTAGTAACATTTTGTTGAATCATTGGCCAAGGGGTCTCACTGACCACCAACATCCCTACAAATATCATAGGCTATTTCCAAAGCTACTGGTTAAAGGTAAGGTTGTATTGCAGAAGACAACACTTATTTATGTCATCAAACATGGAGAAATCAACCTGGTGCTCATCTAGACTATTTACCCCTATTAATTATCGTTATTTTGCTGGAGGGCACTCTGCATTCTATCAAAGGAGAGACTCAATCATTAATGTCACTCAGCTACAAATCTTGTGTTCTACAACAGAGATCTGTCTGCAAGATACACTGGTACAACAGTGTCACAAATGTCATGGTAGTAAACAACTACTTTTTAATTAATTTAAGTTCATGAAACAGAACACATGCCTGACTCTACTAAAGTGGCTAAAAACTTGAGATTACATAGGTCATGGGTTTAGGGGAAAACCTACTACTATTATTCTTCTAAAGAAACAGCAATAAAATGATACTTAAGGGCACACTGCTTTACCAACAGATCAATGCCTCCCTCAACTGTTCTCATAAAGACTTCCTCTTGTAGTAGATGGTAATTAATTCAAACATTCACAACTGGACAATATAAAAGACTTTGGAGCACTAAGTCCTAAATCAGATGTCTTTAATAAACCTCTTATTTCAAGGCTCTGGAATCTATAAGGAAGAGAAGGTTAGAAAGATTCTGAGAGCCAGATGTGGTAGCTGACTTGAAGGAAAAGGATTCTGCCAGATAGAACAGGGCTGTTAAGAACTCATAGAAACTGTGACAGCATGCACAAGATCTGAAAAGGTTAAAATGTCTTTGACTATTTCATCATTGTAGCAGAAAGCTGACTAACATGGGTGAATGTGATTAAGAAACCTTATGACTGCTCCTTAACCTTTTAATTAAACTTCAAAATTACAGAAGACATTAACTGAGAGTTCTGAAAGTGTCCCTTCTCCAAAAGAGTTAACCAGAAAAAAAAATTTACATCCTAGATGGAGTGATGAAGATTTTGTGTCATTCACAAAGATGTGTACTACTAATGCATACAGGAAGAATAGTTTACACCATGTGCCTGATTAACTTGCTAATCAGATACCTGAAAATACCAGTAGGATCTTAGAAGATGACACTTGTCATGACAGTTTATGCTGGTAGGAACATAAACTTGTATAGCCCCTTTGTAAATCAGTATGATGGTTTCTCAGAAAATTGGGAATCAATATACCTCATGATTCAGAAATACCATTCTTGGGTATTTACCCAAAGGATACATAGTCATTCCACAAGGACGTTTGCTCAACTATGTTCATAGTAGCATTATTTGTAATAGCCAGAACGTGGAAACAACCTAGATGCCTCTTCAACTAAAGAATGGATAAAGGGAAAAAAAAATGTAGCACATTTACACAATGGGGTAATACTCAGCAAGGGAAAAAAAAAAAAAAAAAAGACTTCTTGAAATTTTCAAGCAAATGGATGGAACATCCTGAGTGAGGTAACACAGACCCAGGAAAACAAACACAGTGAATTTTATATGTAAAGCAAAGGATAATCGGGCTATGATCTACAACCCTTGGCTGAGCAGCTAAATGACAAGGAGGACACTAAAAGAGGTATTCATGGGTCCCCTGGGAAGGAGAAATAGTTAAGATCTCCTGAGTAAGTTGGGATGATAGAAGAGGAAGGAGGAAGGGGGGGGGTGAGAAGAGAACATGGGGGAGTGAGATGGCTGAGTTGGGGGAGGGACAGAGAGGGGGAGCCACAAAATAGGTATCTTGATAGTGGGAGCCATTTTGGACTTAGGGAGAAACATGGTTCTAGCGAAATATCCAAGAATCTACAAACATGACTCCAGCTAAGACTCCAAACAATAGTGGATAGGGTGCCCGAACTGGCCTTCCTCTGTAGTCAAATTGATGATCACTCTAAATGTCATCATAGAACCTTCATCTGTAGTATGCAGTTTCTGGCCCAGACTTTCGGGCCTAGCCTCAAGGTTTAGGCCCGCAGACCCACAAACCCGCAGAGACACACAGATGCTTACAATAGTTTTAGGCTGATCAGCATAAGGCCCAGACATATAACTTGCTAACTCTTTATCTTTAATCTAACCCATGACTCTTATCCTGTTCAGCCATGGGGTTCGGTACCTTTTCTCAGAGCAGAATAGTTGTCCTCTGTTTATTCTGGCTTCTCTCTGGCATTCTGCTCTGTTCTGCCTGTTCCTAGAGTTTTCCTAGTCTGGTAGCCCCACCCACACTTCCTGTCTACCTTTGACCAAATAGCACTTTTTATTAAACCAGTGGGCAGGACAATTATTTACAATGGAACAATAAAATCCCCCTACATTCATCCAGCAACTGATGGAAGCAGATGCAGAGATCCACAGCTAAGCACTTGATTGAGTTCCCAGACTAGTCACAGAGAAAGAAGAGAGATTATATCAGCAAAGGAGTCAAGATCAAGATGAGAAAACCCACAGAGTCCACTGACCCAAGCTATTAGGAGTTCACTGACTCTGGTGTGCCAGCTGAGGAATCTTAATGGGACTTAGCTAGGCATTGCAAAGGTGGATGACAGTTGTATGGTAAGGCATATGTGAGTCTTATGGGTAGTGGGACCCAAACTTACCCCTAACACATGAACTGACTTTTTGGAGCCCATTCCCTGTAGAAGGAGGTGCTTGGTCCTGCCTCAACTAGATATGCTAGACTGCACTGACTCCTCCTGAGGGTCCTTACCCTCACTGAGAAGTTGATAGGGAGGGGGGGCATGAATGACTGGAAAGAGGGGAGCAAGGAGGAACAGTGGTTGGTATGTTAAAAAAAACTTTTAAATAAAAATAAAATCCTATCCCAAGTGTTTCACTGTGAAAGTTGATTCTAAAATGTAGATACAGCTTATTTGGAAAGAAAATACTAGGAATATTTTAGCATTATCACTTGATGTATTATTAAGATGGGAAATTTTAACAACATGATTCATTAAATAAATACACATTCTTTTAAAAAAAGAGCCCTTTGTCACTTAGCAGATTTTAATCATGATTGTAAGCATCTCTGTCACATAGATCATACAATCCAATGGACCTCATTGCTAGAGGATTTTTATAGTTTTAGAAGCTATGGGATTTTTTTTTATACTTTCTTGTCACAGCAAAGACCTGTAAGGTCTTGGAGCAAAGCCATGCCATCTACATCAGACAGTTATCCATCATTTCCAAGGTGGATCCTGGTGTGGTAGTGGACCTAAGAGTAGACTGAGCTGCCAGATGAGTCTAAGTCACTTTGCAACAGGAACAGTTTACCCTAATCTGGATGTCATACCAAGTCATAAGTTTTAGGAAGAGGGCACAGTAGCAATTTGGCACATTATGGAAACAGTACATCTCAGAAAAAATGAATAAATTTAGAAGCATGAGAAAGCTACATAGGTGAATGCAGAGTCCCTTATATTACTTGGTTACATCAATGCCTTATCTTTAGCTGTCTATCGGAGGAGAAACAGAAGAAAATTCTCAGGCATAGTTTGAGGATAAGATGACTTATTATGTTTTCAAGGTGACAGGGGTGTCTTGTGCATTATGGTCTGCCTCAAAGGATGCTGTAGTAGAAAGGTTGAGGGATATGCAGCATGGTTCATTTTGCTATGAGCTTCATGCAAAGAGAGGTAGCCTGAGGTAAGCCTGTGTGAAGATTTCTTAGGAGTACCTGACCAGATGAGGACCTATAAGAAGCAACACAGAAAGAGTAGGGACAAGAAAATCTGAGAAAGCTATGTGGAGTGGCCTGTAGGAGTGAGTTGATATGATGGATGAGACTTTGTGTCTCTTGATTGTCTTCCAGAGCACCTCCCCAAGCACTGAGAAATGCTCCTACAGTGGAACCCATAATAGAATACCTCACAAACCAGAATGGAGGGAGACAGAAGCAATAAATTCTAAACACTTGCGCTAATAATTATTTAATAATGACTATCAATACAAAATAAAATTAGTGTGTCTAAGAGTGCACAGGTTTAGCATACTTCTATAGGACTTAAGGACTGTTTCTTTGAAAGCTGAGTAGGAGGTAGTTAGGCAAGGAAAGAACAGGCAGACAAGAAAGAGTGTACTGTGCCTTTGTGATGGTTCTAAGTGGAGAAGGTATTGGGATACAAATGTGGCCCAAACATTCCTTTAAAGGGAGGCTGTTCTCTTACGTAGCTACAAGATAGTCATCAAAACTAGGACATGAAGTGTTATGTATTGCTCTAATAAGTTTTCCCACAGTGTGACCTCATGTAGAAAGGTCCAGCTTGGAATCACGCCTCAACTACATTATTATGTTCCCTTGTCCTCTGTTAGCCAGGAAAGGTTGCTAAGATTTCATTTCATAATCATGGCACTTTTAAGGGTTATAGGCTTGTGGTTTGTCGCAGCACATCTCAGTTAGGAATGAATTAATGTTTTCTCTCTGTTCGCTCTAAAATAGGAATTTTGAATAACATCATTATAGAAATAAAGCTTACTCTGCATATACTAACTATGCTACATAAGTCCATTTCTATTATTGCTGGCATTGGGAACTTCAGTCAGGTTATTAAGGTGATATTAAAGTCCTCAGCCACAGGGTTAACCTTTTTTCTTTTGAAATTAAGATATACCTTGCAAGTAGTACTTATTTAAAAATCAGTGAATTCTTTTACTCTATTCATATTAACAATTTATATACCCCATTTTGCAAATGGCTAAGTAATTTGTCATCACTCATACTTATTTTGATACTGAAATTATCCTGTGTGGTGTTGGTTTCTGTGATCTTTTGCTATGCCTCCACCATTGTCTGCATGCTTCCTTAGTGTGTGTGTGTGTGTGTGTGTGTGTGTGTGTGTGTGTGTGTGTGTGTGCTTCCTGTCTTATCCCCAGAAACTCAGTCTCCCAAGAATCCTGGCTCCTGCTTGGGAACTTAAAGCCTAACTGGATATGTCCATGGCTTATGCTAGACTTTGAGAGTGAAAAGACTATACATAGACACACACCTGTGGATACTTACATCACAATTTTATCCGTATTTATGTGTTATTCATTCATGTGTATTTAAAACCTTAAGTTCAAATAGAAGTCACAAATTTTAACCTAATACAACAGCTTCCTCAATTTCCATATTTATAACTAGACTCTGATAGTGATAAATCTCTGACACTTTTCTCAATTTTTTTTCCATCTACCTTTCTACACTAATCTGATGTCCACACATAGAGAAGGCCTCCAACTGAGCTGCTCTTCCTCTATCCACTACTCATAAATATTCACTCTATTCTATGTCTTGACACCCCTTCCACAGCCTTTCTTAGGGGATGATCTGCTCAGAGGAAGTAGGCACCAGTCCCATGTACACAGTCCTGCCTAGCTTCCTTCTCTAATGGAAACAGATCCATAGTTAAAGGCCAAAGAAATATCCCACCACAAATTACAAAAATGTGCATATAGCCTTTTGAAATACTAAAATAATCTATTTTACACACACACACACAAATTAGATTTGCTCCCTAAAAAGAATTAAACTAGTGTTATGTAAATCTTATAAATTAAGACCAATAGTACAAAAAGTGTTACATAAATATCCATCTATAGGCCTTCAATCTGCCTGAGCATAAAGGAAAATAAGTATTTTGAAGTTTGTGGTCAACTTTAAAATGCAAACAAAACGTCTGGAGTATGGAAGTCCAAGGAAAATTTGAGCACTCTGCACATTTAGTAGTGATACCTTGTGAAAAACTGCTGTCTTTGTGCTGACAAGAGCTAGGAGGTCACCAAAGGAAGAACAAAGTCCCTGGGAGACCAACCTTTCCTGCCCTAGCTGCTCACACAGCCTTTCAGAAACAAATGATGACTTTAGGGTGCTAGAAACCCTTGTTTTTGAGACTGCTAAGGACAGGCCAGCCTTCAGAAGACCTGAGAGGAGCGTGTTCTACTCTCCAAAGAAAAGGACATTGCCTTTATTGATATCGACTGTTTTCTTTTAGATTTGACATGTTTCTGGATTCGCCTGTCTATAGTTAGCGTATTTATTTCATCAATGCTTAAACCCTTTAAGAAAAAATGTTCTTCTAAACTTTCTATCAGTGTCTCAAGGCCAGAAGACGGTTCCTTACACATTAGCGAATGGGCAAGCTTGGAAAAGTTTCAAACCGATGAAGACGAGTACTTTGGAACTCTTTTCTATCCTTCTCTATCTTGATGAGATATGCTCACTAGTTTACTCTAACTTTGTGCTGAAATCTTTCGAGCCAGGAGCTCCAGAGGACAGGTTGGATCAAGTCCCTGTCAGTGGAACATTTCAATGGCACTGGACCCTCCAAGGAAGATTCCAGGGAACTTTCTGAGTTATGGTCTGCCAGAGGACGAAAGTCCTCCATGGATAGCAAGCACCTTGAAAATCGAAAGCACCAGTCGCTGTTGCCACCCACTCTGGTGCCCGGGGGTGAAGCAGAAGAGCCAGGAGCTGGAGAGCGCTGGGCGCAAGCTGGGGCGTGTCCGGGGCCAGGGAGTTTCTGATTGGTTCTTTGTGGAGAAACACAAGGCTGGGGGCTAATACAGTGGGAGGGGAGCAATTTATAGAGGGAGTGCACACCCTAACTAAACAGAGCGAGGCAGGTGAGTTAGATTATGGTTTCTGGGCGTTTGCGCAAGAAGCCACGCGCACCGGGGCCTCCAGAGGTAGCAGTTTCAAAATGCTCAGAATCACAAGGAACTCAAGGACCTTTTGCACTAATTCCTGCAGCCTCCTGTAGCTCTGCGTTTATGAGTTCTACGCTGTGAGTGTTGAAACTGTTTGCATGAACTCAGAGATTTCTCAGCTCTAGCATAGTATCCTCTGGCAGAGCTCTTTGCAGAGCCTAACTGACCACAAGGCTCCGAGGAACCTGCACCAAGTGGCCTTGGGCAATCCTGATTTTAGTATGCCATAACTATATTTCAGTTTTACTTTCCATTAAATAAATTTTTTAAAAAAAGACTACATAACGAATTCAAGTACGATCTGGACCAAGAGAGGAAGACGTGGTAAAATTAAGAAATAGTTCCCAGATGCGAAGGGGTTTGATCTTGTTCTGGTTTTCAATGAGATGCCACTTAGCACTTTGCACGGGTTAAATATACAGTAGGTAAGACACGCTATCTGTATTTCTATCACATTGCACCTGAGCGATTTTACGAGTTTCACGAGAGCTGTGAGCCTGGCTTGGAGAGATCTCACGACAAGCGGGCTTCTCTGGGTTGTTGGTGCCCTGAAGGTTCCAGGAGCTTCCAGCTTGGCGCTGAGCCGCGGGCCCCCGCGCAGTTCTGAGGCTGGGCCGCTTGAGCACCAGCTGGGAGCCGCTCCTCCCCCAAGTCCCGCACTCCAGAAGCCGCTAGGAGGTGACACTGTGGGGAATCGAATTACAGTCTGCAATTAACATATGAATTTCCCGGACTTACTAGAGGGAGGGGGTGGACTCCGAGGGGGAACTGGAGTCTTCTGCACTTAGTAACTTTTCTCTGGGTGTAAAAACTCTTTGATTGGCTCCTCGCACGCGCCTGCCCGCCCCCTTCTTTGACTGAGCAGACACGCGACTGGCGCAAGGAGGGGGCTGGGAGGGGAGCCGGGGGAGATACTCTGGCGCGTGCCGCTTTTTAAAGGGGCGCAGCGCCTTCAGCAACCGGAGAAGCTTCGTTGCACGCGACCTGGTGTGTGATCTCCGAGTGAGAGGGGGAGGGTCGAGGAGGAGGAGAAAAAAAAAAATCAGACATTGCAGAAGACTAGAAAGGGGTTTGTTGTTGTTTGGGGCTTTTTCCCTTCGTTGAACTTGGTTGCCAGCACCTCCTCTATCACTGCACCACCCAGCCATTGCAGTGCGATGTCCAGTCTGCTGCATGCAGAAGAGTGGGCCGAGGTGAAGGAGTTGGGGGACCACCATCGCCATTCCCAGCAGCACCACCTCCCGCAGTTGCCTCCACAGCCACCTGCTACCCTGCAGGCGAGAGACCATCCTGTCTACCCGGCAGAGCTGTCCCTCCTGGACGGCACCGACCCACGCGCCTGGCTGACTCCCACTTTGCAGGGCCTCTGCACGGCACGCGCCGCCCAGTATCTGCTGCATTCTCCCGAGTTGGGTGCCTCCGAGGCCGCGGCATCCCGGGACGAGGCTGATGGCCCGGGCGAGCTGGTAAGAAGGAGCGGCTGTGGCGGCCTCAGCAAGAGCCCCGGGCCGGTGAAAGTGCGGGAACAGCTGTGCAAGCTGAAGGGCGGAGTTGTGGTGGATGAGCTGGGCTGCAGCCGCCAGCGAGCCCCTTCCAGCAAACAGGTGAACGGGGTACAGAAGCAAAGGCGGCTGGCAGCAAACGCCAGGGAGCGGCGCAGGATGCACGGGCTGAACCACGCCTTCGACCAGCTGCGCAACGTTATCCCGTCCTTCAACAACGACAAGAAGCTGTCCAAATATGAGACCCTGCAGATGGCCCAGATTTACATCAACGCCCTGTCAGAGTTGCTGCAGACTCCCAGTGTCGGAGAGCAGCCACCACCGCCAGCAGCCTCCTGCAAAAATGACCACCATCACCTTCGCGCCGCCGCCACCTATGAAGGGGGTGCGGGAGCCTCCTCGGCAGCCGGGGCTCAATCAGCCTCGGGAGGGGGCCCAAGACCCACCCCACCGGGGGCTTGCCGGACTCGCTTCTCAGGCCCAGCTTCAGCCGGGGGTTACTCCGTGCAGCTGGACGCTTTACATTTCCCATCTTTCGAGGACCGGGCCCTAACAGCAATGATGGCACAGAAGGACCTGTCGCCTTCCCTGCCCGGGAGCATCTTGCAGCCAGTACAGGAGGACAGTAGCAAAACATCTCCTAGGTCCCACAGAAGTGATGGAGAGTTTTCTCCCCACTCTCATTACAGTGACTCTGATGAGGCCAGTTAGGAGGCGACAGCTCCGGGAAAACTTAGACAACCAAATGCCCTTTCCAGAGCGCGGGAAGCCCCTCAGCAAAGATCCCAGCACCCTCTTACTTTTGCTCTGTGGTGGTCGTTGTTAGCGATGACTTGACTTCAGATGGCTGCAGCTCTTCCAAACCCCTTCCCTACTGCCTTCTGCTTCCTCTGTACGTAGATACAGTATCATTATATGTACCTTTGTGTGGCATCGTTTTATAGTCCTTGCTGCCAATACGCTGCTAAAAAGTCATTTCTCTGTCTCTGGTCTGGATTTCATTTATTTTACACCCCCCCCCCCCCCCCCGGCATTCATCCCCGTGTGTTGCATTCACGCAAAGTACGGTAGTTAGCCTAGTCTTCAAAGTTGTTTCCCAAATGCTTTAAGACCCGCGTTCTGTGTTTTACTGAACATGGGCTACTGAGTTATTAGAACACAGGACCAGATAAGGGTCTCTGTAGAGCATATACGCTAAGTGTATCTAGTGGACCCAGAACAGTGCACTTCATCACTGGCTGCTGCTCCTCCTCGAAGAAACTCAACTGCCAATTGCAGACCGACTTTTTTATTTTAGACACAGCCACGCATAAATCCTTAAATCCTTTGCAAATGTTTGCTTTTACAAATGAAAATTAAAACAAAACATGTAGTGTCAAAGGCATTTGGACAATTTTATTTTGCTTTGTTAACGTTAGAAAACTTATTTATTATTGAGTATTTGGACCTGTTTCTACTTTTTTTTGCTTGTTTGGTTTTTTACATTTTCTACTGGAGATCGTTTTATTTTGATTTAGCAAATCCAGTTGCCATTGCTTTATGTATGCTCTTTTACAAATGATAAAATAAACTTGGAAAACGCCTTTAGTTGTCACGTGTCCTTTTCCAGTAAAACATTAAAAATAATTTGTACTGACTTTGATGAAGTGGGATGATGAGATTCGCTGTTTTAAAAAATATTGCAAACCTAGTACCTTCAGGTAGCATGGAGATGCATCAATAAATTGTGAGGCCAAGGGTCCCAACCGTGCAGTATGGTTTGCCTCTGGTGTGGCCAGGATCTTTCCTCAGGTGCGGGAGAAGCTGGTGACTTCCGTCTTCAGGGCTCTGGTCTGTGCTGGTTAATATCATTGAGATTACCTATTTATTCTCAGAAAACATAGCTGAAAACTTTGCAGAACAACCCAAGTTCTCTTGAGGGGTAGGTGTGGAGGGGGGGGGGGAGATGCCTACAAGAAGGAAAAGGGACAATGGAAAAGACCTTGAGTGGAAAGATAGTTTGACAATCGTTGGTTCAACCATTAGAAGCTAAAAGTGTGGCAGCGGCTTTCATATTGCTGACTGGCAATCAAGGCTTTCTTTTCAAACTCACTTCTTCCAACATAGAACTGACATTTGCCCCCCCCCCCCCCCGGGGAACCACTCAAGTACATTCTAAAGTCAGTCAGCTGCAGAAACTTCAATGAGCTATGATGCTCATCCTAGGATTCCAGATGGAGTAGAGTCTATCTGGGGTCTCAGAAAAACTAATATAGCGTGTGTAGAGAGTCGAAATTGCAACTTTTACAATGCATTTGATTGGCTAATTTGGGTGTAGCACTATTCATTAAACTAAAGCTTCCAGGATACTCTACCAGATAAAGATCTATAAACTGGAGGGGTGGGCTATAAAGTGTATCCATTGTCTTCGTTGGCATAACAAATCAAGAGAGCCCCACAAAATGAGGGGAGGTTAGTTTGCTGATTATGGTATCTTAGTCTCATTTCCTCCGTGGAAGCTTCATCATAACCTGCAGCTGTAGACAAAGCATGCCCCCAAGAAGTGTAGGTTGTCCTCGGCTGTGGAAGAATTGCAGCACCTCAGGGTATGGTGACTTTCAGCGGGAGCCTGTCCAGTGAGAGTTGGCAGTTCTGCCAGCCAGACCACTGGGAAGAGTGGACAATGACTAGTGACACTTTCTAGGGACAAAAATGCCTAACTGACCCTGAGATAACCTTTTGCACCTACTAAGATAAGCATCGGGAATCTTGGTTCTACTAGGGGGGAGGGGAAGAAATTGCTTTTGATAATTTGCTTTTCTTTCTTAATATGAAAACCAGATAAAAACAGACAAGCATGCTTTGGGATAAGAACACAACTCTTCTGTATTTTCATAGTTACTTGACTTTGGTGTGTATGTATTAACATGGGCACGGTGGTTAGTATTCTCTTACATGCTAGAAATGTGAGAAAAAGAAAAAAAGTTCTTTTTCTCTCAATGAAAACAACCAGTTTTTAAAAACCACTCATACACACTTAATGTCAACCAGCGAGAAAAAAAGTATCTCACCAACATTATTTTCACTGACTCTGAGAAAACAGAAATGGTACAGGAAGATTTTTCTTCATAGAGCTTTTTTTATAGATAATAACACTACAACTAGTCACAGTCAGAAAATACCAACGTCCAGGGCTACAACTCTATGTTCATAATCACCAGATCAGGTCTCCGATAAATTTCTTCTTCAACAAAATGAATGGCCCGGACTTCAGTCTGTCTAAAGGTCGGGACGGGCTATGGCTGCTACAATGAGCAGAATTTCAACCTCAGTAAGAAAGTCCTGTTTAGTTCTTCTCAGGACGGAAACAAGCATACCAGAATATCAAGCTGCAATTCTGTATTATGTTGACTGAAAAAGCAAAGAAAAGTTCTTCTATCTCATCCAGATGAGAACGGACTGTTTGTGGGAAATTAGGTGCTCCAAGTTCAAACTAGAACTCTAACCTCTTTTTCCTCTTTCTTCATTTTCCTTTTCTTTGCTTTTCTATTCTTTTTTCCTTCTTTCTTTCTTTCTTTCTTTCTTTCTTTCTTTCTTTCTTTTTTTTTTAAATGCTGGCATTTCTTTGAAAGAGATCCACTCCAAGGTTCGGCAATGAAGTTTGCATAACAAACGTTTGGCAGCCCCCTCTCTTACACTCCATTAACAAGCTGTAACATATAGCTGCAGGTTGCTATAATCTCATTAATATTTTGGAAACTTGAATATTGAGTATTTCTGAGGGCTCATTCCCCATATGCCAGACCACTCCTGCCATGCTGACTGGTCCCTTTCTCTCCATTATTAGCAATTAGCTTCTACCTTCCAAAGTCTGATCCAAGTATCTAAGATACTAGCAAAGGCATCAACTATGTACGCAAGTTAGGCATGCTTAATATCACCCAAACAAACAAAGAGTCAGCGCTTCTTAAAGTAATGAAGATAGATAAATCGGGTTAGTTCTTTAGGACACTGCTGGTGTTTTCCAGAGTTTTCTATACTTTAAACAGATTGCTTTATATTCTATCGTTACCCTCAGCCAACCAACATTTTTATTTGTAGAGGTTTTGGCTCAACACACTTTTGGAAACTTATTTGATTTCACGGCTAAATGAAGGAAGAGGGTGGCCCCCCCCCTTTTTTTGTGGCAACTGGCTAGTTTAACATGTTCTTCGTGGGACATGGCAGATCTTTCAGAAGGGAGGGGGGGAGAGTAACTTCCTCATTTTGAACCAGCAAGAAACCAGAGCTTTTCATGAAGTCTTTCTATTAATTATAGAGATTTAAAACTGAGCCAAAAAAATTATAATTTTATGAAAGTGTGTCTTGTAACATAAACCTCCTTTGCTAACTTAAAAATTTGAGAAAAAGACGGTCTGCTTCATCGGGTCCGCTGCAAACTCCAGGGAGACCTGGAAAAGGAAAAGACCAGAGCCACTTGCCAGTTACAATCTAGATTTGTCCATTGCAGTCTAGGAAAATCAGCACTTGATGAAGACCATGGTCAAGGACAAATGGGTACTGAACTGTTAGCAGTTCTTTCTTTTCTTGAGAAGGGGTAAGATACAGGGCGCGGTGTAGGGGATAAAATACAACTTTGAATACTTCTTGTCTGACCACCAGGCCTAGCGCCTTCCCAGGCAAGAAGTAATCCCTTCGCGTCTAGGCTCCTAACTGGAAAAGGCTGAAGAAGAGCTGAGAATGGGTTAAATCCTTGGATGCAGGGGAGAAGCAGGGGAGGAGAAAAGTCGGGGGAAGATAAAGCAAAGGACAGGAACCAAGAAGCGTGGGGGTAGTTTGCCGTAATGTGAGTGTTTCTTAATTAGAGAGCGGCTGACAATAGAGGGGCTGGCAGAGACTCCTGGCCCCGGTGCGGAGCGTCTGGAGCGGAGCACGCGCTGTCAGCTGGTGAGCGCACTCGCTTTCAGGCCGCTCCCCGGGGAGCTGCGTGGCCACATTTAACACCGCCGTCACCCTCCCAGGCCTCCTCAACCTCTGCCTCCTCCTGGTCGACAGCCCTGTTCGGCCCCCCACCGGCAGAGTTTACAGAAGCCAGAGCCTCTCGCCGCCCCCAGCACTCGCCCGGGCCCCTCCGGTCTCCAGCTGCGCAGCGGGAGCCGCCACTGCCCACTGCACCTCCGCGCAACCGCCCCGCCAGAAAAAGAGCTGGCTGAATCTAGAGTGGAGCAAAGCCTAGGGAGGAGATCGGGACTCGGGAGGCAGCGGGAGAGCAGGGGGGGGGGGTGGGGGTGGGCTGTGGCACCTGAAGCGGTGAACCAGCAAGGAAAAGGAAGCCGGTGCATCCCGTGCGGGTGGGGACCAGGAGCGCTCCCCACAAGCCGCCTGACATAGAGCTCGCTGGTTTGGAGATGCAGTCTCCTTTCCACACCAAGATACGATTTCCAAAATCTGTGCTACTTTCGACCTTTTAAAAAATACTGTTGCTATTCCGGGTGTAAAGGCCAATAGAAAAGACCTTGTCAATAACATGCCCCTCACTCGTTTCTCTTTTGCTTTTAAAGAAAATAAATTTCACACAGATTTTAGGCTCCTCTACATCCAGGGTCAGCTCTTCCTTTTTTGGTCCCAAACAAACTGGAACTCTGTGCCAAATCTCTAAGGAGGAAGACCTGGAGGTTCCTCCACTTGAAGGCAGAGCTATATACTACCAAGTGAAAGTCCGGAGTCACTTTAAAAGCTGAGATTCCGACCTCAGAGTCAAGAAATCTGATGAGGGAAGCTACAAGCTCTGTCTGAGCTGCAGAAGGCATCCCTATGCCTTTCCTCTTTTGGGGTACTGGGTGCTAGTTTGGGTATTGTAGAAAATCTTCCAGAGTTAGCTCCCAGTCCTGCTCCCCTCCTAACTCATGGAACTCAAGTGTTGCTGGGGGTGAGGGGGGTGAGCTAGGCTTGGGAGGGATCCTGGATTCCCCAGACCCCACCGGACAAAGAAGGCATCCTTCTTTGTATTTCAGAAGATATTTGAAAGCACAGGGTCCTATCTGTCAAAGGAGGTCTTTTCATTTTTGCCAATAATGGCAGCTGTTTCGGAAAACCAGCTAACAGACAAGTCCGCCCCCCCCCCCCCCGAAATGCTTTTCTAACCCAAGACTCATTAGATTCATTAGGTAGGGGGGTAACGTTAGTCTACATTTCCAGGTTCCTGAGGTGAATCTCATACAAGTGAGGAGGCAGACAGCTCCTAGTACATAAATGTAATCCAGTCTCCAATGAACTCCTCGGCATTGCCCATTTAAAAGGTATCTCCTTTACACTTTTTAGAACTCCCTCTACCCCAAAATGAGAAGCGAACAACCTGGCCTCTTGGTCTCACGACCTAATGTTGTTGTTTTAAGGCTATAGTGTTTGGGTGATATGTCTCCCCAGTGATGGCAGCTGCCTTGGAGAATAGGAACACTGTTATGGGGAAAGCAAAGCACTCACCTCTGGACTATCTAACGTAGGAGGATTAGGTGAGGGAAGCTAAACTCATAATTTATGAGTGCTTGTAAAAGCAAGGAATAAGAATTTGCTCAGGCTAAACAAACTCTGAGATGGGCAGATAGGTAAGGTAGGGCTATCAGGAAGTCCTTGGCTTAAATGGGTAGACGAAGATTCCATTGCTTTGCAATAATTACAGTCAGAACACAGAGTCATCAGTGTTGATGGAAGATTAGCCACTGTGATAACTGAAAAATGGTCCTTTATGTTGATAATGGTAATCAGAAAATACACAGAACACCAGTCTTAATAAAAGGTGTCTAAGGAAACTAATTTCTTTGAAGACTGGTTATTCTACTTGAGCAACTGATTCTTAAACATGTTCCTTTACTTCCTTCTCTTCTCATCAGTGAGTGGAATTCAGAAAATAGCAACGTATCAAGGGAAGCAGGCACTATGAGAGGTGCACATGCTTGCATACACACACACACACACACACACACGTGCATGCACACATGTGCGCGCTCACACACTCACAGATCTTTATAGTTTTTAAAGAGTTTAGAATTTAATGATAATCCAGTGAAAAGTGTTAGGCCTTAGGTCAGGAAGGTATTAGTAGACATCTTCTGTAAGCCAGCAGACTATTTCACTTGCTGTCCCATCTGGACCCAACACATATGCTTCATTGCTTCCTTCAAAAATAGTCAATATTTGAGTGACTTGAAATCAGTAGAGTCAGACTTCAGAAATCAACTACAGACCCACTTGCTCTCATATGAATTTAGGAATAATTATATTTTGTTCCTTAGTAATTTGTTAGTATACTATAGTAGTGGTTTTATATCAGAATAAAAAACAAGTTCTAGAAAACACTAAATAGCCTGGCCAGATGACCTAAGTCTGTTCTTGGTCTAGCTTTAGTGTTCTTTCTATTGCATCCTCCTGATTCCAGGTCCTGTTTTGAACCAAACTCTATATCTGCCCCTCTTAGTCTGACTGAAGTCTGTGGACAATGCAGATCCCCGAACTCTTCCATTCTACCTTTGTTCCTAAGAGATAGAAAATGCTCCTTAGAGCTAGTGATGGAACCGTCCTTCCTTCCTCATTTTGTAGACTTGAGGGCACACTTGTTAGAGTGACTTTCCTCTAAATTTAGATGGTTGCTCCTCTCCTGTGACAGATACTGAATATAACTGCATCATATTCTATACTGAAGTTCATGTTTTACCTCTAGAAAAAAAAGATCCAACTATAAACAGTGTATAAAATTGGAAAAATAAGACCAATGCAGAGAACAAGTGACCCTGAGGGAGCCAACCCCAGCTGATGGATCTACAACACAACCTCTACACTCTAGAATCGAGAAACACTTCAAAAAGAAGGGTGAAAACACTATAAGAGCCAGATGACCAGGAAGTTGGCTTGAACATCATGTCTTATTTATATAACAGAGGAACTACACCCATGAATTCTCAACAACCTAAGTGCTTAAACAAGACACCAATTGACATGCTTATGTAGATGAGGGAAATTTCATGGTGTCACCCCTTAATGAAAAGCTACAGGCATTTAAACTGTGGGGTGAGGGTGATAGAAAATTAATCTTTCCTAGGGATAAGCCTCATAACTGGTTTGCCAAAACCAAGTGATTGGCTCTAAAGTCATATACATACAAGTGAATTCAGCAGACTGTATTTATGTTTATTATTTATACACATTTAATAAATAATATAATAATAATAATGAAAGAAAAAACCATAAATTTGAAGGGAGAGAGATGTATGAGGGGTTGGAGGAAAGAGGGGAAGAAATGATGTAAAACAGTATGTTTACACCAAATTTAAAAATAAAAAGTATGATAGACTCTCATGAAAGTAATGGCCCCAAAGCAAATCGTTTTTCAAAACTGATGCTCATCTATGCATGGTACTGAGGAGCAGAGATAGTAGGATAATAAGGCTGTAAACTTGATGTTTCTCTTGGAAGAAGACATGAGTTTACCTGCTACATTTGTAGCTGTAGATTTCAGTGATAACATGCATTTTTTATTAACTTGGTCATCTGAGCTAGTGGCTTTTTCCTTCCACCCTGCCTGCAAACGAACAGTCACCTTTGTCTTGGTATTTCTCTATTATAAAGTTCTGTTCTTTGCCTGTCATGGGTCAGTTCTCCATTTTATACTTCAGCCCTTGGTGTGCTCATGATTTAGATACATTTAAGGGAGTGGTACACTGTGGAGCTGAAAGTATTTGAACAGGGAATTGTACTTTTGACCAAGCTGTAGGCAAGCTCCCTAGGCTAGATTTCAGGATCAGCACGTCAGATCTAGATGTCTACCTGTAGGGTAACTCCCCCCCCCCCCAGCTTTCTCCTTTCATGCACAATGGACAGTCCTTGGGATGTAATTTGAAGTCCTGAATCATGGCACCACAACAGCTCCCTGATAAACACTGCTCTTGCTATATTATGAACACTTACGTTATGGCTTCTGTTTCTGGGGGTGAGGTATGAAACTGTGAAGGAAGCTCTTTTCTGTTCAGCTTTAATCTGAAAACCTAAGAACTCCCAGATGGTTTGTTGTAGACCAGAACATCACTTTCCTAATAGTTTCTGAAGAGCATCAGAAGAAACTCTATTCACATCCTCCATCATGTGATAGATTATCCTCCATCACGTCTATTTCTCAATAGAAAAATGAGGATTCCCTTAGAACAAGGGTGTTGGATTTGTTTCCGTTTTTAATGTGTTTTGTACCTTATGCTACCATGTTGGTCTGGGAACTAGAGTGGGAAGAGGTGGTATGAGGTAGTTGGGGGTGCTTCTTCAGGGTTCTAGAGGAGAAGCAGGTGCACAGCAGCAACCATTTGGGAGACTCTCTGACGCTCCTTCCGGAGACCAAGAATGTAATATGTATGCAAGAGCCTGCCTTCCCTGCCACTGGGTAATAGAGTAGTTTATCAACATGCCATCTTCTTAGAGACAGACCCAGCCCAGTCTTCAGTGGAGTGAAGAGTCCAAGAGTCCTAACTTCCTTCTTCCTCACAGCCCTCTTCCTTACCCCCTTTCTCTTTTTCTTCTAAGTACCTCATGATGCAAACTTTTCATGTTCATACTTTGGCTTTTGATTTGCTTTCAAAGGGGCAGCTCCTTGAGATAAGAAACCTCTGCATTAATTGACTTTGCCTCTGGCATAATGGCAGGTAGATAATGTCCATGAAAGATATACAAATGACAGTCAGTGTCACTGAGGCTGTCTGACCAAGGAAGACTTTGGTTTGATTTTCTTTAATTGAATGACTTTTAAAAACTGAATACAGCCAAAGTCAATGTGCATATGGTATTACATATGCACATATGCACCCAAGGTTGTCACCAATTTGGGATTAAGGGACAGATCCCCAAACTGGCAGAGTCACAGATAGACAATAAATATAGAGTACCTCAGGTTCCTTCCTCACTCTCCTAACTTGAGATACCCTTTCAGATGACCAGCCAAGGCTGGTCATATATAACCAAGGCCTGTCCTGTGCATGCTTATAGAAGCTATGGTTTCATCAGGGCTTCATTTTTTTTTTTTGTTTAAGTTATCTAAATGAGGGGAGAGGGACCCATTCCAGGCCCCAGATCCTTTAAAACTCCCAGCCCTTCAGGAAAAAAATAAAATTTGCTTTGGGAATCCCGCTCTCACTTTGTGAGGAGCTTTCTCTCTTTGTTTCTCTTTTAATCATTTTGTTACCAGTTACTGCCTGCTGCGTCTGAGAATTTCCCCCCTTCCTTTCTGTTCTTTAACTGGGGTAGAAAGCAAACCCTATAAAGATACCTAGGTGGCAGCAGGATCCTCCTGTCTAAGCGTCTTAAATTCTAGGATTATGTGTTCACATAGCACACACAGTCTTGAGCAGTTCACTCACGGCATTGGACCCACACTTAGTACAGTGCCTGCCTCACCAGGCTGGCTGTTCTAGCCTGTCTTTCTTTGAGTTTTCTGGCTACCGGTCACCTGACTGTGTTTACTAGTGCCTTCTTCCCTCCAAGCATGTTAGCTTTGGCAGGCTTTTTATTCATCCTCTAATAGTACTTCTGTTCCCTTCATGTTCCACTAGTCTCCAGCCATCCATTGGCGCTTCCCCGCTCTCTATATCGTAATGTCCTTCTATAGAGATTCCTTGACACGGGATTGTTTGTACCCCTCCCTGCCTTGCCTTCGCCTCTACAGGTTCTGTTCCTCAGGTCTTTCCTTCCTTGTCCAGGCAGGACCTGAATGGTCTCTCACTACTAGGCCACCTAGTGCTTGCTCCCGGCAAGGATAAGTTACAGCCTGGCAGAGATGTGGAATACTGCCACTCCCCTCCGAGCAGTGGGTCAGGACTGGAGAGGTGAGATGGGCAGCTCCAGTTGAAAATCAGTCTCCTGTCATTGTGACTGGGAGGCCTTTTCTCTATTCTTTCCTCCTTCCTTCCACTCCTTTGACAAAGATTCCCAGAATCTGTGCACTTTAGCTTTTGCGGCTAAATCAGCAAATCAGCTGGTGATTACCAGGTTAACGTTGGCCCATCTGTTCGGCCAAGCGTTACAGTACAGGTCTCTATTTCTTTGCTGTTAGAATTCCTCCTGGGACAAACACCTGCTACAGTAATCATCATTCAGTGTTCATCTATGGGCTGCTGGCATCAGAGCTCACCAATGCGTCCTTCCTCGGATTCCAGAGCCAGCATGCTGGAATAGATCTTCCTTGTTCGCCATGACTGCAGCCCAAAGCCCATGTTGCTTCTCCACGGTTGGCCACTACGGCATTAGCTCCTCGGGATCTTACTCTGAGACAGTTCTCAGTATTTTCTGTTTGTTTGTTTGTTTGTTTGTTTGTTTGTTTGTTTGTCTTGACACACTGCCAATGCCCACTTTCTTTTCTCACATAAAGAACAAGCAGATTGACCCTAAAGATACTATATTGAATTAATGCAATAATTTTAGCTCAACATACTTGTAAACTAGGTGTGCAGAACTATACAATGAACAATAGAGCATATGAAATAAAGAAACGGTGCCCTGGAGTCTGCCCAGGAAACTGATCCCTCCACTGGGCCCTCCTGAATTTTTCAGCAGTCAACTAATTCAGCCCTACCTGACAGTGTCATCATTATTTTCTGCTTCTAACACAGCCAAAGCTTCAAATGGTTTCATCACTTGCTCTGAAAGCAAGGAATTCAGTTAAAGTCTGGAGAAGGGAATGATTGCTACTGTGGTGTTTTCAGAGGAGAAAGCTGTATCTGGACACTCTCCTACTTTCCTGGTGTATACTCAAGTCTAGAGGTATTCACCAAGACAGCTGGCAAATGCAGGGTTAATCATTACGGGAAATAGAGTATCATATCTCTTCAGTTTGGTTTATACTGAAGGGCAGTAAAGATTTATGCTTCAGGAAAGGATGTAATTGTTATTTTCAGAGTGTGGTTGGCTCCACTGATCATTTTCTGAGTTAGTATAGATGTGTCACCAAGCATCCTTACCTCTCACTGCAAACAAGCTGGATTTGGAGATTTTGTTTTTGTCCCAAGGACCTTCCCAGACTATATCGAAACTTCTTGGGCTTCTACAAGATACTAATATCAAGCCATGTATGGCATCCAACATCTGTAATCCCAGTACAAGGGAGGCTGAGGCAGGATATCTCCAGTTTCAGGCAGCCTTGGCTACATAGAAAGATGTCTCAAGAAAAGGAAGACAAAAGTTGTTACACCTGAGGCCTATAAGAATATTAGAGTATAACACTTTTTTAAAGAGAAAATTTCTTAATAAATTAGGCAATATTATTTCTTCTTTCTTGCAAATATTTCCTATTCTACTCATCCTCCTTGGGATGCTCATTTCTTCTGTATATTTATGAAAAAACAATTCATGGACATAGATAAGGAAACATGTGTCCTAATACTACGTATGTGTCTGGCATTGAGTTTTTCAGTTACAGGAAAGCAAGGTTGAAAGAGCATTCTATCACCAGCCAGTTATTAACAAAAACTGCATTCATGGTGACTCTGACCTGAAGCAGCATCTGAAGCTACATGCAGTTCGATCCTGTGATGATTAACTCACTTCCCACTAGTATCTCATAGAGACCCATTATCTACTGTCAATATTTTTATAGCCTAAGGCAAAGCCCTGCGTACTTCCTCTTACAAGGGAGGTGACAGAGTTTTTTTCCCCCTCTCTTTTTTAAGTTGATAAATATGTACTCTATACAAATATATTTGGTGGAGAAGGTAAGAAGGGAGGGAAGCAGAGCCTAGCAGCTGCTGCGTTCAGACTCATTCATTGTGTAGTTAATAATTTCTCTGAAATAGTTTTACAGGGTGTAGACTGAATGGAACTAGGACATCTGAAAAGTCCAGCTCTGGAAACGTTTTCACCAGTTGTCCATGTACTAAGTCCTCAGTATTAGACGATCTCTGATGGAAATTTGCCTTAAAAAAAAAAAAAAAAAGAATTTGAATATAGGCTTCACATTCAACAGAGTAGGGATTTACGATATAAAACTGTCATAGATATTATTAGTTTTGAATCCAGTTTTTACAGTGTATATGAACAAAATATAGCAATTAAATCAAAGTATTATATTCTGTGTATGTATTTGTTCATATGCCCACAGGTGAATGTGCATGTGTGTGCTGGTGCTCTGGGAAGCCAGAGGCCAGTCAACCTTACGTGTCCTTTCTCAGGCATCAGCCATCTTGCTTTTTGAGACAAGGTGTCCCTGGCTTGGGGCTCATCTATTAGGCTAGGCTGGCTAGTCAGTGAGCCCTACGGACCAGCCTGACTTCTTTCTCTTGTACTGGCCTTCTTAAAACTCGAGCTCTGTGGACCCAGGTTCTCATGCTTGTATGGCAAGAACTACAACTGAGCCATCTCTCCAGCTCCCGGTATACTTCTAAAAGACACTGGTTTCTTTCTGGACAATGTTTAGCTTGTGGCTACACAGATTAAATAAATGACCAAGAAAGCCACAAAAGTGAGAAATGCACAGCGTTGTGAGTCAGCATGTCTAAATATAAACTATTGTGTATAGTATTCGTCTTTGACATTTTGACATTGAGAGCATGCCTGTCAGGAGTTAGAGGGTTTTTGTGAGTTATTAGTAATACTCTTTTGCAAAAACAGCAGGGCAAGCAATCTATCTCAATGGTAGGAACTGCTCCTGTCATGTGGAAAGCCTTGAGTTCATTCCCAACCCCGATAAATAAAGTAGTAGATAATAAGTCAATTCTGAGTTTTATTCCCACTTTTCTTACTGTGTTTATAGAGCAAAGAATTCACCTCCTTTGAGCTTCTTTGGTTATCTATAAAAGAATAAAAAACAATTAAACCTGAACTTCTGCCTCGTGGGGTTGTTGTGAAGGCCAAGTGTGATATAAAACTTAAAGCATTGTGCTAGTAATCTGGCATTGGTCAGATTTAATTAGGTCTTGTTCTAGTAACAAACAAGAGCACATTTTTAGGAATCTGGCCACCAAAGGTTTATTTCCTTTTTCAACAGGGATTTACTTGTAATCATATCAGACCTAGACTTGCAGAGCAGTCACAACACCCCTTCTTGAAGGCAAAATCAAAGAAAAATTTTAACTACTTGCAGTTAAAGTACATTACTTCACTCACAATAGTGACCCAAACTATTCACTAGGCCTCACTTCAATACAAAGAAGCCAGGGAAATCCTACTAAAATAATACCAAAAACAGAACTATAAGTAACATTAACAACCTTAATAACTGTGTGTGGGGGAGGGGTGACAGTTAACCACAAAATAAAATAAAATAAAATAAAATAAAATAAACTAGAATTCATGAAAAACATCCAAGAAATGTTGGAAATTAAGACAGATATGCTTGAAGTGAAAATCATCCTCCCTTTGTGCAATTTAGCTTTCAGAAGCAAACTTACTTTACGGTTTTTAAAATTAAAGGCTATGGGTATTCCTTAGAAATGCAGAAGGCATTGCCTCAGAAATTCTTAAAATAAAGCTTGTTAGTTCACTTGGTCCAGGTCCTGGCTTCCATAGAGAAGCACAGAATCCTTTTTATAAAACATGATAGAAGCAACACCAATTGGCCACAATTTTTTCTCTCTATGCTCTTGAGGAGCAAACCTAGTGTGTGTTGTGTATACCATTAATGGCTAAACTAGCCATCTCCAAGTTGAGGCAGCTATGATGAATCCAAGACATGGAGGAAGGGTGTAGGGAAAGGGGCATTCTCTTCCATCAGATTTGGGCAGCTGACAGTAGTAGCCTGGAAGTGAGGATTGTCTTTGTCACTTTGCACCATTCCATACACAGAACACTCACCTAAGAGGAGGAACACAGCAGGAGGCAGAACAGACAGACACATGTATTCTAATTCCATCATTCATGTTACGATCTCTGAATTCAACACTCAGAGAATTAGTCACAGCCTCCACTGTCCTAACTGTTTATACCACTAAGTCTCTTCCGCTTATTTTTTGCTCTTGTTTTGTTGGTTTTGAAAACGAGTCTTTCTCACTCTGAAGCCCTGACTAATCCCAAATCACTGCATATTCCGGGCTTGACTCAATCGTGTAGTAGTCCTGCTAGGCCTCAAGAGCTGGAATTACAAATTGAGCCGTCACTTCCAGCTTTTAACATACTTTTACTTTTGTTCTGTAACTAATTCTATCTGTACAAATAAAACTGACTCTATACTTGAGGTTCTTTATATTGCTTATTACCTTTATTTTGTGGTGCTACAGACTGAAACCAGGCTTCTGCTTAAGCTTGACAGGCACTCTCCCACTGAGCCATGTTTCCAGTCTTCATCCTTTGTTCCTTTTCTGTACCATCTTGGTACATAAATCTAATAATAAGTCTCTGCCACAAAAATCTAATGGTTTCCTGATCAACACAGAAGTGGGGGTATTTATTCTGTTTCAATCAATGGCTGAAAGAATGAGAATCTCAAACTATATTCTAAGAATAGAATGCAATTTAGAATCAAAATACATAATTTATTAGCATATCCATTGTTGGAGTTATATGGTTTTCTCTATTATTTGAATCAGTTTGGTAAAATGAATATTTAGTTCCATTTATTTATTTTGCTTAAGGCTTATGGTAGTTTAAATGTAATAGGCCCCCATAATCTTGGGGAGTGGCACCACTAGGAGGTGTGGCTTGTTGAAGTGGGTGTGGCCTTGTTGGAAGAAGTCTGTCACTGTGGAGACGGGCTTTGAGGTTTTATATGCTTTGAGGTTTTATATGATCAGGATATTGCCCAGTATCTCAGTTAACTTCCTGTTGCCTGTAAGATATAAGACTCTCAGCTACTCCTCCAGTCCTATGTCTCCTGCATGCCACCATGCTCCCCATCATGATGATAATGGACTGAACCTCTGAAACTGTAAGCAAGCTCCAATTAATTGTGTCCTTTGTAAGTGTCAACACAGTAATGGTTTCTCTTCACAGCATTAGAAATCCTAACGAGGACAAAGCTTCATCAGGGTGGCTATTTGGACAATTGTGTTAACTAACAAATGTGATGACCAGTATCTTTATTTAGATAGTAGGAAAGACTATTTCCCATAAATAAAAATACTTAAAAACTTATATGCAAAGTTTATAATTGTATTTATCAATTCATTTAGCATTTTTTCAAAGATTTTGGTTGTTTATTGTGATAGGGGCCTAGTATAGCCACACTGGTCTCAAAATCACAATCTCCTGCCTCTGGCTACGGAGCTCTGTAGTGGAGAATAAGTGAATCACCTTGACCATTGAGGCAACAGAACTGAGGCATGGCTGAAGACAGCTTAAGATGGGGTGCACGTAGACAGGCTCTCTCTTCTGCTTCCCATTTACTCTTGGATGGAGGACCTGTTCTGATTTGTTGAGTTTTAGTCCATGGATCAACCTAGCCTTCCTGTTTTTATCTCTTGTATCTGTAAATGTTTCCCAATAAATCTCTTAATAAATATTAACCTTTAATCAACTATTAGTGATTATTATACCCACTACATAGTGTTACACTAAGGTTTCTGTCCCTGGGTTGCCAGAGGTCCAGACCTACAGACCTGCAGGCTCAGGCTGCTTAGTCTGCAGCTGCTTAGTCCCCCCAAAATGATTCAGATGCTTATAGCAACTTCATGCTATTTGGTCTATGGCTTAGGCACCTTGCTAGCCTGCTCTTTCATCTTAACCCAAACTATTCCCATTAATTTATCTTGCCACGTGGCCCGTGGCTCACCTGTGTTCCTTACATATTGCTCCTTTAGATGGCTGGCTTGATCTGCTCTGACTCTGCTCTCCTTCTCCTACCTATTCTGATTCCCCCCCCTACTTCTTCTACGGTGCCTGTCATGGGCCAAGACAGCTCCTTTATTTAAAGATTGATATTCACAGCATACAGAAAGACATTCCCACATCAACATAGCTCAGTGATCACAGGCAAGTAACTCTATTGTGGTAGATGCTAGACAGAGACAGAAAGAGAGAAAGGCAGAGAGACACATAGAGAGAACACAGTTAAGGAAACTGGAGGTGAAATAGGACATGATCCAGTGAATCACAGTGAAATCCAGAGGATCATTAGGGAATGCTCTGAAATTTTATATCCCAAAAACCCAGAAAATCTAAAAGAGATGGAGAAATTCCTAGATAAGCGTGACCTACTAGAATTAAATTAAGAAGCCATGAAAGCATTGAAACTGTAACTAAAAGTTCTCCACTAAACAAAAATCCAGATCGATAAAGCTAAATTCTACCAAATCTTTAAGAAAAGCAAGCAGTGCTCCTCAACTCCATCTGCTCCATCAAACAGAAAGGGAGGGGACGCTTCCACACTCATGAATGAAGCCAATGTTTCTCTCCTAGCAAAGCTGGAAAAGTACACAATAGAACAACAATAAGACTCTTATGGGTCAATTTCCCTCGTGATTACGGTTGCAAAAAAAAAAAATCTCAAGAAAACTTTTATCTTATGTATGTTATTGTTCATCTGTATGTATTTACACAGACCACAAGTGTGCCTGGTGATTGTAGAGGGCAGAGGGTCTCAGATCTCCTGGAACTGGAGATACTGTTATAAGCCACCATGTGGACTCTTAGCCGTGGAGCCATCTGTCTAAAATCAAGAATGAGACAAAAGTACTAGAGTGGTTTGCATGAGCACGGCAATTGGTGAAACTGGGGATTAGGACTGTGGCTTTGTTGAAGCAGGTATGTTACTGGTGGTGGGGGTTGGGCTCTTAGGCTTAAGAAGCCCAGTTGACTCCCTCTCTGCCTCCTGTCTATGAATCAGGATATACGGCTCCCAGACTCGGCTCCAGTGCCTTGCCTGCACTTGCTCTCGTGCTCCCTGGCAATGTGAATGTGGACTCTGGAACTATGAGACCCAAAAAACTTTTTTTAAATATAAGTTGCCTTGGTCAAGGTGTCTCTTCGCAGCAACAGAAAAGAAAGGAAGACAGGTCCCCACTCTTATGCAATACTGCTCAAGATCAGCAATAGAGAAGAAAAATAAAGTGCTGCCAACAAGAAAAGCAGAAGTCATAGTAGAAGACATGACCCCACATTAAAAAAACCCAATAACTCCACCAGCATACACTTTGAGATTTGATAAACATTTTCAGCCAAGTAGCAATATAAAAAATCAATGAACAAAAGTCAGTAGTCTTTCGATATTCCAGTAATAAATTTGTTATGCAACTTATTCGCAATAGTTTCAAAACTTAAAATATTGAGGAATATATTTAGTGGAACAGGTGAAAAAAAACCTTTACAGTGAGACCTTGACATTGGGAACTCTACAATAAAAAATCTACAGTGAAAATGCTACAATTACAAACTAAGTCACTGGGGAACACTGACAATGTTATGGAATGAAAAGAATTCATTTTCTTATTGCTTGATAGAATCTATATTGTATAAATGCTTGGCTCCATTAGCGAAAGTGATCTACAGATCCAGTGAAGTTCACATAAAATAGTTTTTCTAAATAGAAATTGATGTAGAAAATGTATCTTCAGTTCAATAGTACTAAGCCTTTGAAAAATAATTGAGGGAAAGAGACATATCGTTGTCTATTCATTTATTAGTATAAACTTTTAAAAATATTTTACTAATTCCTGAGAATTTCATATAACGTATTTTGATTATACTCACTGTCTCCTCCAACTTCGCTTGGACACACCCTCCTTCCCTACTCATCCAGTTGTGTGTTTTCTCTTTTGTAACCAGTTAAGTCAAATTTTCACTGCCCATATAATTTAGGATGTACAGCCATCTGGAGGAACATGGTCAGCCTTCAAGGTTTACTTACAACCTTAAAGAAAACTGACTCTGGAGGATAGGAGTGAGGGAAAACTGGGAAGAGGGGAGGAAGCGGGAGTAGCAGTGGGTTTGGGAAAACACGCGCGTGCGCGCGCACGCGCGCGCGCGCACACACACACACACACACACACAAATAAAGATTTTAAAAAAGACAAAGAAAGAAAACTGACTCTTCCTCTCTCAGCAGCTATCAGTCAACTAATAACCACAAATGAGAGGAAACGTATTACATTTGTCTAGTCTAGGTTACTTCACAAAGAATAATTTCCATCACCATCAATTTATTTGTGAATTTTATTGTTTCATGTTTCTCAACAAGTGAATAATATTTCATTGAAAAAATGGACCATATTTTTGTTATCCATTTATCTAGGTTGTTGCTATGTCCTAACTATTGTTAATAGAGCAGCAATGAAAAAGGATGATCAAATATTTCTACAGTAGGATATAGAGTTCTTTGGGTGTGTTTCCAAGAGTGGTATAGCTGGACCAGTGGTAGATCTACTTCCTGCTTTTCATTAAATCTACAGTGGATGCACCAGTATGTACTCCTATTAGGAATAAGTGCTTCCTCTTTCCCATGTCCACATCAGCTTGTGTAGTCATTATTTTTTAGGTCTTATCGATTCTGACTAGGCTAATATGACATAACAAAGTATTTTAATTTGCATTTCTGTCATGATTAAGTACACTGAGCAGTCTTCTCAGCCATTTGTATATCATCTTTGAGGACGCTCTTTTTAGTTCCATGCCCCATTTTAAATGTATTGTTTTCTGAGTTTTCAAATTTTGGCGCTCTTTTTACGTTCTAGAAACATAGATACAAACCCTTTTTCAGACATATAACTTGTAAAAAGTATTTCCTCTGAGGAAAGCTGCCCTTCATTTGAGTAGGGGTATCCTTTGCTGTACAGAAGATTTTGTTTTGTGAGATCTCTCTTCTCAGTTAATTGTCTTAATGCCTGCATTGCTGGTATCCTGTTCAGAAAGTTACTTCTTATACAAACAAATTCAAACATATTGTCTATTTTCTGCTTCATCATATTCAAGGTATCGAGTCCTATGTTGAAGTCCTTAATTCCTTTCAAGCCGAGGTTTATGCACCATTTGTTGAAAATTTTGTCTTTTATCCATTGTATGTAATTGGCCTCTTTGTCAAAATAAAGTGATTAAATAAATGGGCAGATATGTGGGGTTTCCATGCTATTTCATTAACCAGTGAGTCTGTTTTCATGCCAATACTATTTTTATTACTATAACTCTATAGTATAACTTGAAATCTGGGATAGTGTTAATGTCAGCATTTTGTTGTTGCTCAAAATTGTTTTGGCTATCTTGAGTATTTTGTGTTTCTATATAAAATTTATGATTAGTTTTTGTGAATAACTACACTGGAGTTTTGATGGAAATTGCATCAAATTTGTGGGTGGCTTTTGGTAGGATGGTTCTATTTAATGAGATAATGTAATAAGATACAAAATAAGTAGAAATAGTTCTTTACTTTCTTCAGATCTTAAAGTTTTCTTTGTATAAGTCTTTTACTTCCCAGATTTCTTAGTCACTATTCTATTGCTGTGAAGAGACACTATGACCAAGGAAAGTATTATTAAAGAAAGCATTTGACTAGGAACGGGCTTACAGTTTGAGAGGCTTAGTCCGTTATCATTATGGCAGGAAGCACCCAGACAGATATGATGCTGGCAAAGTAGCTGAATATATATTCTGATTCATAAGCAGAGAAAAAGCGACTGGCATGGTACTGACTTGGGTTTTTGAAACACCAAAGACACCCCCAGTAGCCGACTTCCTCCAACAAGGCCATACCTTCTAATCCTTCTAATTTTATCAAAGAGCTCCATTCACTGGTGATTAAGTATCTAAATAAATAATCTTATGGGGGACATCTTATTCAAACTAGCATGCATGATTAGATTTATTTCGTTGTGTTTTTAAGGCTATTTTGAATTTGGTATTGTTTCCCTGGTTTCTTTCTTTGTATAATTACCATTTTTTCATGGCAGCACCTTGTAGTGCCTCCATATGACTCCGCCCTCCCTACCCTTTATCTATTCTTGGAATTTCTACATTCCTATAAGCTAGATTGTCATAGGCCAGAACAGTTCCTTTATTATCCAATGGTAATTCACAGCATACATAAAGACATCCAACATCACCTTTGACCTTCTTGAATATATTTGCTATTGCTATTTTGAAATCATTGTCTTGCATATTATCTTAGTTGCTTTTCTTGGGGGAACACTAGCTTAGCATGGGAGTATTAATTTTTGGAGAAGAAATATTGTCTTTATTATTCATATATTTTTGAAATAGAAGGTAGACATGTGTAATTAGAGGTGAGTAGTGTTTGGTGGTATAACGATATCTGATCTCTTTTGTTTTGAGTGGGTATTTGGTTTTCTGTCTTCTTTTACCTCAACTAGTCAGATTGTAGATTAGGAGAATGGGTTTTTAGATTCAATATTTGGTCACTCAATGTGGATTTTTATTGGATCTGTAGATGTGTGAAGTAGGCATCAGAAGTGTTTCAGCTAGGGCTTGGTGAAAATGCTGATCTCAGGAGCAGACCTTCAGCTGAGTTAGAAATTCCTCACAGTCCTTAAATTTAAAAAAAAAAAAATTAAAAAAAGAGAATTCTCACAGTTAATAGTCAGGCATCTGAGGAAGGTAGGAGAGACCCTGGAAGGCAGAGGAGGGGAGGGAGATGGAGCCAGTGGGGAGTAGAATAGGGGAGCAGAGTGGGAGTCTGAGGTTAACACTTGTGGATGAATGGCAAAAGGAGAGGCAGGCATAGGACACTTAGTCCTCAAGCAGGAAGAGGGAGTAGGAAAAGTTGGCAATGGGAGTCTGGGTCATGAAAGGAGGAGCTGTGAGAAGTGGGGCACACAGTTCTCAGGCAGGTAAAGTTAGCAATGGGCATCTAGGCTCCCTATCTAGAGAGAAATGTTGGGCAAGCTCAGGACATGTGGTCCTTACAGAGCCAATAGGGGGTGGGTGGAGTTTGCTATATTACTCAAAGTGATCTATGTATCCAATACAATCTACATTAAAACTTTAATTCTTCACTAACCTAGAAAACAACCTTGAAACCTACACAGAAGGGTCAATGACTCCACATGACCTAAGAGAAAGAACAATTCTGAAAGACCTCAAATTACACTGCAGATCATAGTAACACAAAGTGTATTGTACTGGTATAAAACCAGACAGAGGACTCAGAAAAAAGTCACATATGTATAAACATGTGATTTTCAACAAAGATACATTGGCTACTAGGAATATGGCTTACTTTATAAAGCAATGTCCATGCGAGTAGGAAGACATGAATTTAAATCCCAAACACCCATGTAAAAAGCCAGGCATTGTGACACAAAAATGTTAGCCCAGAGATTGTGAGGTGGAGACAGGAAGACCACTAAGGATTGCTGGTCAGCTGGTGCAGCCAATTGGTGAGTACCAAGTTTAGTGGGAAAACTGTCTCAAAAAACTAAGGTTGAACAATTGATATTCATCACCAATCTCTGGACTTGTGTGGTCAATGCACATTTACATATACACAAAGCAAACAAATAAAAGATGCATTGTAAACAAGACAGCCTCTTCAAAAATGGTGCTAAGAAAACTAGATACTCACATGTAAAAGAAAAAAATCTATATCTCTCACGTGCACAAAAATCACTTCAAAAGGAAATAAAAATCATGAATTTAAAACCTGAAACTGTTAGGAAAAAAGTCATAGGCAAAGGACAAGATAAGGAATTAATGAGAAGGACCCAGTACTGAACGAAATGAAATTGCAAAGCCGTGTGCAGCAAAAGAAATAATCATAGTGATTAAAAATGAGAGTAAAAATATTGGAAACTATAAATTTATCAGGGCAAATATCTATAGCCTATAAAGAAGCACCTACATAAATGCTACCCCCGACCATACAATTAATAAATGGACTAATACATTAAATAAACAGTTCTCAAAGGAATAGATACAAATGACCAATAAATATCTGAAAGACTATTCAATATCCATACCCATCACTGAAGTTCCATCTCACTCTATTCTCAATGGCTATCAATAACTATTAATTTCTGGGAGAAATGCAAGAAAAGATGTAGAGAAAGAGGAACCCTTATATACTGTTAGTGGCAATGTATATTGATACAACCAACTGAAAACCAGTATAGAAGTTCTTCAAAAACACAAAAGTAAAATAACATATGATCTAACTGTACTATTCCTTGATATACACACAAAGGATTGTACGTTGCTATATCATATAAATGTTAGAACATACATGTCTTTTTCTGAACTACCGCCAAGATATGGGACCAGCTTACAGGTTTGCCAACAGATGAATGGTTGGCAAAAATGTGGTACCTAAACACAACTGAATTTTAATAAAGTACAAAATAAAATTATGACATTTGCAAGAAAAAAAGATGAACCTACAGGTCACAATGATAAGCAAAATAATTAAATTCAGGATAACAAATAGGTCTTTTCTTCTGTGTGGAGCATCAGTCTACATTGATTCATACCTACATAGACATGGATGTAATCAGTCTACATGGATTCATACTTATATAGACATGGATGTAATCAGTCTACATGGATTCATACCTACATAGACATGGATGTAAGCAGTCTACATGGATTCATACTTACATAGACATGGATGTAATCAGTCTACATGGATTCATACCTACACAGGCATGGATGTAATCAGTCTACATGGATTCATACCTACACAGACATGGATGTAATCAGTCTACATGGATTCATACTTACACAGACATGGATGTAATCAGTCTACATGGATTCATACTTACATAGACATGGATGTAATCAGTCTACATGGATTCATACCTACACAGAAATGGATGTAATCAGTCTACATGGATTCATACCTACATAGACATGGATGTAAGCAGTCTACATGGATTCATACCTACATAGACATGGATGTAAGCAGTCTACATGGATTCATACTTACATAGACATGGATGTAATCAGTCTACATGGATTCATACCTACATAGACATGGATGTAAGCAGTCTACATGGATTCATACTTACATAGACATGGATGTAATCAGTCTACATGGATTCATACCTACACAGACATGGATGTAATCAGTCTACATGGATTCATACTTACACAGACATGGATGTAATCAGTCTACATGGATTCATACCTACATAGACATGGATGTAATCAGTCTACATGGATTCATACTTACATAGACATGGATGTAAGCAGTCTACATGGATTCATACCTACACAGACATGGATGTAATCAGTCTACATGGATTCATACTTACACAGACATGGATGTAATCAGTCTACATGGATTCATACCTACATAGACATGGATGTAATCAGTCTACATGGATTCATACTTACATAGACATGGATGTAATCAGTCTACATGGATTCATACTTACACAGACATGGATGTAATCAGTCTACATGGATTCATACTTACATAGACATGGATGTAATCAGTCTACATGGATTCATACCTACATAGACATGGATGTAATCAGTCTACATGGATTCATACTTACATAGACATGGATGTAATCAGTCTACATGGATTCATACTTACACAGACATGGATGTAATCAGTCTACATGGATTCATACTTACATAGACATGGATGTAATCAGTCTACATGGATTCATACCTACACAGGCATGGATGTAATCAGTCTACATGGATTCATACTTACACAGACATGGATGTAATCAGTCTACATGGATTCATACTTACATAGACATGGATGTAATCAGTCTACATGGATTCATACTTACATAGACATGGATGTAATCAGTCTACATGGATTCATACCTACACAGACATGGATGTAAGCAGTCTACATGGATTCATACCTACATAGACATGGATGTAATCAGTCTACATGGATTCATACTTACATAGACATGGATGTAATCAGTCTACATGGATTCATACCTACATAGACATGGATGTAATCAGTCTACATGGATTCATACCTACATAGACATGGATGTAATCAGTCTACATGGATTCATACTTACATAGACATGGATGTAACCAGTCTACATGGATTCATACTTACATAGACATGGATGTAATCAGTCTACATGGATTCATACCTACACAGACATGGATGTAATCAGTCTACATGGATTCATACCTACATAGACATGGATGTAATCAGTCTACATGGATTCATACTTACATAGACATGGATGTAATCAGTCTACATGGATTCATACCTACATAGACATGGATGTAATCAGTCTACATGGATTCATACTTATATAGACATGGATGTAATCAGTCTACATGGATTCATACTTATATAGACATGGATGTAATCAGTCTACATGGATTCATACCTATATAGACATGGATGTAATCAGTCTACATGGATTCATACTTACATAGACATGGATGTAATCAGTCTACATGGATTCATACCTACACAGTCATGGATGTATAAGACATGAAAGTAAAAAGGGACATATGGGAGAAAGTAAGAAATCTGTAGGTAAGGAGGGGTAAATAAGAAATGATAATGTAATAGATGTGACATGATGAGGAAAGACGAGCTATTTGATGGGAGAAAAGGGGCCATAAAGATGGGAGAGGCGAAGAATGAGACAAAATATAAAGGCACATTCATGAGAGTATCTCAGTGCAACCCTTACCTTGTATGCTGAGAACAAAATAAGAAAGGGGAGAAAGGGGTGATGTAGTAGTGTTTTATTTTAAACAATAAGATAGAATGTTTCTCATTTTCTAGGTAGTAAAAAGAGTCAGTGACTTCATGTTTCTGTATTCAATGAAGAAAAGGGATACCTTCGGAGAAATTTTCAGGGAAGTGATATCCAGGGGAAGTTAATATAAGATATGTGTTGGATTTTGTATAGAAGTGGAAATAATGAATTAAGTTAAGTAAAAAAACTTCCAGGTAAACCTCAGGACTTAGGGTCAATCAACTAGGGAACAATGTCTCTGCTTGAAGACAAGGTGAAGAAATTAGGACATTCAACCTAGGACAAAGGTAAAAGAGTCAGAAAGCGCAGATAGTGTTTGCAAGATTTGCTGGAGCAAATTTAAAAATCAGTAATAAATGGAGACCAATTTCATTATGAAAGTGAAGAAAAAAATCAAAAAGCAGTAGCAGAAAATTACCTAAAATTAGAGACAGAGATGGCCAGTGTTGAACAGTGAGCATGCACGAACCCAAATATGCATCATATGAGAATCTTCCCTGAATATGTTAGAATTAAACTATTAGATAGATAGAGCAAAGAAAGCATATTGAAAATGACAAGAAAAAAATACCAAGTTACATAAAAGGGGGGAGGCTATTAGAAAAACACTAGAGCTTCCGTAGAGACTTTAAAAACCAAAAAGAGCTTGGAATGGCTTATTTCAAGTTCTGAAAGACAGCTGTCAATCCAGATGTCACCAAACCATCCGTCCTGACAGGAGAAAGAATAGTTTGTACAACGAAGTTACAACTAAGATAGGCTAAAGGAACCCATAACTTCTAAACCAGCCCTCACAGAACATGCTGGAAGGGATCCTTTAAACTGGAGAAAAAAGACAGGCACATCCATAAAACCACAAAGAAGAATAAATTATGGAGAAATGCTGGGCTTGGTGGACCTCAGAGGAAGCCAGCTGGGCAGAAACATGCCCGCCATCCCTGCTTGCAGGCGCCTCTGCAAGGATAGAACAGGTATGGAGAGATGGGAGTGATGGAGAAGTCCAGACTCAGCCTCTGAACAAGCTGCATGCCCAACTTACACCTGGGCAATGATGATGGAGGCTAGAGTAACAGTCTCCTTTCTAGACTGAACCTCCCGAAGGACCACCGTGTTCTATGATAACACTGAAGGCCATATGTGGTAGGGCCACATTTCCAAGGACAATGTTAACACCTAACAACATACTTATGTCCATGCCTGTGTGCTGCCCCAGGGGACCACACTAATGTGAGTGACTTTTGTTGCCACCTGAAAACATGGTGGTGTCTGGGTCGAGGTTACTGCTAAGGGGCCATGGCTGGGTCCAAGGTCCTGAGCTGATTGATGTTCATGGCCACAGAAAGCCATGGAATTTTTCTAGTCTGCACTGAGTCTGAAGCCACGCTGATGTTCATGGGCCATGCAGCTGCCAGGGACCATACTGATCTGAGTGGCCTGTGCAGCCATGTAAGGCTATGGTGATGTCTGGGTCCTTGTAGTCACTGAGGGCCACGTCTGGGTCCATGGCTTACCGCAGCCAGATCTATCCTGATCTGTGTGGCCTGTGTTGCCACCAACGGTCTATGCTGCAGCCTGAAGCCATGTTGTTGTTCATAATCCCAGCTGTATTGGAGGGCCTACTTTGGATCCTTGGCTCTAACTTCTTGGTCTGTGCTAACACCGGAAACAACGTGGCAGCCCACGACGTCCCTCGCAGACTGTAAAGCACAAATAAGCTACTTACTTTGACAGTGATATAGATGACAACGACAGACACATAGTTGAAAAAAAGGAACATGGAAGACTCCTGTGACAGGCTCTACCTCCACCCCACCCCACCCCCAAAACAGTAACACTCCAAACAGGAAGCCATTGAAAAGAACCCTTAAAAACTGTGATAATGATGCTCTTCACATTCGATGGTTTCTGTCAGGAGTACAGGAAGGGAGGCTTCTAGCAGGGGTCCAGGAGGAAAAGAACTCAGTTCTACTTAAGGAGCAGGCCGCCGAGAGTGAGTATACAGGTAACAGAAATTTGACTTTTTATTTCTATTTTTTTTTGGATGGGAGGAGGTTCCAAGGGCAGGTGAAAGGGTGGACAGGAAAGGACTATAAAATGAATGTGATAGGGGTGTGTGATGTGAAATCTCCAAAGAATTAATAAAAATATTGTGTTGGAACAAAAGTCATGGTAAAATGATTAAGCAACGGGAAATCACCAAATACTACCAAATCAGCAAAAGGACGGGAATGATCACACACTTTCAATAATAATTGACAATCGACATTAATGGTCTCAGTATCCTATAATCAAAAGACACAACTAGTGTATTTGAATTAAAAAAAAAAACAGGATTTAGTTATTTGTAGCTACAAAGAAATACAACTTAACATTAACGATAGATTCTGCCTTAGGATGAAGGGATGGAAAGGGGTATTTGAAAAAACAGAATGGGAAACATGAAGTCTCACTGTACTAACATCTGACAAAGATCTCACAGCTACTCAGAAGAGATAAGGAGGGTTACTGTATAAAGATCAAAGAAACGGAACATAAGAGGGCAATATAATTCATATAGTGGCCAAACACAAGTGAACCCAATTTCCTAAAACACATGGTATGAGATAGAGTATCACAGAGTCATCCTAAAACAGTAGTAGTAGGTGACTTCAACCCCTGATTATCACCAGTTGACAAGTCAATCTAGTCATTCTGGATGATCAATCAAATAATCAATCAATAGACAAAAATATCTGAATTAAGTGACATTATAGATCACATGGCTTAATAGACACCTACAGGATATTCTATCCAAATACTGTATGCAATCTTCCCAGTAGCCTATGGAATCTTCTATAAAATAAATAACAGTTAGCACACAAATTCTTTTTTTACTTTTAAAAAATATTTTTATTTAATTTTTTAAAATTCAGTTTACATACCAACCACAGATTCCCCTTTCACTCCTCTCAGGCTTCCCCACATCCCATCCCTCATCCCCTCTTCCAAAAAGGTAAGGCTTCCCATGGGGGGTCAGCAATGCCTGGTACATTTAGTTGAGACAGGTAGGACTCAAATATTAAACATATGACAACAAAAATAATTTCTTGTGTTCCATGTAATAATAGTGCATTTACAAATATAGCAAGACAAACAATGAAACACAGAGAAACTCATGGAGAGTAAACAACACACTATTTAATTATGAGTGAATTTGCAAAAAAAATGCCCCAAGAATTATTTTTTAAAAAAATCTAAGACTCTAATTAAAGTTAAAGCACATCATACCAAATATATTGACTGTTGGATACTACAGAAGAGGTCATAAGAATAAAGCTTATAGCTATAAGAGCCTACACTGACAAAGAAATCAAAGAGATCTCAGATAAATAAGACATTGGTGGGTCTTAACATCTTTGAAAACAAGAATAAGTCAAGCCCCAAATCTAAAGACAAGAAATAATTAAGATCAGGGCCTTGGTAAAACAAATGGTAAAGTAATCACACACACATACATACACACGCACACTCATCACACACACATTTACACACACACTCACACATACATACACACACAAACACAAACACATAGACACAGATTCACATACACACTCACACACACAAACACAAACACATACACACACATTCACATACATACTCACACACACACTCACACACACATACTCACAAACACATACATACACACATTCACACACATACACACTCACACACACATACACACACATACATATACACATACACACAAACACACACACATTCACATACACATTCACACAACATTCACACACACTCACACACATACACATTCACACACACATTTACACACATACACACTCACACACATACACACTCACACACATACACACTCACACACATATACCTACACTTTCACACACACACACTCACACATAAACTATTTGTCCTTTGAAAAGATGAGCAGAACTTTAAAAACTTACAGTCAAGCTAATTAAAACAAAGAGAGAGAATACCCAAATTCTTAAATTAGAGGGGCCAGAGATACAGCTCAGCAGGTCAATGTGCTTGCTGCTGAACCTTATGACCCAAGTATGATTCCTGAGGCCTACAGGGACAGAGAGAACTGACTCTCATGAATTGTTCCTTTGACCCTCACAATTAACACCATGGCCCATGTAAGCCCCTTTCCTAATAAATAAATTACTGTATAAATTTTTTAAAATTTAGGTAATATGTAATCATTTCACAAAATACAATTAAAGGTGATACCAAGAAGCTAAAGATCTTGAAACAAGAACACAGCTTATGATCAAGATATCTAATAGAATATTTGAGTGAATAAAACAGCGACCTTTGGATCTGCCATTACTTCACCTAGGTGATTAATTTCAATATTTTTTTTTGCTTTACACACCCTGCCATAAACTTTTTTATTTACACTTTATTGTAACTGACTTCATGACATTTGTTCTTGCTTAATAATAATCGGTTAACAGCAAGGGCAGGTGTTCTCAAGGATGCAGCTTTTCCCTGACATGAAATCTAAACAGTTCTAAAAATCATTGTAAAAAATGTAAAGATAAAACTGTCTCCACTATAGTGTCTGAATGAAATGAGATGTACTGTTCAAAAAGAGCCAAAGATGGAGAAGGTCAAAGGCAAAATTTGTCCTTACATTCTCTCCAGATTGACTCTTCACCTTTCCCCTAGATGCTTGCTTGCATTTGATCTGACACACAACTCATGGCTTCCAGCACACCGTTTCCAAGCCTTTCGCTCTATCTCTTTGTGCTATGCTTACATAAAATTTTACAAATAACTTTTTGACCTGACAGAGTGAGTTTGCTCATTTCCCAAGGTCATGGGCTCCTGCTCCCCCCTTCTCCACACCTAAGCATTCTCCTGTGCATTGTGCTCTTCAACTGTGAGAACCTTCTTTTGCCTCCCCTGCTGTTTACAACAGGTGCCTATTCATTATCCAGCCTCAAAGCCCTGAAGTACAAATTCCTTTCAAAATGCAGGGCTTACATTTCCATTCTTCTGCATTTTCTAGCCAAGTCTGGTTACATTGGCTTCTATAAGATGGTTTGTGTGTCTTGGTAAAGGCTGTCCCCATGTTGCTTGGTCCTTTCTCTAGATGAATTATGCCCAAGGATAATTATTAAACTAGAAAGATAGGAATCATTATTATAAGTTAATGTGGTAACTCAGTAGGCACATAGCCCAATATTAGATTACTGACTTGCATCAGTTTACTAAGTATTTCGGGTTTAAAGAATATGAGATTGAAGACCCTCTTGATCTAAAGGGTATGCTTAAATTAATTGAATTTGCAGAACAGTGTGGGGGTCAAGACGAATAGGGTTAACACAATGTGGAGATGGAAAGAGGGCAACATTGCACAAGTATGGGGTAATTAGGGTGGCTAGTGAAGTAGAAATCAGTAAAGAACTTGCAGAAACCGTTACACAAGGGAAGGTACATCCTACTAGACATAAAATTGAAGTTGAGTATAAGATATGAATGTGAAATCTCTATCTGTCAGTCCTAACCTAAAGGGCTAAAAACTATTCGCTTTTTATTTTTTTAAGTGAACTTTTTATTATAGAATATTATATTGCTCCTCAGTTGTAATTTGCCAAACATCGTTACACATAAAACCAGGAATCTTTCGAGGTGCTTTTTTGTGTAAGGGATGGGCAATAACCCTCAGAGAGGATTCTACAATTAGGATGGCATTGTCTCGTCTAACTGTCAAGACCTCACATCAGCTAGGGTTTAGCCATAGACTGATTGAAGTTCTGTTGTTCCCAGGCCTCTTTACTTCAGCCTTACCCACCTCTACAGGCTGACTTGGTCTACAGACTGTCTTCTCCAAATCTAGTTTTCACAGTGTTACATCATTCTTCACTTAAACCCAGGGCAAGCATGAATTTCTCCAATAACAAAACAGAATTTCCCATCTCCACTTGGATGAGACTAAATTAAAAGACATGCTTAGGTTTAACCCAATCAATCTGTTTTGAGAAATAATGCTTTCTCAATTAAATTAAATAATAGAGTGCAATGCTGCTATGGGAAATAGCATTAGGGAGGTAATTAGGATTTACTGCGCAGAACTCTCGCTGGATTTTAATAGAAATTGCATCCACAGCCAGATCATTAACTGAAAGGCAGGTCTGACAGGCATCTCTGGGAGCAGTTAAACATCTTGAAGATGGTGAGTTCCTGGAAGGTTAGGTGTTGTCAAAGAGGAGAAGGTAGGGCCAGAGCACAGACTCCATTGTGATGCTTGGCTTTCCAGCAGTGAATTTGTAATTTTACTACTGTTTTAAATTATAATGTAAATATCTGATATACAGAATATCTGATATAATATCAGATCCCCCCCCCCAAAGGGATCATGACCCTCAGATTGAGAACCAGAGATCTAACTCCTAGCCACAGTCTTAAATTCAGTGTAGAAATATTGTCTCGGAAGGGCAAGTTATAAATAGCACCTTTGAGCACCGTGGACAAGGAGGTAAAATTTTTTATCGTGAAATTAAAAAGCTTCAGATCAGGGCCTCTTATTTGTACAAACAATGTGAATACTTGGAGGAACAAAGGGTGTACAGATTTCTGAGGTATAGGTTTTTCATCACACATTATTTCTGCGAGCTTTTTGGGGAAAAAATGCCAGAAGAGAATAGACCTATAAACTCACCATAAATTGAAAACATCATAAGTGACAATTACATTTATTATGTCTGGTCTTCCAAATATAGCAGCATAGCTTCATTGCTACAGGTCAGATATACCCTGTGGTCAGGAGGATGGCTGTCAGCTTGGATGCATTGTTTAGTACTGGGCAGACACGGGCCTAAAACTGTATGATAAAGCATAGCTCTACAGGGAAAAAGACCACACCTCAAAATCCAAAGAGAAGACTAGTAAAAGGCTTACTCTCTTATAGCATTAAAAAAATCGTCAGGAAACATCACTTTACTCTTTTACCTAAGTCCACACTTTTAAAAAAGCCACCTCTAAAATTACCAGACTTTGTACACCAAAATGTGCTCCACACCCACTCCTAAACACAAATTGAATATATCCATGATAGGGAGCTGACTCTTGTGAATGTGGCAGATGACCTACTCACCACCGCCAATAATAATAACAAAGAGTTATTTAAGATTACCGTCTTTTTCTTCCCTTAATTATTAAGTCAAATAAAAGGGCAAATTTACCACTAGTATGTAATGGGTTGTTTATGTTGATATGATTTAGAGATTTTGAAAACTTGCTTCCAGCATTTTCATTGGGGAAAAATCAAGTCTCAGTATTATTAGCAACTCTTTCACAAATTCTATAACATAGCTACAGAAGAAAGACCCTTATAAGTCATTCCTATTTGAAGAATGCGCTGTCACGTGGCAATTTGACAACTCCAGACTGAAAAGCAGAAGAGCATTATCAAGATAAGAAGCTTATCAACCTAGATAGTCAACAGTCACATATCTGTGATCTCACCATCAAGTTTAGAGTCTACCACACAGTAAAAAACTTAAAGTAGTCTAGTCCAGAATCACTACCCCCATTGCAGCTTTTCAAACAACCGCCACAGCTTTTGAATTACTAAAAATGTAGTAGAAAGAGGCTTGTATTTTTAGGGATTTACAACTAGTCTTCTGAAAATGCTTCCTGGTAGGTACTGGATGTTCTTTTAAGATTATTGCTAGTTGTAAAAGTGGGCACACACGCCAGGCTGTGCGTTAGGCAGCTTTTACAATGCTCCCCGGGTGTGCCAGGTCTCTGAGGCATGGAGCCAACTGAGAAGAGGCCATCATTCAGCAGCAGCCGTGCGACTATAGTGTGTCAGTATTTATGGCCGGGCAAGTGGCTCCACCTTTTCTTCAGTAATATTAAACATTAACTTCCATCTTTCCAAAGTATTCAAAATGGCTCAACTCTGTGCTTTCCAACAAGTTTAAGATTAATCAAATATTTTTCCTAAGTTGTAGGCTTATTTTCAAGTGAAATGCTTGCTTTCCACAATCCTATCATGCAGTAATTGAGTGACAGATGAAAATATACATGTATCAATATTTGTCTTCAGTGGTTGGCTAACACTTTAAAGTTTCCATGGTAATACTAATTCTTACATTCTTTCCAACACAAGTTGGAAAGCCATGCAAATTACTTTTGAGTGAGAAACAAAACCGGGGTGAAGTTTTAAAGTAAAGACGCAAAGCAGGTAGAGACAAAGATGGATTTTGCTTGTAAAAAAAATTCAGATGAAGACAGCTCGAAATACTTCACAGAAATATCATATGACTATTTTTTAGGATATTGATGAATGGAACAGAATTCCTGCAACTAAGGTGGCAGAATATTAATACTCCCAGCAGAATTCATCAAGAGGAAATACAATTGAACAAGACAAGTGTTTTGTTTTCTTTTTATAATCTAAATTTGGAAAAAATATTTAGATTGATTTCCTTGAAGAGGTAGTTTTGATGGGTAATTTTCAACAATTTATTTGATAGAACCTAATAGAATAGTCATTTAATGCTTTTTTAAAAGGCAAATTTTTATTCTATATTCCAGGCTGGTCTTAAACTCACTCACAGCAATCCCTTGTCTCAATCTTCCAAGTGCCGGAATTACAGACCCAAGTTATCACGCTTGGCCTGGCTTGTCTTTAAACATGTGAAAATAAATGAACAAATGTATTGTTTGGTGTGAAGGCATTTTCCCCTGTGAGACGCTGAGAAGCTCATCTTCGCACTGAGGTTAAGTTTACTATGGCTTGTGCCTATCAGACTACATTATCAGTATTCTGTAAAGCAGTTCCAAGTCTTCTAGGGATCTGAGACACTTACTGGACCTTTCTGCAGGCCGTTCACCTCATTTCCTCCCTAGTTCTTCTGACACATCCCCTGTCTGTTGGATAATTTCTGTCATTGTGTCTCCATTGTTTACGGTGCCCTTCATATGCATTTAAACTCACGAGTGTCTTTTATCAATTGTTTTATTTTCAAGAACTGCATAAATGTACCATTGAAATGTGGTATCTATCACCCTTTTCAGCTTCCACACCCCACCATATTTCCCTCTACATGCTCCTATCAACTTATGTGTTTTTGTGTTTGTTTTGATAATGTACTAAATCCAATTAGAGCTGGCCATATACCTGGGTATGGGGCCATCACTATTAGGGAAACCTACCAGTAGTCAGTCACTCCTTATAAAAAAAGAATTCTCCCTCTCCCAGCAGCTATCTACTGCCTCACGAAAGGTGAAACTCAGAGATCATCTACTCCATCTATACTTTGATTTGGGGCTGGCTTGTTCTTGTACAGGTTTTGTGAAGGTAACCACTACCGCGCTGAATTCCTGATTTCTATAGCTATGCCATGCCAAGAAGACAGCCTCTCACAACTTTCCTCCTCATTATTTCTGACTCTTGCTGAACCTTGGTGGTAGTGAGATTCATATAAACACCCTGCTTGGGGACAAGCACTTCTCTAGGCACTGTCACTGGCTATATATCTGTCCACTGATAGCTGTCCACTTCAAAAAGAAACTTCTGTGACCAAAGTTGACAACAAACCAGGTCCATGAGTATTGATGTAAATATTTTGAAGGCAATTTGACAATATGATCATTTAGAAAAACAATTATGGCAGAACATACCCCAGAGCCTGCGACCTCCCCAACTACTGAACTTTTTTACAAGTATCACAGTTCCAAGCATAATTTCTCTCTTTTGGAGCAGACTTTGAATCGAATTAGAAAGCACTTTATTTTCTCCACTATAGCCATATCACTATTGCTTCAGTAGACACAACTTGTCTGGTGGGTCAGAATTACAGTATGAAATATGCAGGGTAAGACTTTTGACATCTTTTATCCCTCGATTGTTCAGAAGCTTTAATGTTTCATAGGGTCCCACTTGTTGATTGCTATTCTTACCCTGCCTGTTTCCCTATTCAAATTCCACTGTATACCCCCCAACATTGTCCCTTCCAACCTATGTCATTTTTTTTGATAATTCGAATCTTATAACACCAAGTCCTTATTTAGAAAGTCCTTATTTATGCCTGTTAATTGATCCTCTAGCAGTTTCAGGTTCTCAGGTCTGATGCTGAGGTCCTTGATATATGTTGAGGTGAGTTTAACTTAGAGTAAGAGCTAATAATCTGAATTTATTTTTATTCACGCTCAAATTTGGTTTTCAAAAAGCTCTTTGTTGAAGATAATGTCTCTTCTGCAGTGTGTAATTTTGGCATCTTTATAAAGCATCAGGTAAGTCTAGTTGCACGGACGTATATCTATCTGGGTTCTCAGTTTTACTCCTTTGGCCCATGTGTCTGATCAATGTGACCTCCATGACCTTGTGCCAGTACAATGCAAGTTTTATTACTAGTGTTCTATAGGATCATTAATAAGGAGCTATGCTGCCAGCTCCCACAATACCCTCTTGACTCGGGATTTTTTGGGTATCATTGCTCTTTTGTTTCTCCATAACGATTTTTGTATTGTCTTTTCTTTGCTTCTGAGGAAGCGTATGCTTTTCAATGATATTGAGTTAAATCTCCAGTTTTCTTTCAGCAGGACAATCATTTTCACACCGTGAAGTCCCCCAATTTACAAGCGTGGGATGCTTTCCATATTCTAGGGTGTTACTCAGTTTTCTTCTTCAGAGTCCTAAAATTCACTTTGCAGAGTTCTGTCATTTCTTTGGATAGATTTATTCCCAGACATTAAGTGTGTGTGTGGCTATTGGAAATGGGATTGTTCCTCTCATATTTTTTCAGACTGTCATTGGTATATAGAAAGGCTGCTGATTTAGTTTTGTATCCTGAAGCTTTGCTGAAATTATTAGTCAACTATTTTTGATGGGATTTTGTAAGTATCCTATGTAAAGAATAATAGTATAGCAAGTAGTGATACCATACCTTCTTATTTCCTTGTTCATATTACATTTATTTTCTTTTTTTCCATTATTGCTACAGCTGAGACTCTAACCATTATATTGAATAGAAGTGAGAGAGTGGACATCCATGCTCTTCTAATCTAAGTGGGACCCTTTGAGTCCTTCTCCATTAAATATGATGCTTACTATGGATTTTACATATATAATCATTATTATATTGAGGTATGCTGTCTCCATACCTAACCTCTCTATGATATTTTTTTTAACATAAAAGGTGTTGGATTTTTTTTAAAGCTTTTTCTATGTCTAATGAGGTGACCCTGTGATTTTTATCGAGTCTACTATGCAATGGGTAACAATTATTGATGTCTGTATGTTCTTAAAATGAAGCATATATTAGTCATAATTCTGCATGGCTCACTGGAGCTTAGCATTAGTTGATTTTATTGACTTGTGTAACATGCCATTAAAATGGTCAATATTTATATTGGCTTTCTTAAGGTATTAGTTACATTCTGTACTCAAATTGACCTGACTGTTAAATAAGATTATCAGAGAATTTTGAAGAAGCATTTTAAATAGTCAAATTGGGGTTATCTCTGTTTTATAAATGTGTAATTTATTTATTTCAGCTTCCACATAAGATTTCATATTTGGCTTACTTTATTTTTTGAGACTGTATCTTGCTTTGTAGACAAGGCTGATCTTAAAATTGCAGTCTTTCTGCCCCAACCTCCCCAATCTCAGGACTGTAGGTGTGCGCTGTCATACATGGTGTATGGATTTAGGTATTTTTGTTTTTGTAGCTGAGGTTGGCCTTTGAACCACATCTGGCTAGCACTTAAATATAGACTTTAAAAAAGTTATTTGTAGCATAGTCATGATCAGATCTTGTAGAACCACCAGATTCTGGTGGCACCTGTTGTTCTTTATGTTGTTATATATATTCTTGCACTGGCATCTGCCCATTGGTATCTCGAATCACTGCCAGATTTGTCTGTATCTCAGGGAGCTGATTTTGGTGCAATCTGTTTCAGCTGTGTCTGTGTCTCAAGAAGCCTCTCTTGGTTCAATCTAGGCTCTTGGTCTACTTGAAGGTTGTACTCTGTGTCACAGTGAGCTGTTCTTGGTGTAATAAGAGCTGGCTAATTTTGTGTCTCAGGGATCCAATCTTGGTCCAGTATGAGCTCTTGATCTAGAAGGAGCTCTTGATCCAATAGGTGCTTGTGAATTGTGGATCCCAGGTAGCTGCTGCCAGACCGAATTGACTTACCTTGGGATTCCTTGCCTTCTCTGGAGAGTGAACGGGGAGGGGGAGGCTGGAGGAGGACTGGGAGGAGGGATGGGGAAGGGAGCAGTAGGGAGTATGGAAAAAAATATTTTTAAAAAATTTTAAAAAGAACTAAAACAGAAGGGAAGAAAAACCGCAAATGGTGTTGAAGAACGCATAAGAACAGAAGCTTACTGCGTTTTGCTTTCCAAAATAAATAAATAAATAAATAGTTATTCCTAACAACTTGAAGCAGCTGTCACATAAACTTCATAGCCTAGAAAATTCTTAAGAAAAAAGCATGGTGAAGCTGGACATGACAAGCAACCCAAAAGAAGGAAAAGATAAGGCACAAGAGTCAGAGACCCACTTGTGCTCACAGTCAGGAGTCCCATAAAAAGACTAAGTTAACGCCTATGATGCATTCATAGAGGACGCAGGCTGATTCAGTCTCTGTGAGCACATGAGCATCTCACTTAGTTGATTCAGAGGCCTTGTGCTCCTGGTGTCCTCCACCCCTCTGGATCCTACAGTCTTTCTGCCTCCTCTTCCAAGGAATTCTCCGAGCTCTACAGGGAGGCATTTGATGGAGACCCCCAATTTAGACTATTTCTCCATATAATATATTGCTATGGGTCTCTTTATCTATTCCTATCTGCTTCAGAAAAAAAAATCCTCTCTGATGATGACGGAATAAGGCTCTGATCTGTGAGTATTGCAGAATATCATCGGGAGTCATCTTATTGATATTTTATGATTATAGTTGCTGTTATTTTTAAGATCAAGGTGTTTGATTTTACCTTAGGTCTCTGGGCTATATAGTCTCTAGTTCTTGTTTCCAAGCAGTGTCAGGAATGGGTTTCTTTTCCTGGAGTGAGTCTTTAGTCAAATCAGACATTGGTTGGCTATGACAGCTTTTGCTTCATCTTATTACATTTAATTTTGTCATGATGGATTATCTTTTAGAAGCCTGTTCTCTTCTAATGATAGATAGAAAGGGAGTGGATTATGAGAGGAGAGGAGGAGAGGTGGGCAGGAACTGGGAAGAGTAAAGAAATGGAAAACTATAACCAGGATATATTTTATGAGAAAAGAATCTATTTTCAATAAAAGAAAAAATAAAAAAGTCATCTCAGAACGCCACCAATGTTAAAAAACTATGTAGAGACAATAGTCTATGTATCATTTCCTATCCTAAAATATACAAAAATTATCAAATGTATCAGATTTATGCATAGATGTTGCATGACACCATTTGCCTTAAAGAAAAAATATAAACAATTATAAAGATGCAATATTAAGTCATAAATGCAGAGAATTAACTGTTGTAGATAAAATACTGCTGTACTTGATTCTATAGTGCCCACTTCATCATTACTGTGGGAAATTCAAATGTTTACCATTTAAAATATCCTGCAAAACTGATGGTCCCTGGGAGGACAGTCTATCTCGCCAGCAGATTTCATGTGGTCAGTGAGAAGCAACTGCTTGAATTCTTGCATAATTTTCATCAGGTGTAATAAATATAAACAAAACATTTTCACTGGTTATTTATATTATTGGTAATGCTTCCAGTTGGTAAAAGACTGTTGACATTGCTTTTTGAAACGTTCAAAGTTATAGGCAGACATCTTTCCCTGCATAAGGCTCACTTCTTAAAGGTCTTCAGGGATTTTATTATTTCCAGGCATTCGTGTTAGCTTTTTGATGGATCATCAACCAGCTAGCCAGACCACCTTACTTGTTCCACTAGGAAATATGACCATACATCTTTCCACAAATATGGACATGGAGCACAGGCTCGGGAAGCAAGCTGACCCATTTGAATTCTGGACTTGCCACTTATCATTTGCAGGATGATGAATCTTCCTGAACGTCCCTCAAATGCCAAAAATATTGCTATCATCATTTGTTGTAGTAAAATTTAAATGGGATATTGTTTGATAATGACGTTTGGGAACTGGAAGTGGCAGCATATGCCTGTAATCCTTACACTCAGGGAGCAGGAACTAAAGGATCATCACCGTAAATTTGAAACAAGCCTAGTTTATACACTGAATTATAGGCCAGCCAGATAGACAGAATCCGATTTAAGAAATAAGGTAATGCTTGAGAAAGTACTTGGTTTTTGATATATATATGTCAATGTATCAATTTCTCTATCTATGTGTGCATGTAGATGATAGATGATAAATAAATGATAAGCAGATGATGTCAAGATAGACAATTGATTGATAGATGAGGTAGACAATAACTTGACAGATGGATTATATATATAATATGTTATACATGATAGATAAGGTATATAGATGATAGATTAGGTATATAGATGATAAATGGTAAATATATTATATATAGATAGATGACAGATGGATATAGATAGACAACTAGATAAGTAGCTGAAAGAGAGAGAGAGAGAGCAATAAATGATATAGGTAGATAGGTCGATGATTGATAAATAGAAAGATATAAGAAAATAGAGAGATGGGAAGATAGAGAGATAGATAGATGTATCATTACTTCTCATAACCATACCAAGGAGGCAGAAGCCAAAGTACTAGTAGGGAAAGAAGCACATGTGTTTCTCTGGGAGAATCGGATAAAGCAGATAAACATGGGAAAGAAGGTGTTGACTTAATAGCAAATTTGTTGATGTATGGTAAATTCCAAAGCAAGCCATTATGCTTTTAAGGAAATGTGAAAAAAAATGGGATTCTGAGTTTAGAGACAGATGGCAACATAGTGAGCTCCGCTAGTCTACACTTATTTAACTAACAAGCAAGGCTATAGGCCAGTCTTGCTGCCATAACTAAAAGTTCTTGAACTAGGATTCTAGGATTGCACTCAGTGAGGGGCAATACTTTTCTTTCAGAAGATGAAGCCTTTCTGAGGACACGCATGTACAGTCATCCCACATCCAAGCTGTATTTGCCATCACTGAGGATGAGGCAGCAACTGTATCCCTTTGCATCTCTCTGAATGCTGTTATGTTTTAAGTACCTCAGAGCATGGGGGTGAAGTGGAAGCTTAAGTTGCATCAGAATTTGCCTTAGTTATTGACATCTCAGAGCGCCACTAGTCCTTAGAAATTGTGACCCTCATCAATGGTAAGCCCTGTCCCAAGTTAGAGTTTTAACATTTGTTTTCAGGAATAACAGTACCACTGAGTATTTTTAGAACATTTCCTATGTGTTATAATTTTACCTATGTAGTGGAACAATTTTCCATAATTCTAATAATACTTGGAGAAGGCACTGGCAATGTTTTACCATTTCAGTTGAGTGGACTGGATAATGTGGCTCTAACCTATATGACTGACAAGCAGGACAAAGATCAGAGCTCCTGAGGTCTCTCTGTGAAGCACAGCCATATAGCTACAAAAGTCACCAACTTTCTATTTTAGGGTTTACTTTTTCTGAGGATAATTTCTTTCTGATTCATTGTATACTTTGGAGGGCAATCTAGGTAAAAGTGGTAGTTAATGAGGAAATGCTGCTACGTTCAAAAGAGTAAAACCAAATACTTGGAGTAAATAGCACCATTCAATGTGAATCTAGTGGAGCAAAGAGCACATGGAATTCTCAAAGTTGAAAGCAGGCCCTCTGTTCTTACTGGCTTTTTATTCACAATTCTTCTCCCATCTGGAAGACATCAAAGATTGGTACTCACCAGACTCCCGTGAAATACCATCACACATTATGTCCTCGTCAGAGGCTTTTCCTACTCAGGAAAAGATGAGTATCTAATTCAAATTGGGCAGCTGTCAAAGCTCAAGTCCCTCATTTATTTTGCCTCAGACATAGACACAGAACCCAAAACCTAGGAAAAAACAACAGCCGCCCCCCCCCACACGCTTAGAATTAACTAGTCAGTTGGATTGATGTTTTCTTTTCACTGACAAGGTAAATATTTGAGAGCATGAGTTTCATTAGTGTTTGTAACTGTGACCCTTCTAGGAAACACAAACCAGTCTCTGAGGGTGAGGTCAGTGGGTGAAGAGATACAGTGTCAAAATGGGAGAGGTGTTAAGTACCCTCTGGGTTCCACATCTTCCCATTCTCTGCAGTTTGCCTGCACAAACCAACACTCTCTTGCATTTTTCTAAGACATTTTGAACTTAATTTGTGTTCTTACAGGATCTTGAGTCTTTAGTATGAATATCACTGCGCTGTGCTGTTCTTGTTTCATATCCTTGAAATAATTGTCCATAGAAGACAACCTTCGTGCCTGCTTGTGCCTTCACCCCTCTTTTTTGCTTCCCTGAAAGGCACTTCAGTCACAAGCCCTGAGAATGAACCAAGGGAGTGAGGTAACTTACAACATGTGATAAATTATTCATAATATTGATATAATTAAAGGCGACATGCGCTGCATCCCTCAGTGCCTCCTATGCAAAGTTCTAGGTGAGAAAATTATTCTAGAAAATAGACCACTCACAACTTTACTTCCCTAAAAGAAATCATTGTACTTTTCACTGATAAAAAAAAAAAAATCATGCTATTAAACCAGGACAATGCAGGTCATTTTCATCAGCAGATAATTTGCGAGAACATTGATCTAGCAAAAGAAGACCCAGACTTGACTTCATGAATCCATGATGCTGGCTTCCCAGAAGAATGGTATCTGGGAAACTGTTGAATCCCTCTGAAACTCTGTTTTCCCCTCTATAAAATAAAAGAGGATTAGCCTTAACTGGGTTACAATATAATAAGAAATTTAAATGAAGTTAAATATACAAAATTCATTTTAAGGTAAGTATATCTATTTAAGTAATAGTAAGTTACAGTCAAACTGAGATTTTTATAGTATGTGTAATCGGGGCTTTTGTTGTTGCTTTTATGAAGAAGCTCTTTCATTCATCATAAATTAAAATGATGTAAATTAATCCTTCTGTATCATACTCATGAACTGAAGTTCCATTTTACACTGGAGGCGAATCAAAGGTCAAGACAGGGAGAGGCAGGTTGTTAGGCTCTGAGACTCTTTCCAAAGAAAGCCTGAGCTTCAGGCTGCCTGTCTTCAGTGAGGCAAAACCACATCACTCATTGCTTGGACAACTTCCTTTTTTTCCTGCTGTTTCTTAGAATCCCTACCCTGAGCTTTAAAAAAAAAAAAAAAAAACCGAAGGAAGCTAAAGGTATTGTTCAGTGGCGATCGAAATCACAAGTACAGAAAAGTCATGGACAACAGCATCACTGGCACCAAGTGGGGCTGTCAGGGTCCCGAAGTCGGCTGGTCTGGGTGGGCAGTTAGGGGCCGCAAAGGGAGCGTCCTCTTGTTTAAGTGCGCGCATTGCTCAGTTTCTCTGCCAGCACTGTAGGAACTTGACTGGAACTGCACAAAAGCTCACAGAGGTGTCAAACAGCAGGGATGAGGGGCTAAGCTTTCCCTCATCCGTGAAGGAGTCAATTAAAGAACAAAGAGAGCTCTAGGATTTTAAGAGCATCCACCGGTCCAAGCTGTTAGGGAACTCTCATTTGTGGGTTGATTTGATCTCCTTACATTTATTTATTATGATTTGTTTTTTAGAAAGAAACTGCGATTAATTTGATATTTTTGTGCTTCTAAGAATCCTTATTAAAGCTTTTGTCTTACGTGTTTCACTATGTGAACCTCTGTCTAACACTGTTCTTAAAAGAGTCAGCCTAAGAGCAAAAAAACGGTCCCAGGAAATCGTAGAGCGTGCTCCCATGCTTTACCACCATCAAATGTTCTGCGCCTTATCGTTTTTTTGGTTTTTTTCCCTCTCCTTATAATGATTTTTTAAGCGTTCAAGTACCAAACAGGCCATGAAGGAAAACAGAAGGAACAAAGCAGGGCTGTCAAGCCCTCTGTCCCTGCTGGTTAGATTAAGGACAACTTCAGCTCCTCCTGCAAACTGCACATTGTAAATGAATCTTTGTTTCTGCAATTTAGATAAGATTATTTCAATAGACGTCAGCTTTAGCAATGGATTTTCTCTCTTTTTTGCATTGATATTGTTTGGCCGATGACGTGTGACTACCATTTGACAAAAGCTTGTGACTACCATTTGACAAAAGCGTATAGTGTCTGAACTATGTCTTGTAATTTTTGTGCCAGGAGCGAAGCACTATGTTTAGATCATTAGGTGAACTTGAAGGTGGGTCTGTTGATTTTTCTAAATAGTAATAAACTGAGTGCAGCAATGTTCTTTGAGTTGGTTAATAAAATCTTAACTGAACACATGTGATGTGTAAAACTGACTTAAAGACACATTTATGTTTTAATTGCAGACTAACCTCTATTTACCTCTATTTTCTTTGTTTTTTAAATGTCAGGACTTCAAACTAGGGCTCAGTCCATAGCAGAGAAGTAGTCTGCCACCAGGCTACCTTTATAACCCTTATTTTTCCTTATCTTTATGTAAGCAATTTTGTACAGGGCATGCATATACTAAAATTGGAACGATACAGAGAATATTATGGCCCCTGCGCAAATGACACGCAAATTCATGAAGCTTTCCATATTTGTTGTCTGCATACAATCTCCTGAAGTCATAGAAGATATGAATATCTTTTTTGAGTATCAACAATGCTTAAGTTTTCCATTGTAAATAACATTTCCTCCTATCAGCTATCTACAAAGAATCTGGAACCGAGATGGGGCCCCCACCGCAACAACTCCTACTAGTGAAACAAGAATAAAAGGGTGAATATGAGAGAGAGAGTAAGAGACAGAGAGACAGACAGACAGAGGCAAAAATTAAAAAAAAATCAAGAACCTGGTGCGCACCAATCAATGATTGTTTTCAGAAAATAGACTATTCAAAAATGGCTGCAAGATAGCTCTCTATGATTATCCTTCAGATCACACTTCTAATTAGAATTCCAGATGGAGTTAACCATTATTCTGAGAATGGTTATAAATGTATATAGTCAGTTCATTAAGATCTAACCATTGTTTTAGCTTTTACAGGATCCCAAAGAGATGCCATTGCCCTTAAGTCAGCAGGAAGCAACCTTATGAAAGACTACGTCCCCTTTCCCAATAAGTTTTGTGTTCTGAGGGTTGTGGGCAATTATTATTCGGTTAGAATAGTTATACGTTAAAATTGGGTGGAGGACAGAACTATAATATAGCATCAAAGATCTCTTTTGAAGAAGAAAAGGGGAATAGATATGATAGATAAAAGTAGATTATTCTACCTATACACCATTCTAGCTGAATGTATGGGCTAAGTTAAAGGCAATTTGCATTGGCATAGGTATTTGTATATTGATACAAATGTAAAATCATTTTATATGTTTAATTGTGATAATTTGTACATTGGTACAAAGTTCAATCTGAAATTGCTTTATATAACCAAAGCAACTTGTACTTCGATATAAATCTGAACCTGTAACTATTATGTAAAACTGAATCTGTAATTGCTATATTTTATATATGTTTCTATCTCTGTTTAAAATATTTGTACATCATTGTCAAGTATACTATGCAATTACTACCTTCATTTAACTATACTAGATGTAATGTATGATTGCACTAGTTATGATATATGCACAAGATGTTTTATATACCTCTATTTAGATGATATATATGTATATACATGTCTAAAATGCTGTGGCCACTTTACATGGTAGCATACCCCTCACTAATGTTTGATAGTCATACTAAAAGTCATGGTTCAGGGATTGTACACCCCTTATAAAGGTATTCTAATTTTTACTACAGGGTTTATTCCTTAAGATGATAAAAACTACAATCAACATTACTTAAGGTACCATATCCCAGTCATCTCAGATACAGGTTAGAATATCATAGATAGACAGGAATCTTCAACCATTTCATAGACCCAGAGAATATGGCATTTAACATTTAAAATTTGGCCATGAGAGGCACGACAACTCCTGGTGTCACTTCTCCTTTCCCGAGATGGTGTTGAGCATCGAGGATACTTCATTGGAGTTTGTCCTTTTGGCAGAGAATGGCCGGTTGAGTAAGGAACTGTCTTTACCTTGATTGCTGACAGTACACACATGGTGTCCAAGCTGGATGAACAAGTTGATGGATAGAGACTGACAAAACCTGCCTGGACAGGATAAGACAGTCCCTCCAAAATTGCCCTGCTTGTGAAAAGATCTGTCAGATACCATAGGCCTGTAGCCAATATGATAGATGCTCCAGCGGCGCACAAAACCAGAGGTGATTGTCCAGGTAGTTGTGTTGCTGTCCTCTCCCAAATTTTGGAAGCCACTACTTCCATGTACTTCTGACTTTCAAGTGATACATCTTCCTTCTCAGGTCTTGAAGGGGTTGAAGAATAGGTATTTAAAGTTACTACCTCAAAATAATTCCTATTGTACATAGTCTTAGTTTAGAACCTTCTTAATTAGACAAAAGGGGGAGATGTAGTGGGATTCAGGTGTCAGCTGATAAGGTCCTAAGACGCTTATCCAGGGTCCCGAGCTCCTGGGGGTGTGTGTGGCCAACCCCATTGATAAGGGGCTGATGGAACACGGGGAAGTCTCTTCCTGATTCCTGGCTGTTGGAGAGACAGGATCGGAATCCATCGTCCTTCCATTGCTCGTCCATCGCTCGTCCATCGCTCATCCATCGCTCGTCCATCGCTCGTCCATTGCTCGGATACGTCAGTCCCTGTTCAGGTGCCACTATAAGCTGTTACTAATATCGTGAGTGTTGATTTATATTCTAATAAATATTTATCTTGGACTGGTGCCTTGTAAGTAAAACTATGCCTACAGATGTGAGTATGAGCGTGCGCTTTTTGTGAATGTAGAGGCAGAGGTCAACCCTAACAACCTTAAGCACCTTTCTTTTTTGCTGTTTATCCAGTTGTTTTGGTGTTTTAAGACAGTAGTATCTCCTGGGGCCAGAGTACCGAAGATAGGCTGGCCTGGTAGGTCAGCAATCCCAAGAATCTGCCTATTTGTCTCTCTAGTACTAGGATTGCAAGTGGGTGCCAATGCATTTGGTGTTTTACTGTTGTTTTAAATCTGGGTTCTGGGGATATGGATCAAGTGCTCATGCTTACTAGGTAAGTACCTTACTGATTAAGCTGTCTTTCTAGACTGTAAGTAATTTTTAACACAATTTATTGGAATTTCACTATATGTTATTATAAAACAACTTGATATTTAAGATACTACAAGGGTGAAGTCTATCTCAACTTAAAAGAAACACCAAAAATAATAATTATTATTTATATAAGTAGTGATAACTTCTGCTTTTATTCATTCTGCTATAGGTATCATCCCTGAAGTAGAAAGCATATACATCAGCCTCACAAATACTTACCAAAAAAATGAAAGTAAAGGAAACCTTATTTTGTACATTGGTTTCTTTTAGTCCTTGTCTTGGGCCTCTTTAGAAATATATAGGTTAAAATAAAATTAAGAACTGAAGTTGCTGTAACCTGAAGCAACCTCTTTATGAGTACTGAAAATGGCTGTCATTTATTGGCTATCTACAGTCAGTCAATCTTTTCGGTCAGTGTTCAGTCCATGGTAGTACATGCAAAATCTTCACAGCAACACTGCAGATTCATCTGCACTTCACTCAGTGAAACCTGAAGTTTACAAGGTCTGGGTCCTGTCATATGTGAGGGCAGAATTTTGTGACTCTGAAAATCTATGTTAATAATCAGCATGCTTTCCTGTGAATATGGTGACAATCACTGTTCTATCTATCTATTAAGTTGGTGCGCAAGTTTAAACTAATCATTCAAATGTTTACATGTTTATCTTTGGGCTTTTTCTTTATAAAAAACAATACATGTTATTAATCATAACTGTTAGGAAGGTCATATTAATCATAACCATAACCACAATTCTCCCTCATTCTTTTCTTAAGTATTTAATTTTTGTAGTTATATGGGTGTATATGGTGTGGTTGTGAGCATTCATATGCTTCAGTTCATGTGTGGTCAGAGGACAATCTATGGAGTCAGTATTTTTCTGTCATCTTTATAGAAATTCTTGGAACTAAAGGCAAGTTGCTAAGTTTTCACAATAACCGTCTGTATGTACTGAGGCTGGCTGCAAACTTATAATCCTCCTGCTTTAGCCTCCTAAGTGCATATGACCACACCAAGTTCCAACCCGCCATACTTTTGTAGTTTGCTTCTCGCTCCAAAACAAATCTTTTAATCTCAAGCCCCAGCCTACTTTCTGTAATACTTCTCCTGATCTCTGGCTGAAGCTGCAATTTAACTTTCTTTCAGTATGTCCACATAAGTGTAGCTATCTCACCCTCCTACCATGAGCTGTGCCTCCTATATCCAAAACTGGGCTCTCTCTTATAAAGGATGGTGTAATCTGCCTTTGACAATGACTTCCCTTCTTCTACATGGGCCCTGAATCTCTTTCTTTGGCATTCACCTCTTTTCAATCCCAAACCATTGATTTCTTTCTTATACTCCATTATCCTCTTAATTTAGTACATACGCATTCTTACAGTTCCACGAAAGGAAAGCTTTTTTTTGAAGCAAATGATAGAATCAGAGCAGATCTATCTTGTGACGTCACTTGGTCAGAGAAGGGTAAGAAAAACAAGGACATCTATTAATGCCACTAAATATTCACCATATATTTCAGGAATGAAACGATAGGATTCTTTTACTGGACTTAATAACCAGCAGAAAAATTATCAGCATAAAAATGTTCATTAAAATGCAAATCTAGATTTTTACTTATTTAACGAAGGCTTGGCTGTCATACAACCCCAGCTTTAGACCCTACCACACTACAGACAACCCTAGCCTGGGAACCTTATACTCCAGGGCTCAGGAGACTTAGATGAACTGAACTTGACTTGAAGCCTTCTGATCACTGTCATCATCTCTAATGTCTGGATAGGCCAATGGGAACATTGAGTAGTCCTTTTGCCTTGCTATTCAGAAACTGAAAGAGAAACAGGAAACTCTGGACAAGGGGATCTCTCAATCAATATGTAAAGGCTAAATGTGAGCAAATTGGATGACGACATATCCCTTGTCCATAAGAATGATGTTATCAAGGATGTAAGGAAATGTAGCTGGGCAAGCAAAATGTGGCACAAAATGTCCACATTCAGGAGTTATACCCACGCTTTGGCCTGTACATAAATGACTGAGCAGAGGCTGGTCCACAGCCCACAGGAATAGGCATATGAGAACCGGAAAAACAGATAGTTCAGTCTCTATAGTTACATGGCTTCCAGAGAGGAAATACTGGAAGCCTAAAATTTTTTAACAAGTCCAAACTAAGTTTGGGATGGATCCTAAAGAAGACAAGTGTTGAGAGGAGGAGTATTATCAGTTCAAGGTTCCTAAGTTCTCTTAAGTTCTCTTAAGTAGGTCCTTGTACATGAATGTGTGTTTCCCCTTTGCTAATAAACATCTGCTCAGTGTCATAATAAAACCCTCAAATCTGACCTATAGATGGTGACTATTAATATCCCTGGGCAGAAGCTGTCACTTTAAGTGACATGTTAGAGGTTAGAAAAATGACTCAGAGTAGACAAAGGTACTTTCTGCCAAGTCTGATGACCTGACTTTTATTTCTGGATCCCATACACTGATAGAAATGACCACCTCAAGTTGTTCTCTGACCTCTACAGTTCGTCTATGAAATGCCTCTTACCCACTGAAATAGACATGTTCACAAACCAACAAATAATAAAGGCATGTAAAATATCGCAAAACATGATTAAAACTGCAGAGAGCTGTACAGTCAGGAAGTGTAACAGCCAGAACTTAGAGTCTGAAATAAAGTGCCTCGAGTCTTGCTGATGCCTTCTCTGAGATTCTATGTTCTGTTTGAATGCAAGGTAAGGTGTTTGGGGGTATGTGTAATTCTTTTCATCTAATGGTCGTGTCTAGAAGTTAAAAATGTATCCCAGAAAATTGAAAAATCCTCTAAAATTTACCTATTTTTAGAAATTGAATTTGCTAATGACTTAGAAATGCTAGAAAAGGCATCCTAAGAAAATAAAGTATGAATTAATTTAGAAATATTTTCATGGTCTTTCTAGATCCCATCTCAACTTTTTGGAAATCTTGGTCCATTTTCATGTATAGTTTATATAAATTAGTAATCTAAAGAAACAGATTTTAAAAAATCTTTTGTGCCTGACTTTCAGTTTTTTTTTTTCTGACCTATGTATGAGAACAATCTATATGGTAGTTCTTCTCTACCTTCGGCTCCCTCATCATGACATTGGAAGTCCGTGATTAGGACAATGCAGCCTCCTGTGACAAAGCTAGCAAACAGTGTTGATTATACTACTTGACCTCTGGACAGCAGCTAGAAGCCTCTTTGTAGGTCTGCACACCACTAGCTTCTCTTCTTAATTCTCCGCATCTTCCATAGAAACATATGCTTGTTTTTCTGTTACATTTTAAATTTCATTGTGGAATGCATGATAAGCTTGCAATGTGCCACAGTGAACATCATAATCCTAAATGTTGAAATCAGTGGCCCAAATCCCCAAAGTCTAAAAATGCTTGAGGCTAGAGATGGGTTCAGATGTTAAGAGCACTGGCTGCTCTTTCAGAAGACCTGGCTTTGATTCCCAGGACCCACATAGTAACTAACAGCCATTCCTAACTTCAGTCATGGGGAAATCCAATGCCCTCTTCTGGCTTCGGTGGGCACTGTACACGGATTGTGCATGCAAACATACATGCAGGCAAACATTTACACATATCAACACAAATAAATCATAAAAAAAAAAAATCCTCAGCACTGGAATCTCAAAGTTTGAAATCTTTAATGTTGAAACCCTAAAAAATACCTTAGAATGACAATCTCTACACAATAAGGAAGGCCTGGGTCAAATGTGAGTACTACAAGTAAAGATGCTTACAGAAGAACCTTGAGGACTTAAGTTGGATTCCGAGAATCCACAAAAAGCTGGACATGGTGGCTTACATTCCTAATCTCTACACTCCTGAAGCAAGATGGGAGGCAGGGCATCTTGGAGGCTCACAGGTCAGCTAGCATGGCATACGCAGGACAGGACAAACAGTAGGCAAGATCCTACCTGAACAAGGCGGAACGAGGAAATCACTCCCAAGAATTCTCCTCTGATATTCATATATGAACCACTGGCCTTGGCATGTGTGCATTCACACATAACTATGCATATCACACACACACACACACACACACACACACACACAGAGAGAGAGAGAGAGAGAGAGAGAGAGAGAGAGAGAGAGAGAGAGAGAGAGAGAGGGAGGGAGGCTTTTAAGGAAGGAATTGATGATACATGTGCTATTTTATTGGGGACCTGGAAAAGCCTGACCTTGAATGTGTCCAGAAGAAGATGTTTCCAAAATAGAGTTGGAGACTAATTCAAGTAGGTGTAGGAGTGCTATAGCTTCTCAGAGTCCCAGGAGGGGACATAAAAGCCACCTTGTAGTGATTATTCACCCCACCCATGACCTTGAGCTCTCTGGCTCTATGGAGGAGATGCTTCTTCTCTGCCTATGTGACCTCTTAAAAGGAAAGAAAGAGGAGTTGTGTGTTTTCTTGGGGTGATTGTATACTGGATGGCTGGGTGTGTTCTCTCCCTGGCAGAACAGATGATGACAACAGCTGTTCACTCAGTTCTATATTTGTGAGTGTATCTCTCCAATCTGTATCTTAATAATTCCCAATTACTCATTATCCATTAAATAGACTCACATGGATTGCTCATAATAAGTGGTGGCAAAGTAATTCTTGCTTGATAACTGTTTTGTTTATATATATATATAAAACTATATATAACCATAATCATAACTATATATATATACTATATACTACTATATATATATGACTATGTTAAAGTTAAAACTTTCCTATTTGATTAGGCAAAAAGGGCAAAGTGCTGTGAGATGCTCCTTCTGTACCTTGTGAATATGTGTTACTCTCATTGGTTAATAAAGAACTTGTTTTGGCCTATGGCAAGATAGGCCATAAAATTCAAACAGAGATACAAGAGAAAAGGTGTGAGGATGGAGAAGATTCTGAGAGCTTCCAGGGAGAGACAGAGTTAATGGAACACCGATAAATCCATGAGACACATGGTGATACATAGATTAATAGAAATTGGTTAATTTAAAATAACAGAGTTAGCAATAAGCCTGAGCCATAGACCAAACAGATTGTAACTAATATAAGCCTCTATGTATTTATTTGGGATCAAATGACTGTGGGACACAGAAAAACTTCCAACTACACAACCTAGTCTCTGACAGGAAGCAGGACAGGGTATCTGCTGCTTGTCACAGATATTCTCTAGCATGCCTTTGAACTTCTAAACTTAGCATCAGTAACTGCTATATTTTCATGCACTGGCCTTTGATTTGAGTCACATATTGACTTCTCTGAGTCTAAAGTCTAAGAACTTCAACTAGGCCATAATGTTGTCATTCCAGAATAAACATACCTGCTATGACTTCTTAGTCACCATCACTAAGAAACTCAACTTCCCTAATGAAACCATACTCATTTACATATTATTGACCCTTAATGGAAACTGAGAAACAAAATGACTAATAATTAAAGAATCAATTTTAGTTGATCAGTATTATATCATTTAGATACATTATACTTCTAGGATTAAATTAAAACACACACACACACACACACACACACACACACACACACACACACACACAAATAGGGAAGAGGATTACATCACATATTTGTAGAAAACTGACCAGTATAGAAAGAACAGCAAAGATGTATTGTAAAATAGAAATCTGGTAATTTAAAGAATATGTAGAAAGTAACTTTCAGGAAGGGTTAAAGGAGAAGCCAGGAAGGTTTTGGAAAGAGGAAAGATTAGAAGAGAGATAGTCCTGGAGTTAGCCATAGGTTTGTAATGGACTGCTCCAGGGAAGCTACAATCCTTATCACATAAACCACAAAGCACATCAAGTTACACTAGGCTGAAAGTTTGTTTAAAGGTAAGTATGAATGAAGCCTCATCTCTCACCCTAGTATTTTGGGGTACCTTATTGTTCCTTCCCTGCTTAATCAGTGTAAACCTATTCTGTTAGTTCTGAAGATACTGTTTGGCCAGTTCTTACTGCAGTCCTAACAACACAGCTGGAAAGAACCATGAACCTGGATGTTATAGGCAGAATATACAAGGCTACTCAATGGTGACAGATAAATGTTTAAAAGCCCGTTAAAACTGAGGGTTCAAATACCGAACTGAAAACCAAAGTTATGAGCAGAGTTTCAATAGGTGCACATGTTTATAAGCACACAACTCCAGCTGTGTGAGTGCAGCACATACCATGACAATTGCAGGATGCACTGAGTTAGTCCTGTGACAAAAAAGCAATTCAAGAAGTGAAGGTGGGTTTTCCTTGGTTTGTTTTCTCACAGTCTCTGTGTGGGAAAGGTGTGAAAGCAGAAGTGTGAGACTCCTAGTCACCTTTCATCTGCAGTCAGGAAGCTGAGAGCAGTGAGTTCTGGTACTACTCAGCTCAGTATCTTTTCTTTATTCCTCCCATGGAATGGTGCCACCTGTAATTAGGGCTGCTCTTTCTATCTCAACTAATGCAGTCTAGCAACTCCTCAGATATATGCCCAGAATTTTTTGTCAAATTCATGATCAATATTGACCATTAAAAATCCATTTTCTGTCAATTTGATAAACATATCACCTTTAAGCCCTAACCTTGCATCCATTTTCTCATAAGCTCCTTGGCAGGTATCCAGCATCTACGAAGACCCAATATCAGGTCAGGAATAGCTTTTAAAAGAAATAAGATTCATCTGTAGATGATATCAGGGTTTTGCTTTGCTTCTTCTGAAGTGGCCTGCCAAAGGCCAACAACAGTACCTGTATCAACGCTGACGCCTAAGTACTAGCCTGTCTGCTGAATCATATGGCCCAAGCAGTCTGCTGCCCACCACAGTAGCTTGGATGACCTGCAAAGCCTTGTGCAATTCTCCATACACAGTAACACATAGAAGTGAGGGCAGTGCTGCCTTAAGATCCACATAGGTCCACTTAGCTTTATGCTTCTTTTTTGAAATTAAGAAGGACCAGGCGCAACAACTTATCCCTCACCTTTAAAGGAATACCTCAACAATTGTCACGCCAACACATTGTTAGAAATTTTGCTGGAGAAGGTCCTTGAATTTTTAGGACTTATTTCCCACATTTTGATGCACACATAGTTTGAGTCCAAAGTAATTACTACTGACTTCTCAGCTGATCCAATCAATGGACCAGTGTGACACCTGTGGAAGAGAAAAAGAATCAAGATCCCTGTTAGCTATGTTATGACATAGGATTGTAGAATCGGTAAACTTGAGGTGTAGCAGTGAAAGTATACTTCTGACCTTGTTAGCTAAAAACACGGTTTGTGATGGCCCACATGAACAGGCACAGAGAAAATAGAATTTGGTAGATGACAGTAGCATATCAGACACAAGGAGATACATTAATCTTTCTCAAGTAAGGAGACCACACTTAATATAACAGCTACAATTGGAATTACTTAAGTTTTTAACACTGACCTATCATTCTCTGTGACGTATAGGAGAATTAAGGCGGATATGTTGGAAACCACCTACCACTGCAACTTTTAAGTCCTTATGACACTAATTTTATAATCCCTCCCAGGGATGTAATATTGGATTTTGGGGGAGTGGGGGAAGATCCCCCTTCATTGTTTTCCCAACAGAGTCAGCTCAACAGCTTCAATTCAACCTTGTCAACTGTAAGAGTCCACCTTCACTCTACAGGTAAGGAAGGGTACTAATGTGGAGAGTCTGCCAGCATGTAAGGATATCTTTCTCAATTATTCATTCTGGCACCAGGAATATAACTACAGAATGAGTTGTGGAACAGGACCCACTGTGAGTCTGACTGGCTGAAACATTATTGGTCACCTGATCTCCAGAAGCTTCCACTTGACTGAGCACCACAGTGCTCTTCGGGAGTCTCATGGAATCAGTGTCAATCAAAGCCAAACCTAGATAGAACTTAAACGATCTAATTGTGCTCCAGTGTTCAGATACCCTAGGGAAATACCATAGATCCCTTTGAGAAAAAAATGAGAGAAAGATTAATAGTAAAATTTTTTGGTGGAAGTAGAATCCTTCCCAAAGGAAGCATTGGCCTCCCCTTTATGCAATGATTTCTGGATTTGCCAACTATCTAGAGTCTGGAAAGTAGCTGAAGGGCTGTGATTCCCTGTTTCAATGATTGAATTAGCCTTGTTTTCATCTGGAATTTTTCTGTTCCCTCTCTTGCCATAGACCTGAATAAAGTCACTGAGAAGTAGCCATACCACAGCCTGAATGTTATCCTGTCTTGAAATATCCTCTTCTAAGCAATTCAGACCATCACCTTGAATTTAACCTCAATCAAGTTCTCAGGACATGAACTGAAGGAAGTCAGATACTTTGCCAGAACATAGCTCCAATGGTCTGTAATGGCGTTCCCTAAGAATTCCTTGCTCTCCTGTGAGACCTCTTGAGCTAGGGCTCATCTGTTTTCATTTCTGTCAGCATGGCAGTGTTCAGACTCTCACTGGAATAGCCCATTTAGCTCTGCCTACAACACTCTACAGTTTCTTTAGGCAGTAGCTACTAGTTCTTCCACGTTCCTTCTGCAAACCAGTTTTAAAAGTCTACAAACTACATGTCCAGGCTTATCACAGCAACAGTCCCATTTCTCCACACAAATTCTGAGAAACACTATAAATATCCAGAGTTGAATTATTCTCTCATGTAACACTTCTGTTCATAATAGCATCATCCTTGCCTTCCAATGTGCTCCTAATGAAAGATCAAAAAGACCTCTCTGCTAACTCAGCTCCCTCTAAACTGAGCACACCATCTGACAGTCTTCTCTAACATTACAATCACAAATCATACTATTGTGCACTCTTGAATACATTTTGAGCTATTTATCTGTGGGTATAATTCATCTATTTCTTTTACACCTAAAATATTTTTATCGCTATGCCTTAGACGGTTCTCTAGAGGAACAGATCCAACAGAATGAATATATATTTCAAGGGGAGGGGTTAATGACTGTATGCTGGAGAGGCTGAAAACATTACTACCCAGTCAATGTAGCTGGGTGCCTCAGCAGTCCCAATATCATACTAAATGAGAAAGCTTTTGGTGTTTAGTCCACATTGGGAAGCTGAAAAAGCTGTGTTTTTATGCACACGGCAGTGGCTGTAACAGGAAAGATACAAGCAAGAGCAAGGATTGGAGAAATGAAGGGCAAAATTAACACTACTACTTTTTCTTCAGACTTTTACATATCTGAGATGCCACCCAAAAGTGCGAGACACTTTTAATAAAGGTCTTCCCTTCTCAGCAAATCCTTTCAGGAAATGCTCTCACAGACACCCTACTGGCATGTCTCTGAGTTGATTCTAGGTCCAATAGATAATCAAATTGACTATCATGTCATCAGCCAGTCATATTTTCTTATGCCAAACTTAATTTGTTGTTTTGAGCTTTTTATTTAAAAATTTATTATACCTCCCAATGCTCCCTCTCCATCCTCTCCTCCCAGACCTTCCCAGTACTTCCTCGGCCTCTCCTCACCCCATCTCCCCATCTATTCCCCAAGGAGAATAAGGAGTCCGAAGGTGGGTCAGTTCAGTCTGGCATATTCAGTTGAGGTAGGTCTGAGTCCCTCATCTCAGTATTAAGGCTGGGTTAGGTGTTCCTCTGTAGGGAATGGGCCCTGAGATGCCAGTTCATGCACCAGGAACATAGTCTGATCCTACTGCAAGATGATCCACAAATTGCCGTGTCATTTGAAAGTTGTCTACCTTTGCAGGGTTTAGTCCCTTTCTACGAAGTTTCCTCAGTGATTATTTCAGAGTAAGTGAGCTCGGAATAGCTCCAGTCAGTGTTCTCTGTGGGTCTCCTCCTCATGGTCCTGATTTCTTTTCTCATATACTTTCTTCTCTCTCTCTCTCTCTCTCTCTCTCTCTCTCTCTCTCTCTCTCTCTCTCTCTCTCTCTCTCTCTCTCTCTCTCTCTCTCTCTCTCTCTCTCTCTCTCTCAGCTGGACCAGGAGCTCAACCTGGTGTTTAGCTGTGGATCTCTGCTTCTGCCTTTATCCGTTGCTGGATAACGTGACAATTAGGGTGGTCATTCATTTGATTATAGGGGAAGTCCTGTTTAGGCACCCTCTCCACTATTGCTTGGAGTCCTAGCCAGAAATATACTGTGGGTCCTTGGAAGTTTCTTTATCCCTAGGTTTTATCCTAACCTCACATTGGATTCCTCTAGCAAGATATCCGTTTTTCTCCCTCTCTGTTGCTCTTCCCACTCAGCCATCTCCTTTTCTCATGATTTGTTTCCACCTCCCCTTGCTCACTCCCTGTTATGATCCCAGTTTACTCAGCAGATCTTCTCTATTTCCCCTTCTGAGGGGGATCCCTGGATGTCTCTCTTAAGTTTCCCCTGTTACCTAGATGTTCAGAGTTGTGGTTTGAAGCTTGGATATTCTTTGCTTTATGTCTAAAATCCACTTATGAGTGAGTACATACCATGTCTATTTTTTCTGGGTTACTTCACTCAGGATGATACTCTACAAATCCATGCATCTGCCTGCAAATTTCAGAAAATCATTTTTTTTTAAAAAAAAAAAAAAAGCTGAGTAGTACATGTACCACAATTTAAATCCATTCTTCAGTTGAGGGGCATTTAGGTTGTTTCCATGTTCTTCCTATTACACATAATGCTGCTATGAACATAGTTGAGCTGATGTCCTTGGGGTACAAATGTGAATTTTTTGGGTAAATACCCATTAGTAATATTGCTAGATCATTGCAGAAATTGACTCCCAGTTTTTAAAGGAACTACCATACTGCTTACCAAAGTGGTTGTACAAGTTTGTATTCCCACCAGCAATGGAGTGTTCCCCTTATTACACATGCATTCCAGCATAGGCTGTCATCTGTGTTTTTTATCTTAGCCATTCTGACAGGTGTAAAGTGGTATCTCAAAGTTGTTTTGATTTGCATTTCTCTGATAGCTAAGTAGGCTGATCAATTCTTTAAGTGTACTTCAGCCATTTGAAATTCTTCTGTTGAGAATTCACTTTTTAGCTCTGAACACCATTTTAAAATTGGATTATTTGGATTTTTGGCCTCTAGTTTCTTGAGTTCTGTATATATTTTAGATATCAGTCCCCTGACTGATATGGGGTTAGTGAAGATCTTTTCCCATTCTATAGGCTGACTTTTTATCTTATTGACTGTGTCCTTTGCCTTACAGAAGCTTCTCAGTTTCAGGAGGTCCCGCTTATTGACTGTTGTTCTTAGTGTCTGTGCTACTGGTATTGTATTCAGGAAGAGGTCACCTGTGCCAATGCATGGAAGGTATTTCCCATTTTTTTTTTCTATTGAGTTTAGTGTAACTGGGTTTATGTTGACGTTTTTGATCCACTTGGAGGAGAGCTTACTTTCTAAATGAAGATACCAGTAATGCCTAATCCTACTTCATATAATTATTCCGCGTGTAACCAGAATAGGTAGCAAAATTTCCAGAGGGATTCATATTTTTCTAGTGTTCTATAATTTAAATATTATGAAATACATTTTAACACTAAACAATTGATATTATCTTAATTGACATTATAATACATGCTAAAGAAAAAGAGAATTGAAATCACAAATATCTACTTAATATATACATATGTACACATGAATAAAAACATTGCTCAAAATTATAGAAGAAATACCCATGTTAATTACAATCCTCATTTCTGTAACTTCTATGTGGCCTTAGCTGGTATTTATAATTACTTCTATTATCCATTCCATAAATCTACCAACCTCAGCAAGCACCTCTACAGATCTTGGTTCTTTACCTGAAGGGATAAACCACACCTGATTTACTGAAAGAAATGGGCTATTTATCATCATACCCAGATTGAATTATCATAGTTTCCCATTGACCTTAATCACAGGGCACAAGAACAAGAGATTCCCCAAAGAATATCCTACATACCAGACATACTGCCCTTGTGGCAAATCAATCCAGTTTCCTTTTGGTAGTCTGGACCAATCATTCCTTCCAACACTAACCCTCCTTCCTTGGCTTTTTGACTCAAGTATGTTAGGATCCCAAAGTGACCACTGCCAATTTTAGGTTCCAGTTCAGTAAAATATTTGTTATTGCCTTCTCTGAAACCAAAGTTTTTAGGCCAATGGAGCATAAATCATTAGAACAAAATGCAAATGTTTCTCTAGTAGGTCACTATAAGTAATGCTCATCAGCACCATTATCATTTGATTTTTGGACCCATGAATCCTGGTATGATGGTTAATTTTGGTTGTCAACTTGATTGAAGCTGTAATCAAAAGCAACATGCTTCTCAACAGCTCTGTAACAGCATTTCCTATAAGGCTTACCTGAGGGGGAAAGACTGTCCCACAGAATGGGTGGTACTTCCTGGCAATGGCTCAGGTGTAAGAAGATTCAAAAAGAAAGCTTTTGCTTTTTCCTACTCTGCTGTCTTATCAGTTATTGTCAACTTGATACAACCAAAATTACCTAGAAGGATGGTGTCTCAATTGAGGGATTTCTCAGATCAAATGGGACTATGGTCATGTCTATGGGGAATTATATTGATTTTCAATTGATCTGGGAAGGCTGAGCCCATCATGGACCGTGCCACCTCCGGGCAGGTGGGTCACCGCTAGGTAGGTATGTCTCTGGAGTAAGTCAGAAAGGACAAGCCAGCAATCAGAATTTAACTGTGGTCTCTGTTTCAGGCTTTCACATTGAACTTTTTCTCAAATTTTCAACGACGGACTATAACTTGTAAGCTGGAATCAATCCTTCTTCTCAATTGATTTTATTTACAGTGCCTTTTATTGAACCAATAAATAGCAAACTAGACTACCTGCTTTATCTTCCTCTTGGTGACCTGTGGCTGCCATTTCTGATGCTGTCCTCTACTGAAATTGAGCCCAGTCTTTGGCTGTCAACATGAACTGAAGATCTGTGGCTCTGCAGAAGTTATACAAGCCTTTATTGTCAGATTAGGACCGGTGAGGCATACAGCCTTGTAGGATGAGCAGCCTGAATCACGGAAGTCAATCTCAGACTCCTTTCATAACATGTATCCATTCAACAGGTCCTGCTCCTCTAGTGAACTAACACATCTGCCCAAAAGAGAATGAGTATGAAAATGAGAGGGAGGTAGAGTGCTGATATGGAGCATATTCAGCCTTCTAGAGAGCCCTGCTCCAGCCTCCAGGCTACTGCTACCTAACTGGTGTTGTAACTGCGTCCTTAAAAGAACAATCTGTCACAAGTCACTAGATGGTCTCCTCAGGATATGGTGGATAATTGGAAGCTTAGCTTTGGTTCCTGTTTCTTTCAGATGTGATAATCTGCACCAATCATATCCAAGTTAATTGTAACAAGTGGAAGTCAATGTTGCTGAACCTATTGATCTCCATACCTGACACCATGGCCACTTTTTAAAGGAAACAAGGTTGACTCTTATTTACAATATAGGCCATTCTATAAACATAATTATTGAACTCTTCCTCTACTGAGACCACCTTGTCATGAGCATTTACTTAAGATAAAAGTATTTTTACAGCCTTTACTTACTTGGAAATATCTATGCTCAAATCCCCTTGACAAAAGTCTTTCTCACCAATTTTCCCCATAACACTCTTTCCAAATCATTGACCATATAGCCAAGATACCTACTTCAGTCAGTGGATCAGTACACAATCACAATTTTGGCCATTTATTTTCTTCACAAAACCTGCATATTTATGCTTACAAAAGTCTTTGTGGTAATATATTTCTAATTATAATAAAACACTAGCAGCAAGCTATCTCTTATTTTTTAAAATTAGATGTAACTTTAAGTGCATTTGTGTTGAAAGTCCAGTGTGACAAAGATCCTTATTGGGGCTGTGTTGTTCAATGAAGACAGGAGCTTCACTAAGGAAAGGTCATATCTTGAGACAGGAAGCTGGACAGATTATGGTTGCCACTATGCCTTTCAAGGGCTTGCTCCCAAATGATTTAACAATTCTCACTGGCACCCCCTTTCTCTCTTTACTGATTCCTTGTTGATTTCACAACATTCATCCCAATATTATTTATTGCCCTGTTTCTTCAAGTCTACCCTCTACCCTTTCAATGTGCCCTCAGAAATAAAATAATAATTAAAAAATAAATTAACATATAGAAAAGAGGAGGGGGGGAGAAGTCTTAGCATGGAAACTGTAGTGTGGCCCAGTGAGACACACAGAATATCCTTTAGTCCATATATCTTTATTTGTAAGTGTTCTTGGCAACAAATCGTTGGTCTGGTTCAAAACCTCTGACTTTTGCTACACCAGCTACACTGCACTGGGCTTTTACTGGGATTCCTGTTGGATAGACTGTTGTTGCCTGTGTCATGGATTCTGCTGCTTTGGATCTGAAGGTCTGGCCAAGTTTACTTGCTCCAGAAGTTAATAGATGTAGTGAACGTTGAGGTGGACCTACTCATAGCCTTGGTTCTGGGCCTGGGTGGTAGCTTGGTTGTTCAGCCTGTCAATTTTCCTTCATGGACACTGCAGGGGCAAACTTTCCAGCATTGCTCTAGCTAGCTTATCCACTGCAGCAGGCAGAAAGGAACAGGGCCAGTTTTTCTGCTCAAACTCTCTTGGGGCCAGGTCAACCATACCCACACCCAGTTGTACTGTTTCACTCAGGTGAGGTGCAGGGCCTGCTCTCCCAAGTGCTGCAGCTAATGAGAATACAAGGTCAGCTTTCCTGCTTTCATGCCCCAAGGCCAGTGCTCCTACTTTTAATAGGTAGCAAGTAGTAGGGTGGGGCATCTTTTCCTCACCCATGCCACCACATGGCAGACTAGGGAGGTAGGGGTAGCCCTACTGATTTCATATCCCCAGGATTGGCTCACCTGCATCCCTACCAACAGAGTCAGCTCTATTATGAGGTCCTGGCTAGGTGTAGGACCCCTTCTCCTTAGTAATCCAGCTGATGAGGATCAGGACCAGCTCTCTCTCCTTTTCATGATCTCTGCACTAGTTCTTATACCCACCACAGGTATCAAAGGGTTAAGGATGGGGGCGGGCTTCTCTCCCTCACCCGCTCTACCATATGGCAGATGAGAGTGGAGCCAGATCTTTCATGTGCATTTGTTGGTAGATTTTATCACTTAGAGGCCCAACTTTCCACTGAGCACCAAGCTGTCAATGCATGGCTTATGCAAATGATATTCAAATCACAGCAGTGTGTATGTTATTATTGTCTAGTTTATTATGTAAAAAAGTCTATAAAGTGTTCTTTTTTCATTTTATCTTTATATATTTTAAATGCTAATTTTAAAAAGATTTATCTTATTATTTTAAATTATGTATATATTTGTTGGGGGCAAATACACTCATAAATTCCAGAAAAGTGTGGGATTTCCTGGAGCTGGAGTTACAGGTGATTTTAAGATACCCAATATAAGTTGCTAAGAACCAAACTCAGAGCCTCTGAAAGTACATCAATCACTCTCTTAACCATTGAGCTATCCCTTCAGTGCCTCAACTCAAATATGTGTGTGCAAGTGTGTGTGTGTGTACTTAATTTACTCTATTTAAATTTTTTTAAACTATATCAATATTGCCAGGTGGCGTTGAATTCCCAGACTCTGATAAAGGTTCCTGCTTCAGCCAACGAAGTAGCTGGGGCTACAGATGTGCTCTCCTGCATATCACTAAAACATTTTAAATTATTTTTCCTGTATTAGCTCTTTCAGGGTTTGGGACTTCAAGGGTTTGGGGTTTTTTGAGTTTCAGCACTCAAGACATTTAGGAGTGAATTTTTCAGGATGTAATAGATAATTTCAGTTGTCAATTTGATGAGTTCTTGAATCACCTGGAGATGATTCTCTGGGCATGCCTGTAAGAAATAATCTTCTCTCAAGTTCTGGTATAGTTCAACAGTGAATTTTGGTAGTGTATTTTTGTGGTTGGGATTTATTATTATTATTATTATTATTATTATTATTATTATTATTATTGCTGCTTCAATTTCATTGCTTCTTATAGACATGTCCAACTTCTTTATATCATTGTAGTTTCATTTTGATAGATTTTACATGTTTAGAAATTCATCCACTTGCCTTTAGAAATTAGAATTTAGTAAGACATAAACATTTAGAGAAAATCTTAATTGTTTTCTTTTGGAGTGCGTGCAGCTGTATGTGCACATGTGTGCGGAGTTAGAGGTCAATGTGGGTGTCATTGTTTAAGGACCAAAACCAGTGCTTTTTACACAGATCTCTCACTGGGACCTACAACTCACTGATAACATTAGGGTAGTTGACCAAGCATCATGGATCAATCTACCTGTCTCTCTTCTCTTCTGGCTTTTAGAATCTCCATTGAGAAAGCAGGTGTTATTCAAATATATTTGCCTTTAGATATCACTTGGTCATTTTTCCTTGCAACTTTTAATATTCTTTCTTTGTTCTGTACATTTAGTGTTTCAGTTATTATGTGTCATGAAGATTTCTTCTCTAGTTCTATCTCTTTGGCATTCTGTATGCTTCTTGTATCTTGATAGGCACCTTTTTCATTAGGTTAGGTAAATTTTCTTCTATAATTTTGTTGACAACGTTTTCTATGCCTCTAATCTGAGTTTCTGCTCCTTCCTCTATTTTTTTTTTTAGTTTTAAAATCTGTCTTTATTTTATCTTCTGCATGTAAATGTTTTGCCTGCGTGTGTGTGTGTGTGTGTGTGTGTGTGTGTGTGTGTGTGTGTGTGTGAGAGAGAGAGAGAGAGAGAGAGAGAGAGAGAGAGAGAGAGAGAGAGACATGGAAGTCAGAAAAAAGCTGGAGTTACAGCTAGTTGTGAATCCCAATTTGGATTCTTGGAATTGAACTCAGGACCTTTGCAATATCAACCAGAGCTCTTAACCATGAAGTCATCTCTCCAACCTCTCTTCTGTTCTTTTATTTCTTAAATGTAGTCATTTTATAGTATCTCATATTCCTGGATGTTTTGTGATTGAAATTTTTTATATATTTAAATTTTTCTTTGTCTGAAGTATCCATTTCTTCTACTTTGTCTTCCATACCTGAAGTTTTCTCTTAGTATCTGTAGTCTGTTGATGAGGCTTACCTCTGAGGTTTTGGTTTAATTTCCTAAATTTTCATTTCCAGTTTTATCTCAGTTTGAGTTTCCTTTAGTGATTCTATTTATTTCACTTTCAAGTCTTGAACTGTATTTATAATTTTATTCCACTGTTTGTTTTTATTTTGTTTACGAATTTATTCATTTTTATTGACAATCCCTGAACACTTTTCTAATTGATAGCTCAGGCCTTGTGCTTCAGTTATATTTCTTAGGGTTACATTTTTAGTAGAGTGACTGGACTCTAGTGAAAACATTGTTCTGTCTGTTAATGACTGTTTTTGTGCTGGTGTCTAGGAACCTGGGATTGGGATGACTGAGATGATTTTACGTGTTGACATCTGGTCTCTGACAACCATCTTTGTTGGGTGGGTGTTTTATTCATTGGGGTATGTTGCATTCTCTAAGAATTAGAAAAGGATGATAGTTATGGGTGGCCTCGTAGGCTGTGTTTCTGCACGCTGATGAGTGGCAGAGGGGAGTAGAAGCAGACTAGGAGAAAAGGCTGAAAGAGGCTTCAGGAAAGAGATAAGGGTTCCTTAAATAAGGGTTCCTTTTCACACCTAAAGGTGGGCCTCTGTGAGTTATGTGTATGGTGGGAAGAGGAAAATCCTGTAAATAGGTTTCAGTAAGGTCATGAATTGTCTGGACATACAGAAATGAAAAAGTTACAGGGACTCTGGGCCTGAACCAAGAGTTGGAATCTCCAGTGAATGGCATTGAGGCCAGGGTGGGGGACATCTCTATTGGGCTGTGAATGAGAATGAGGAGTTTGTAATGGAAGATGGGAAGATGGGCAAAGTGTGAGTCTCTGCCTTGGGTGATTACTGGGGATTCCAGGTAGAGAGTGTTTCTAGGCTTTTATAAGTGGCTCAAACAACTTGATAGAGATGAGTAGAAAAACAAGGCTCTAAGCAAGGGTTGTTAGAGTTCCAAGGAAAAAGAGGGACAAAGGGAGGGAGGGAGGGAGGGAGGGAGGGAGGGAGGGAGGGAGGGAGGGAGGGAGGGAGGGAGGGAGGGAAGGAAGAGAAACCCCAGCAAGCAGTCTGCTCCAGGGTGGAAAGAAGATTGGAGAGATTGATGTGGCAGATAGACAGATGAATGGAAATTTCCTGCTTCAGATCAGGTCAGGTGTGGCCACTGGGGATCCTAGGTAGGAAGTATTTCTAGGTATAGGCAGCTGACACAAAGGCCCAGGCACTTCGTAGTGGAATCCCACTCCATAAGATGAAACACCTACTGGACATTGCAGAAGTGGCCAAGAACTTGAGTCAAGATAGGCCATGAACTTAGGGGAAAACCTCCTACTGTTATTCTCCTGAAGTAACAAAGCATTAGAATGACACCTACTGACATACTGCCATATCCATGGAGCAATGCTTCACTCAGACCTCATCAGATAAGTTTCTTCCAGTAGATGAGAACTAACAGAGATCCACAACAGGACACTCTGTAGATGGTAAGAAACTTTGGAGCACTAAGTCCTAAATAAGATGTCTTCATTAATGCTCTTATTTCAAGGCTTAGGCATCTATGCAGAATATCAGGCAAAAAGATAGGATCGCCCCCAACCCCCAAGTATCAAGGCTGAGATAGGTATTCCCCTGTAAAGCATGGGATCCAAGAAGCCAGTTCATACATCCAGAATAGACTTCGAGTGCAAGAAGCTCCATAAACTGCCCTCTAATATGTAATCTATATTCAGAGCATCCAGATCCATTCCATGAAGGTTTGTCAGCTGTCATTTCAGAGTCTGTGAGTTTCCGACAGCACAGGACTGCATACTCCATGGGTCTCCCCATCATGATCCTGATCCCTCTGCTCATGCAATCTCTCCTCCCTCTCTTCAGCTGGATCAGTAGCTCATTCAGGTGTTTAGCTGTGGATCTCTGCATCTGCTTCCATCAGTGGCTGGATGAAGGTTCTATGCCAGACACAACTGAATCACCTTGGGATTCCTTGCTTTCTCTGGGGGAATGAATAAGAGTAGGGGTGGGGAGGGAGGGGAAAGGCTGAGGAAGTACTGGGAGAAGGGGCAGGAAGGAGAGCAGTGGTGAGTATGGGAAAAAAATTTACAAAAAATTGTAAAAGCCAGAGTTGATGGATAACTCCAAGAAAATACTTCAATATGTGGTAGAACAGACACACATATGAACTCACCGAGACTGAGGTAGCACACTTATAAGGCCTGCGTAATCTCAAGTCCAGGGTATGTGATCTGTAGCCAGAGTCCTAGTGCTGACAGTGGGGGGCACGGACTTGGGCTCCCACTCCTAGGCAAGAAGTTATCTTTAGTGACATCTGTTAGCAAATAAAAACAAAACAAAACAAAACAAAAAAAACCTTTTTCTCCAATGAGGTCTTACTGTGTATATTAACCATATCTCAGGACAACCCAAATGTAGTTGTCCAACAGTAGGTTTCCAATGCAAAATTAACTCAATAATATTTTTTAAAGACATTTTGCTTTGTTTGGAAAGGTGTTTAGCTATGGATCTCTGTATCTGCTTCCATATGTTTTTTGTCTTATAAGACTTTTGCTTCTTTATTTTGATTTTCATTTTTTTGGGTGTTGTGTGTGTTTTTGTTTCTTGATTTTTTTTATTTGTGTTTATATTAAAAAGAGTCAAATACATAAAGTTGGTTGAGTAGGGAGGATATGAAGGGAATTGGGGGAAAGTGAAAACATCAAAATGCGTAGTATGAGAAATGTTTTTCAAAGAAAATGTAGTTTTGAAAGATATTTCTTCCATATGCAGAGAGCCTAGTCAGTCTCATGCAGGCTCTGCAGCTGTGTGGCCCTTCCATACCAAAGACAGTTGTGTAGCTTGATCTGTTTGGGGGCCCCTGGCAGTGGGATCGCAACCCATCCCTGGTGCATGAAGTCTTGGACCTGCCTCAACAGAATATATCAGGCTCTGCTGACTCCCCATGGAAGGCCTTACCTTTTTACCCTTGGAAAAAGGAACAGGGGATGTGGAAAGAGGCTGGATGGGGAACAGGGTTGGGTAAAAAGAGGGGATCTGTGGTTGGTATGTAAATTTAGTTAAAAAATCTTCAATAAAAACATAAAAATTTCTTTTAAAAATTTGAGAAACTGATATTCAGTGCCTATATGTTTAGAATCACAGTACAGTCTTGATTGTTTATTTAAGCAATATAAAGTGACTATCTTTTCTGTCAAGCTTTGTTTATATTCTTGCCAAAAATAGAAAAAATAGTATGTTTTCTTGCTACATTTACTTGGGATACCTTTTTCCATCCCATGACCCATAGATAAACCTGTCTCTTATAATATTTGTTTCTTATAATATTTCTTAGAGGCAGCAATTAAAAAAATCTTCTTTTGTAATCCAATCTGGAAGTCTTTATTTTTTTAATTTGGGGCTGGAGACTATTATTAAAAGGTATGTATTGGTTACTGTCATTCTACAGATGTTTTGCTATTAGAAGTTTCCTAAGCTAGTGTTTTGGGTGTTTTATTCTTTTTGGTAGCCTTATGAATGTGTGTATCTTTCTTTTTATCCAAAGAATCATTCAAGTATCTTTTATAGACCTTCAGTTTTGTTTTACTGTGAAAAAATTTCTTTCTCATTAAATTATGATGAATAATTTTTCAGGATAAAATAAAACAGATTGACACTATTGTCTCTCTGAGCTTAGAACACATTGCTAGAGCTAGAGCACATTGTTCCAAGCACTCTTCATTTTGCAAAGATCTTCTGATGTTATTCTGATGCTTGTTTTTATGTGTAACTTGGTGTTTCTCTCTTGCAACTAACATTCATCATTCCATACATTTAGTGACTCTAGTGGTTTAAAAGAAAATGGCCCCCAAAGAGAGTGACACTATTAGAAGAGTGGCCTTGTTGGAGTAGGTGTGGTGTTGTTGGAGGCAGGCTTTGAGGTCTCACTTATGCTTAAAATACCACCCAATGTCTTAGTTTGCTTCCTGTTGTCTACACAAGATGTAAGCTCTCAGCTACCTCTTCAGTACCATGCCTGCCTGTATATCATTATGTCCTACTATGATGATGGTGGACTGAACCTCTGAACTGTAAGCCACACAATTAAGTTTGCCTTTATAAGTGATGCTGTGGTCATGGTGTCTCTTCACAGCAATAGAAACTTGTAGTAGAGGGGTTTCTTGATCTCGGGCAGCCAGGGACCTGGACCCACAGACCTGCTGCACCAGACCCCTTAGCCGCCCAGCCGCCCACCTCTCAGACCCCCAGAAATGACTCAGACGCTTATATTAACTTCATGCTGTTTGGCCTATGGTTTAGGCACTTTGATAGCTTGCTCTTACATCTTAAATCAACCCATTTCTATTAATCTGTCTGCCACGTGGCCCGTGGCTCACCTGTGCTCTTACATGTTGCTCCTTTGGGCTTCAGCTCGATCTGCCTGACTCCGCCCAGCTCCTCCTACCTATTATGATTCCTCCTCCTACTTTTTCTATGGTGCCTGTCATGGGCCAAAACAGCTCCTTTATTTAAAGATTGAGATTTACAGTATACAGAAAGGCATTCCCATATCAGAAACTCTAACTAAGACAGTAACTATAAAATGACCTGAAGAGGCTTTTCTCTGATCTTGTCTATTTGGGGATTTGAATGCCTCCTATGCTTAGGCATCTCTTTCCCTAGATTTGAATTTTTTTCTGCTATTAATATACTGAAAATATTTTCCATGACTTTAACATGAAAGTCTAGTTTCCATGTCCATGATGTGTTGACTTGGTCTTTCCGTAGTGTCCCGTAGGTCTTGTATTTTGTATATTCTTTCTTATTAAGTTATCTTTATGATTTGAATGTTACAGTTCATCTACACTGGGGATAATCTGGATAATCTGTCTTTCCCTTGACCATCTGCATCTGGTGAGACTGTATGTGACTTACTAAATTTCCATTTCTAGCATTCAAATGGAATTTTTTTTTAGTACTTCTGTTTCTTTGTTGAATTTTCCTTTATACCCTACATCACCATCCTTATTTTATTAATCTTCTTGCATCTTCTTGGTGTTTGCTTCAGAGCTTGCTTTCACTTTCTTTCCTCCAAACATATTTATAATCATTCCTTTAAGTAGAGAGGCCATTACCAGGAGACTCATAATTTTTGGAGTAGTCTTGCTAACTTTTTTTTGTTTCCTGTGTTTATCTGATCTTGTATCTCTGGGTATAAGTCATGTGGTTCTATTTTATTCTTATAGAGTGTCTTTGATGTTTAAGAGGGGTTAATTTTATACTAGGGTTGTAATTTCGTGTTTCTCTGTTAGACTGGGATATGGTTCAGCAGATAGCAATTTGACCTAGGTATTCAGGAAGCCAGGCTCAGTCCCCAGTGCTCTCCTGAAGAAAAAAGCTATTTTTAAAAAAGCACTACTCAGCTCTGAACCCATCTTTTAATTGGGTTTTTTAGGTTTTGGGGCTCTAGTTTCTTAAGTTCTCTATATATTTTAGAGATCAGTCCTCTGTCAGATGTAGGGTTGGTGAAGATCTTTTCCCATTCTCTAGGCTGTCGTTTTATCTTATTGACAGTGTCCTTTGCCTTACAGAAGCTTCTCAGTTTTAGAAGGTCCCACTTATTGACTGTTGTTCTTAGTGCCTGTGCTACTGGTGCTATATTTAGGAAGTGGTCACCAGTGCCAATGCATTGGAGAGTATTTCCCACTTTTTTTTCTATCAAGTTCAGTGTAGCTCAGTTTATGTTGAGGTCTTTGATACACTTCATATACCCAAAGGATGCACATTCATACCCCAAAGGCATTAGCTCAATTATGTTCATAGCAGCATTATTCACAATAGCAAAAACCTGGAAACAACCTAGATGCCCCTCAACTGAAGAATGGATTAACAAACTGTGGTACATCTACACACTGGAGTACTAATCAGCAGAAAAAATTGACATCCTAAAATTTGCAGGCAAATGGATGAATTTGGAGACTATCTTGCTGAGTGAGGTACTACAAGCCCAGAAAGATAATCATGGGATGTACTCACTCATAAGTGTACTTTCGACAAAAAGCAAAGAATATCCAAGCTTCAAACTACAACCCCTGAATAGCTTGGGATCAGAAGGAACTTCAGAGAGACATCCAGAGATTCCCCTAAGAAGAGAAATTAGAGAATATCACCTTAGCAAATTGGGATCGTAATGGGTTGCAACCAAGAAGTGGGAACAAATCATGAGAGAAGGAGATGGTTGAGTGAGAGGAGCAACAAAGAGGGAGAAAAAAAAAAGAAATGGATATTTTGATAGAAGTCAGTGTGGGGTTGGAAAGTGACTGGATGCTAGGGAAACCTCCAAGAACTCACAGGATAGCTCTGGCTAGGTCTCCAGCCAGTAGTGGAGGGGGTACCTAAACAGGACTTCCCCTATAGTCAAATAACCACCCTAAGTGTCATCACAGAACCTACATCCAACAATGAATAGAGGTGGAGGCAGAGCTCCAAGGCTGAGCACTGGGCTAAGCTCCTGGTCTAACTGAGAGCAGGAGAGGAGAGTCTATATGAGCAAGGGGATAGGGATTATGACTCTTTCTGCACCAAGATAATTATTTCTGTTATTTCAGAAGATTGAGAAGTGCTTGGAGTGCTCTAAGACGTAGTGCTTGTCTGCCTTTGCACTGTGTAGGACAAGTCTTTATTTTAGAGGATGTGTCCCTACAGAGGGCATCCATTCTTTCTATACGCAGCTGAATAAGGAGATATGATTGGACCTGTTAAGTTGCTAATCATGAGAAAAATCCTTGAAATGCCCACAGGAATAAGTATCCATAGCCACACATACTAAGTAAGAGAATGAGCATGTATTTTCCTGAGCTGATTATTTTCCAATCAATATAGAGTAATTCATCTCTTTCTGAAATGTTGCATCAAGGATTAAACCCTAATTCGTCTATTTTTGCCCTTAGCCAATAACTGCTAAACAAACATTTCTGTTTCAGGGTCTATAGGGGTCAAAGATCCCTTAGAACATAGCCATGAACATGGAGGAGTCTCGAGCTTAGGCTGTAAGGTCGTTTCTTGTTGTTCTTTTATATGAAGTCTATAAATGCTTGAGTATTTAGTCTGCTTATTCTTCTCAAATGCCACAAAAGCATTTGAAAAGAATCTTAAGTTGTTGTTATTAATTGATGAATACTTCATTCATGTTTAATGTGTTACATTTATTAACGGCACATTGTGTTCATATCATTGTTAAAATTATGCTCCTTTTTGAGAAAAAAAACCACACGTATCAGTTGGATAGCAAGTGATACAAAGGTAATCAAAATTTTAAGATAAAAGCAATCATTGGAGTGTTAGACATCCCTCACTGTCATTTTCCTGACTTTCCCCTTAAATTTCTCCTTGCTTCCAGGATTATAAAGGGAGCTTGTGGAAGTAAGCAAAAGCTGGCTTCACCAGAAGGAGTGTGACGTGGCATGGAGATGTAGTGCTCACTGTGAGACATTTATCTGGTAAGTACTGAAGGCGCATAAGTGCATCCAGAGCAATCAGTAAAAACCTAGGAAGGATGAAAAATAAATGAGTCTTATTCAAAACCCACCACAGACTTGACTTAAATTTAAAAAGTCAATGAAATATTCATTGGTTTAATTATGTTAATTGTGTCAATATTTGGTAGAAGAATGTAACATGAATCATGGAGATTTTTAGAAGAACAAAAGGTTGTCAGTGCTCTATGAATCATCTGTTGTATTTGAGCTCCCTAACTTCCTTATGAAAGAGATTACTTCAAGGCAATTTTCAAATGCCCTTTTAAAGATCAGGCACCTAAGTGAGAGAAAAGAGAATTACGTGATACTTTTACCTTGAAGGTCATCACTTCAATAGAAAGTTTTTCTCTCGGTTGCATTTTTATTATGATAGATATCATGATCTCTGCCGTGATTTCTGTGTCACTGAAGTACATTTTAATAAATATTTCTGTGACTAGAGAGCCATAAAATAGTGGCGAGGGCATCATTATGTGTATACAGGTTCTTTATTCTTCCACATAGCTTTTACAATTAAAAATTGTGTTTCATATATTTTGATCATGTTTTTGCTTTTCTGCAACTCCTTCCAGGTCCTCCCACCCAACTTTGCACTTTCTCTCTCTCTCTCTCTCTCTCTCTCTCTCTCTCTCTCTCTCCCTCCCTCCCTCCCTCCCTCCCTCCCTCCCTCCCTCCCTCCCTCCCTCTCTCTCTCTCTCTCTCTCTCTCTCTCTCTCTCTCTCTCTCTCTAAGTATGAAACAAAAAACTCACAAAAAATGAAAATAGTAAAAAGGGGGAAAGACCAACAAAGAAAAAAACAAAACAAAAAACCCAAAATGTCTATAAAAAAATACCAATGAATTTATTTTGTTTTGGCCAATTATTCCTAGGCATGGAGCCTGCCCTGGAGTGTGTTTGGACCCAGTGACACTCCACTGGAGGAAACTGTAGTGAGTATCAATAGTATATAACTTCTTGTTTAGGGGTAAGAGCTCACATCCATTTCCTCCTCTCATTACTGGGACTTTATTAAGCTTGTAACTGTGTAAGACCTGAGCATGCTGCACAGTCTCTGTGAATTCAAATGTGTGTCAGTTCTATGTGTCTAGAGGACACTGTTTCCTTGAATCCATCACATAGTAATTTTCATATCTTATACGGTTGTATGCAGTGTGTAAGTATATATACATATATGTGCATATTTTTGTGTGTGTGGACCAGTAGATTATTTTTACATTAGCCAAATATCTTTCTCTTCACAGAGTTAGAAAGGGGGTTTTTGTAAAATTTTGGAACTATTTGAATTTTATGCCTGATTTCTGAAGCATCATAATTTTGTTTCCATATAGCTTTTAAAGATTTTTTTAAAACATTGTCTGTTTATTTGAAGAAGGTGGCATATGCTCACCAGGTGTGATGGTTTGAAAGAAAATGGCCTGAAAAGGCGTGACACCATTAGAGGTATGGCCTTGTTGGAGTAAGTATGGTTTAGTTGGAGAAAGTGCATCACTGTGGAGGCAGACTAGGAGGTCTCATATATGCTCAAGCCACACCGTGACACAGTCTACCTTCTGTTGCCTTCTTATCAAGATGGAGTCAGCACATGTCTGCCTGTACCCTGCCATGGTCCCTGCCATGATAGACTGAAACTCTGAACTGTAAGGCACTGCCTAAATTAAATATTTTCTTTTATAAGAGTTGCTATAGTTATGTTATCTATTTACAGCAATAGAAACCATAACTATGATATCAGGTCATGCTTACCATGGTTCATGGGTGGATGTCAGCAAACAATTCATGGGAGTCAGTTCTCTCTCTCAATTCCATGAGTTCTGGGGATCGAACTCAGTTCCTCACCCACTGCCTGCAGAGCTCTCACCATCTACCACACAGTTGCTATTGGACAGAGCATGCAGTACGGTTTGAGCCTGTACTGGAATAAAAAGCAGCCAGAATACTTGGTTTGATGCTGATTTCTTATGGCAGGCTGTTCCTAAAAAGATGATTTGTATTTCAGTTCACTTTAAAGTATGAGTCCCAATCTTTTTTCTGTTAGTGTACCCCACAAATAGCAAACATCTAGGCATAACTATAAGCTATTCTTCTATGTAATGCTTACTAGAAGTGACTTTTGCCACAAAAAGATCTTCTGAGGAAACATAGCTTAAGAGCCAGTAGATGCCTTTATTATTCATACAAGCACTACAAGAATTATTTTAGTAATAGAAACTTGACTCTTCAATCAATCATAAAATTGTATCATTGTGTCACAAGATTGTTTTCAAGCTCATAATATTTTTGTGTCCAGGTGTATTAATCTTCTTTCCATTGCTGTGAGAAAATAGCATACTTGGAAGCTATGTATAGGGTAAAAAGCTTTTATTTAGGCTATGATTTGCAGAGGATTAGAGCCCACAATGACAAAGGAAGCATGGTAGAAGGTGCTGGATCAAGAAACAGAGAGGCTACAGCTCAACCACACAAAGGGAGGAGAGAGACATTGGTAGTAGTCCAAGGCTATCAGCTCTCAAAGACTTCCCTCAGTGATGTACTTCCTTAAGAACAGCTTCACCTATCCTCCACCCCAAGCATCACCACCAATGAGACAAAGTGTTCAAATATATGTCCCTATGGAAAATTTTTATTCAAACCTCTATACCAGCTAAGTAAATCAAAAGCTTCAGATAATTAATGAAAACTGAGAGAGGAAATTGGACTTCCCCAGGGATAAGCCCCTAAAAGATTATCCAATACCCAATACAAAGTAGTCAGCTAATGTTAATGTGTGTGTGTGTGTGTGTAACAATAACAATATTTTTAAAAGCCATGACTTTGAGAGGCATTGGGAGAAGGGACATGAGAGGAGTTTATGAGAATGATTGGAGTGAGGATATGGAGGAGAAAATGTGGTTATCATATTTTAATCAAGTAAAAATTGATTAATTAAATGTCATAGAAAATCGGAACATGCAGGCTTCAAAATAAATTACATGAGATATTAACAAAGAGCCTGAACTCTGTGGCTACTTTCAGCCTACAAGATAGAACACCGTAATCATCTTCAGCCAGGGTAGTGAACATGAGGTTTACAAAGCCAAATTCTCAGTCATTTATTGCATAAAATTGCCAGCATTGCCAATTTTAAGTTGCTTATGTGACAGCAGGGAAAGAACCCCGAGGGCCTGAAAATCAATCATTCACATTTCAACTCCAAAATTCCTTATAAGTGCTAATTTTAAGTGTGAAGAGAAAATAGGTTTTTCATCGTGAAGATAACCTCTTGGAGAAACATTAAAAGTTCTGGACTTTCTGAACACTTAGACTCTAAACGAAACAGCAGTCTCCATGGCAGAGAGCGGAAAGAAAGAGAATGTCTACTGTAGATGCTCTAATAACTGGTAGGATTTATCTGAGGTTATTGATGCCTTTACATCATTTTACAGTTTTGAAATCTTCCTCCCTGGAAAGGGAGAAGAGTGGATGGGACAGAAAATTACAAATGCCCGGGTGCACGTACGTGTAAAGACCATTGAAAAGTTTCATTTAAAAATTATCCTCTTAGGAATCTCACTGTTGAGAAGTATCAGCTGACAGACTCCATGATGATGCATAGCATTCTACTCAATGTCTGCTTCTAGTGAGTGTTTACTAGGTTTGTCCTGCCAACTTTGCATAGCATTGTTGTAACTGACAATTGTTGATAAAATGAAAGGAAACTTAAGAAACAAGTTTTTCTCCACTTGCTTATTAGTATTTTAGGTTGTGCTTCGACCAGCTTTCACTGAAATGTCAAAAAGTACAAACATTCCCATCATTAAAAAAATAAATAAAAGCCTACAAAGTGAGAATAAGACTATGTTAGAATTTCTGCTTCTATTCCATTTTGACTTTAGTGCCATGGCTTTTAGATTCTCTATGAACTATGCAGGATTCACAGCTTTCAAGTAACTTCCTGAGATGAGCCTAAGAATCTTGTTTCTTCTACGTATACTTATCCTCTTAAAATAAAATGGCTATAGCCACTTTGACAATAAGATAAAAATGAGGCAGTAAATGCTCATGACACTGGTGTTACTTAATATAAACTTTTCTTTTGACTTTAAATGGTGAATTTTCAGTAAGACAGTTAATAGTATACATTAGATTTAGTGATACATTCCTGATGAAATATTTTATATAATGAAAAGCTCATGTGTGCTGCATTATGTCAACAAAACTCACAAATTCTAAGGAATAATAATTATATCACCTATGGATATTTCAATTCCTCCTCCTGCCCCTCCCCCTTCCTTTCTTCTCTCTGTAAAGACTGATTTGTAGTGCTCACAGAGTTAAGCTAAAAATGATGCTTCTGAGATAAGTTTCTGTACTTTTACAACTGAGTGGCTCTGATATTGATTCGCACAGTTGTAGGGTTGTGACTAAATCATGTATAGTCAACTCTCATGATTTTTTTTTTCTTTCCTTGATGCACATTGTCATTCATCTTATGGAGTCACAGTAGAAATTTGCCTCTGGTTTATTTAAAAGTCATGAGAGAAACTGCACAATAATTTAATTTCCTTTAGTGAACACATATGAGCTATAACATCGAACTGGACAATTTTTACACACTGACTAAAGCTTCCAGCATATCCCTATGATTTGATAGCAGCACAAACAAATCAATTTTTGAAAAGAAAAAAAAAGTTTAGATGGTTTTACTGGAAAAGAGGCAAACCCTTTCCTTTAATGCTATTGATGAGGTGTGGCTCTCTCACATCACTAGAGGGGGAGGGGAGCCTGAGGAGGTTGACAGTTGGCTGATGTGGATGTCTAGCCAGTAAATCATTGCATTCATACTAAGACCTCCTATGTGCTCCCATTAAACCCATTCAGCATGAGGTGATATGTGTGCTGTAGCCTGTCACTGCTTAGTGCTGTTTGCCCTCAGCTGAAGTCTCACAAACTTATGCCCTCCAAAAGGCTTCCTTCTAAAACTGTTGGTTGAATATGAGTAGATCTCAAAATACACAATGTTGAGGAAAAAGACAGACTGTGAAGACATTAACATTCTAATATAATACTGTGTATGTTTATATGTATACAATACAATATTTTAAAACACACACTGAATGCATTAACAGTCATTGTTTCCAGGGAAGATTCAAAAGTGACAGGACTGAAGTTGGTCACCAAAGGCGACTTTAACTCCATCTGTAAATTGTGTATTTTGTTTTTTAATTTTTTAAAATTTAGTTTCAAACTAGTGATTCTCCTGTTTCAGTTCCCTAGGCTGGAATGTGTCACCAAGCCTGTTTAATTTGATTTAATTTAATTTTTAATTTAATTTAATTTTAGAGTGTGAAATCTCTATGGACAAGTGGTGGTACTAGAGCATTAACTACAGACAGTATGGGATGGGTATGTGTGTATAGTAACCTGCACTATTTGAAATACAATGAATAGACAAGGTTCAAACGATGTTAAATAAGTCTGGGCTTAAATGTCTTCCTTCGACGTAACCCAGTACGTAATCACTTCACCTTTAAGTGCTCAGTTTACTTATCTGTCTAATGGTATTAATGACTGACTAGAACTTAGTTTTTTGTTCATTGTGAAAAGTAAATGAGCTAACACGGGAGGAGAGCCCACAGCAAGGGCAGCGTTTTTACCCGAGACCTAAGGAGGCTGAAGTGAGAAAGTTACCAAGAACCTGAGGTCAGCCTGAGCTACAGAGCAGGACCCTGCTTCAATGAAACAGAAAAGAAGAAGGGGGGGAGGGAATGCTGGGAAGAAAGGAGAGAATGAAGAAGGAAAAGGTACCTTAAAAATGTTAGTATTATAGTTACAGTGATCAATGCTTTTAATATCTCAAAAATTTCTGGATGACAATCTTTTGTAATAATTATGATAATAATAAAAGATTTGTAGACTGTAAACCAAAGGAAAAAAGAGCATTTGTGAGGAGATGGAGAAAGGGCGTTTAATGGGTGGGAAGCACAGCCTAGAATGTTCTCTAGCACAGTTGGATGACTTGTGTTAACAGTTAATTGAATACTTCATAGTAGAAAGAGGGATTCTGAGTGTTCTGATCATCACACATTATGTACATGTGCCCACTAGTACATAAAATAACTTTGGGCTAGCTAGAAATGAAGGTATTTTAAAAATTAAAAAAAGTCTAGGCAATGCGACATAAAAATAATTATGACTATATTGAGACAATACAGGAAGGTACAAACTTGGAGCTTCCGTAAAATATTTCCCATCCCCACCCCACCCCCACCCCCGTCTCCCGCTTAGGGCTCCAAACTTGACTGTCCATTCTCCAGGGTGCTTAGTGACTCTGCTGTCAGATCATTCCCCCTCTGTTTTAAACTATTTTTCTCTCTCTTTTTTTTTCCCCTGCAGAACCTGAATAGTTTGGAGCACCAGCTCAGAGAGCATGCCTTTCTTCCCGCTGCAACCAGAAAGGCAGCGGGATCATGTGACGCGCGTTACTCGCCGCCGCCGCCGCCGACTTGTTAATATCAGCTGTGAATTTTTCATGACGGCTTCGGTAACCTGTAGCCTGGAGTTGAAGCTCTGGGGGTTTTCACCACAAAGAGGTGGATCAGCTGAGCTCTCACTTCCCATCTGGCACTGGGTGACAGGGACAGTGAGGAGGGCGGCAGGAAACCTGGGGATGTGGAGCAGCCATTGTCGAGCATCAAAGGCTAAACATGTGCTGTTGTGTGCACGTATCTTTGAGACACTTGTTTATCACTGGCTTCAGAATACACCGGGCCAGCGTGTTTAGCTTTACAGTCACCAGAACAGCTGCCGCGCGTGTAAGTAATACCCTTGCACACAGTGGCACCCTGACCTGCCAAGCCAGGCTCGGGATCTGTCTTGAGCGGCGGCTTTGTGTGGTCTGGCATACTCCTTTACCCACTCAGGCAGGCGTCCACGTGCAGCCACACACACAGACACACACCCCAGACACGCACTTCTGTTCAAAACTGAAAACCCTCCAAGCTATCTCCCAGGGGTAAGAGTATTAAGTTGTATTTTATGTGTTAAATTTTTAAAAGCGGACATTTTGGAAAGTGAACATATCAAACATAACCTATTTGAAAAGTCAAGGGGAATAAAGCCAGCTTTAAAAAAAGAAAATGATAAAATTTGAGCTTTTAGTTGTCTTGAGTTATACGTTTCTGCCATTATTATCTATTTGTGGGAGGTTGGATGTGTGCTGGATTTTATTTTTTATAATTGTCCAATTAAAAGTTACTGTAGTGTATATCCCCTAAACTGTACTTTCTAGGAAACAAATATTGAACACACCAGGAATGCACTCTCTCTCTCTTCTTCTCTTACTTTTTTTTATTTAAGAATTTATTAAAATTCATTTTACATACCAACCACAGATGCCCCTCATACTTCCTCCCAATGCCCTCCAGACTTTCCCCCACCCATCACCACCCATCCTTTCTTCTGAAAAGCTTGATACATTCAGTTGCATGAGCTGGCTTTTTGGAATGCATTTTCTTAAGCCCAGTTTGGACACAGAGTTTGCTGATGCCCTAAGGTGAGTGAATAGTGTTGTTCAAAGTTGGAAACAGCAGTTTTGCAGAACCATCACACTCCAGAGCTGAGTGAGAAACAAGGAATGAGGGAAATAGCAGCTTGGCTGCTCTGAGTCTTCTAATCAAATTTTAAAAGCTAATTTTGATTGCATTTATTTTTAATATAAAACTGTTATTTTTCAATCTATCACTCCAAAATTTCTCCAACCTTCAGGTGCATTTCATCATCTGTATTTTGAGGGCAACAATTTCCAGAGGTCATTTGCATTAACCAATATTCTAACATTTTAAATACTTCAACAGAAGTTTGACATTCAGTGTAAAAGATTCCTAAACGAAAATGACTAAGTATATACTTACATCCAGGGGTGTGTAGCCAGCTACACGTGTGCATGACTGAACAGTTCAATTATAAGTGAAATTTAACTGCTTGCCCTAACTCATCGTTTTTGACGATGCTTTTCCACCAACAGAAGCGACTTGGATGTAGTATGCCTTGGCCAGCATGCTCCCAAGGTAAAAGAATGGATGACTCAATCATTTCAAGTTTCATACCTTTTCATTTTTTACTCTAAACGAATAACAATAATCATTAAAGACAACCTATGTTTATATGGCATTTGCTCACCTATGCATTGAAGAGTAACTAGGTAAGCCCCCAAAGCTTTCTAAGATTCCCTAAGCCTTAGTTTCCACCGCCAGCAATGTTGTTAGAACAAAAGATACAGGGTGACTGGGTGTACTGCTGTCCTCCGTGTGACTGGATTGGCATGAATTTGTATCTCCTTTCCCAGATCAACAACAATGTTCTGTCTGCTTCTCTAACGTTTGTTTAGGATTCCCAGTAACACATCCTGCACAGAGTAGGCCATAGTGAATCTCCTAAGTAGAGCTTATATACTTCACATGTTGTCTATCTCCTTTACATGCTTCACAAGTTGTCTGGCCTGATACTGGGAAGTCAAAAGAAGAAATGGGAACTGGGGAGGGTGAACGAGGTCAGTATTGAAAACGGAGGGATGAGAAGAAAGTAACACTGAAGATGTTTGAGAAGCCATTAGGAATCACATTGCTTTTTGTTTACCCAAAATTACATATAATACATACTTGTACATGTGCATATGTACATATAAACATACATATTCAGACACACAATTTAAATGAAGATAAAACACTTGGGATGATCCCTTCAAGAGCCATAGAATAATCAAAGTTTTAGTAGCAGGTATGAGAAACCCTCTTTCGAGTTGTTGTTCAAGGAAATTCAAGAGACTGCACTTTGCAGAAATATAGGCCTTGCAGTTACCCTTGGCTCCTCCCAGAGATTGAAGGCAAGTCTCTATTCTTTAAGACACAGGACTCAGAGAATCTAAGCTGACTCTAGCCTGAAAGCCTACTCCCTAAGGATTATCTTTCACAGAACCAGTAGGTTCTATTCAAACTATCAAGAGAAGGAAGCAGCCAATAGTCCTAGCTAGCCATGAATTTCAAGAACTTTTACGACAACCAGTATGGCAAAATATCCTTAAAGTGCATTAGTGTTACTCATATATTGGTGGTAACCAACAGCTACCTAACACATTTAAGGTTTCCTCAGCGGGGGAGGGGGGAATATGTGCCTGGTATTAGAAATCTAAGCGACTATGCAGGCCTAGTGAGGTCGCGGATCTCAAAGAACCTATTACCACACTTTACTAAGCCAGCATGATTCCTAACTCCTTTATAAATGCTCATCCTATTCTAGATTCCCCTTTGTCTCTCTTGTAACACAGTATTCTAACTCTTCTTCCTTGGGAGATCCTTTGCTCCTCACTGGTCCCTTACTGGGTACCTAAACTCTGTGGTTATTTGGATTGTAGCACATATGGCAAACTTTAAAATATTATCCAAATATAAAGAAGAAATACAATATTTGTCTTTGTAAGTGGGTCACCACGGTTGAGATGATTGCTTCTAGCTCCTCCCATTTATCTGTGAATTTAATAACTTCATTTTTCTTAACAGTTGGGTGAATTTTCTACTGTGTAAACGTATCATCCTTCAGCTGATAGTCATATAATCTGTTTCCAATTTATGGTTATTATGAACAGAGCATCAGTGAACGTGGATGAGCTAGCATCTCTACAGTTGGATGTAGAAACCACTGAGTGGCTTAGTTGAATTGTGAGGTGAATCTATTCTCTGTTTCTTGAGGAACCAGCACACTGATTTCCATAGATGTTATTATACAAGTTTGTTTTTCCACCAATAATGAATAAAGTCTTCTTCTTTCCCAACATCCTCACCAGCATGAACTGTTCTTTAAATATTTTATTAATCTTGGCTATTCTGACTGGTGTAAGACTAAATATTAAAGTAATTTAAAACAAAAAATTAAGAGGTGGGGATGAGAAAGTAAGATAAAGAAAAGAATATGGTGAGGGACAAAGGACCTTTAGGGGCCCTTTGTAAGACCATGCAGAAACCTATTTCTACAGAATCTTCCTAAAATTTATACATATATGAAGTGAATCTAAATGGAGTTGCCATATAATAATTGAGAGATAGTACCCCCACTAGCCATCTTATGTCACCAAGTGAAACCTCCAGCTCCAGGAGTGGATTACATCTTGTTGATTCACTGGAGAGCAGAGTACCCTAAGGAAACCCTAAACATGGCAGGCTATTGCCAAGGGTATTGGTTACTCTCTATAACCTGATGGTAAGGCCCTATTGCAGAAGAGAATATCACTGGACATGGAGAAATTGAGCTGCTTTACCCCTACTGACCAGTGTTCTGGTGCTGGAAGGTGTGCTGTATGTTACCAGAGGAGAAAGACAATTATCAGCATCACCCAAATGCAAACCTTATGACCTACAATAGTGACGTGCCTACAAGATAAACCGGTGCAATAGCAGCACAAGTGTTAGGGAAGTAAGCAGCCACTTTTTGATTGCATTTAAGAGATAGAACCCAAACCTGACACTGCTGAAGTGGAAAAGAACCTAAAACTACATTGAGAATAGGTGTGGGGTAAAACCCACTACTATTACTCTGCTAAAGGGAGGCAGCAACACAGTGGCTCCTCATGACATGGCTGTATCCACAAACCAATGTCCCTTAATGCTCACCTACCACACTGGATGATGTACAAAGAGTGAGAGACTTAGAGTACTCGGACTTAAATGAGATGCTATCCTCAATGATCAAGGATCTATGAAGAAGAAAAGATAAAAAAGATTCTGGAAAACAAAGGTAATGAATGATTCCAACAGTATCTTCCAGATCAACAGGACTGATACACATATGAAGTCAGATTTTTTCAAAAGGAGTGTCATGGGGTATAGCAGCTCACACTCCAGCACAGGTCCTATGTCCAGGAGGATTTAGCCAATATAAACAAATCTCAAATGTGTGTGTGTGTGTGTGTGTGTGTGTGTGTGTGTGTGTGTGTGTGTGTGTGTGTGTGTGTTTTAGGTGGGCTTTGTTTTTTTGGTCTTTTTTGTTCCATTTTGTTTTATTTTGATGTTTTCTATCTTACTGATTCTTGTTTATTCTTATTTATGTTTTTACTTTTTTGAAAGAAAAAAGAACATAAAATTGGGTGAATAGGAAAATGGAAGCATGTGGAAGGAGTTAGGGGAGAAAGAAACACATGATCAAATATATTGTATAAGAAACTAAATGAGATATTTCTCAAAGTAAGTAGAAAATACCATTAAATAAAATACATATTCTTATACCCACAGACAAGTATAGCTCTTGACCCTTACCAGAGAAGCTTTTCTTTAGAACAGAGACCATTCCAGAAAATAAATTACAACTATTCAACATGCAAAGAACAATGGAACATGAGGTACTCTGCCTCAGTGGATACACCTAAAACACAGCTCATGCCCCTAAGACCTAAGAATAATACAGAACATATGAGGGAGGAAGATCTTAAAGCCAGAACACCAAAAAAAAAAAAAAAAAACCTCCTTGGGATTGTGTCAAATGACAGAGAAGCTTCACCCATGATATGTCAACAATGTGTCTTCCTGATCAAGACCTTAAGAAGGACAATATCAATAGACCTGCTAAAGTGGGGAACTTACAGGGCCCTATCCTGATACAAAGAACTATAGGCAACTAAGCTATCCTGGGAATTGGAGAAATAGTTTCGTCACTTAGTAGAGCCATGTGATTGGCTGATCAATACCATGTGGTCAACCCTGAAACTGTGTATATGGTCTCAGTAAGTTTAGGCTTATACTTATGGATATCTCTACAAATATAACACAGCAATTTGGAGGGGAGTAGGAGGAAACCAGGAGTTTGGGGAGGAGTAGGTTGTCAGGGCCAGGAGAACATTGGAAGAAGGAAGAGAATGAAGGAAAAATAAGTGTTAATGAAAAATTATTGAATTAACTTTTTTCTTCAATGTAGAAGAAACATAATTTTATTTGAAAATACATGCATGAAGATTTCCGAACATAAATATGTTACTTGTGATTCTCACCAAAATATATTTCTTTATTGAAGTGCTGGGGATTGAGCCAAGGGACTTGTGTATACTCAGAAGTATCCTACCACAGACCTACGTCCACAGCTCATCAAAATGTATTTACTCATTCATCCACAAATACTTTTAAATGTAACTATGGGCTGGATATTACTTTGAATACTGGACGTTTACAAGGAATAAGTATTATGTCCTAATGATGTACTTGCCATTAGGAAAGGGAGTAATAAAAACTTAGCAGGTAGTGTCTAATGATAGGCATAAGATGAAAGAGCAAACAAGGTGGAGAATTGGGACAGCAGGATATGCCACACAGCAAGGCCAGAGAAGGAAGTCCCTAAAGCCAGTGATATTTGAATAGACATACAGTTGGTAGAAAGGAGGGATACAGGACCACATGAAAAGGAAGATTTCCTGCAGAGGAAATAATAGATGGGGATCTGTTGTAACGGGTTCTCTCTGGTCCCAGACAGCCAGAGATCCCGGACCCACAGACCTGTCCGGGACTGCTTATCTGCGCACCGCCGCCTAGGCCCCCAGAAACGACTCAGACGCTTTTATTTACTTTATGTTGTTTGGCCTATGGCTCAGGCACATTGTTAGCTAGCTCTTATATCTTAAATCAACCCATTTCTATTAATCTGCGGGCCACGTGGCCCGCGTGGCTCACCCGTGTCTCTTTACATGTCGTCCTTCGGCGGCTTCAGCTCGGTCTGCCTGACTCCACCCTGCTTCTCCACCTAAGCTCTGATTCTCCTCCCACTTTTTCTATGGTGCCCGCCATGACCCAACACAGCACTTTTATTTAAAGATACAGCACACACAAATGCATTCCCACATCAGGGATCCTTTTTGGACAATGGATATATTTTATAGCTTCTTCTTTTAAATCGTTATATGTAACTGAACTCGCATCTTCTACTATTCTCTGCCCATAAGAAATTCTAGAAACATTCAACGCTGAAAAGCATTATGTCTCCATCATTCAAATATACTTTTCACAAATAAACATATCAACCTAGTTTTCTAAACAATTGTAAATTCATGATTATAATTTTTTTCTCAAATCAAAAATATATTGTTTCGACAATTGTATCTATCTGGTTGGTTGTCTGTTACTGAGCCTTTTTATTTGCTCATGGTTTTGTAGTCAGAAAAAAGTGAGAAGACTCTCCTCCTCATAAGTTCTCTGGTCAGACCTGGGTCTCCCAGTGGCTACATCACACCCAGATAAAGTTGCACTTATTGAGGCTTGCCTGGGCAAGACACATAAGGTGTCACTCTAGTCCAGTGGCTCTCATCTTTCCTAATGACCCTTTAATACATTTCCTCAAGTTGTGGCGACTCCCAACCATAACATTCTTTTGTTTCTTCTTTATAATTGTAATTTTGATAATAATAAAGGTTTTAATATGATATAAATATTTGTGTTTTTTGATGGTCTTAGCCCCCGTGAAATGGTTATCCCACTATCAAAGGGCTCATGGCGCACAGGTTGAGAGCTGCTCCAGTGTCTGTCTCTTGATGCTTTCATGCCAACCAGAGCAGCTAAGCATGGCCTCCTGACTACAGCCCAGCTTGATCACACCATGCAGGTACGGATTAGTGCCTGGATTTCCTGTGGGACAGATCACAAGTAGAATGAATGGCTTGGAGTTCACACAACACAAATTCTGTGGTGTCATACACTTACTGAACAAGTTTCTAAGCCGTGTATGAGTCAGTGGAGGGTATAATGTGTCTACTTCTTGATGGAATGATTATAATGTATTTGTGAACATATTTTAAAACTGCCACAGTCTCTGTCATCAGTACACAGATTATTTGAAAGGCAACCTTGAATTCCAGATTTATTAAGATCTAATTGTAGAACATGATTAAAGTTAATATGGACCCAAAACACAGACATTGTGTAGTGGCTAGAATAGTATGTGTGTTTTGAAAACAGCTGCAATGTTTCTGATCCTTTTTGTTCTTTGAGAATCACGCCACTTTCAGGCCAAGAAAGTAAAGCTGTCTCTTAGCTTTGAAATAAAGTAGAACTTGGTGGTGACTATGATCAGCAGAAGTGACATTGCTGACACACAGATGGTACCATACCTTTCTGCCTAAGCTGCTTCTTGGAAATATTGACCTTTGAAACACAACCACCATTTAGTCTGGATGTTCAGCTATGTGCCAAGTCATGCTCGTGTTTTACCTGACAGTTTAATCTCACTCTGGTGGTAGGCAGAATCATTGTAAGCCTTCAGATAGCTCCCATCCGCAGTCTTGGAGTCCCTAAGATGATGCTGTGTGCAGAGACAAACTATCATTTTGAAACCTTTCTTTAGCTGAGCCTCCTGAGCAAATTAGTACTTTAACTTTTTTAAGGAACTAAATTTGAGAGTGGTTTGTTATGAAGGACTTGATGGCTTGAATTAGTAAGTACTGTCTAACCTTGTAGTTAAAACAAAAGAAATATTTAATTTTCAAATTAATATTTGTACTCAAGAAAAGGGGAGCAAAAGCAAATGAAGTATCTCTTTATATCAATAGAGATAAATGTAGATACCAGTTGATGTGAGCTTATAGGTCTCATCAGGATCACCCACATAGTAAAGAATTTAGTAGTTCGTTCTAGGACAACAATTTCACCATCTCAGAGCAGATTTATCTGAAACACCTTGCCGCCTACCATATTAGTTAATCCTTAAGGAAAGTTATACAAAAGGGAAGTTATGGATGATTGCTCATCTATTCATTCAGCAATTTTGTTATTTCTCAGGTGGAATTCTAGATGCTGTAAAGGAACAAATGACTGTTAATGTTTCTATTTTATAAAATGAAACAAAGAAACAATGAACATATATGAAAGGAAAATATGGAAATATCCATAGATAATAATAACAAAAGAGGTTACCAAAAAGGTATTGGTGTCAGAGGACAATGATCTCATGTAGTGCAGCAGGCCAAAGATGGACTTACAAGAGGCAGAAATTATTTGGGAAAAGGATGTTGTTGCAGGGCACAGAGGACAGAAATACAGAGCCCTGGAAACAGCAAAATGGTCATTCCTTCTTGAAGAAAAGATCATACTTTTGCTGCTAAAGCAAATAAGAGAATAGTGAGGTTTAAAACCAAACAAATGAACAGACAAAAATCAAGGTAGAGAAGAGCGAGCCTGGTAGCACTGTCGGAGAGGAAGGGGAGCGATTGGGACTTATCTTCCGCCCTACACTAGCAAGACCATGGTTCAAGAAAACAACCATGGCAACAAAAATGCATTAACCACAAAGAGATGTGTGGGCCCTGGAATGGCTCAGAGGGGAGAATCACTCACCACACAAGCCTGATAATCCACATTCAATCCCCAGAACCCCCAGTAGAAGGAGATAATGAAATCCTATAAAGTTTTATTCTGATCCCTACATGTATCCTATGCATGCTTGGACACACATACACACACGCACATACACACACATACACGCACACATGCACACACACAAACACACTAAATAAAATAAAGTGGTGCAGAACGAAACTGTTCGTGGTCTTCTTAACAGTTACATGAATTTATAGTTTTACACTACGTGAGAAATGAATGTTTTAGGAAGATTGAACAAAATTAAAAGTGTGATCTTGGCTATTTAAATAAAAATGTATCCTACATATTATAGAACATATAGTCCTAATTGAGATTCTAACACTAATATATTATGCATAGCAAATATAAAGAATATTAAAATAGTGATTTGGACAGAATAACAGTGGAGAGATAAGATGTGAATAAATGAAGTGTGTTTTGGTGACAGAAAACCAGTAGGGTTTACTAATGAGATGTATAGTTCATGGGATAGAAAGGAAGGAAAGGACAGACAGACAGTAGAATATCATCTAGTTTGAGCAAGTAAGAGACTGTGGGTGCCACATGTTTGGAGGGTGAGTGCTGTGGAGATGGTGCCCAGGTGGGAAGGCCAGCTCTGCTGGAACCATAGGAAACATGGTCCAGTTCAAGAGCTGTAATCATTCTGTGGAGTTCGGTTAAACAGAAGCCATGGCCAGCTGGTAGTTTCAGATGACTCATCAAACAGGCTCATGCTTCACATAGAAAATGATAGGATCACTTGCGAAGGGCAACCTGATTCTAGCCTTCACCCATTACCACAGATTAGACACAGAGAATAAAATAAGCCTCCATCCTCATAAAGGAGGAAGACAAAATAAAATCTATTGGTGGGTAGTGATTAATTCTTTACAAAATCACATCTGCATCCAGTATTTCTCTTCTAAGTACTTCCTCGTGAGCGTTCTCAATGCTTTTATTTATTGTTTCTCTGATTTAGTTAGTTGAAGGCAATCATGGTGGTGTGTGGTTTATTTCTTTTCCTAATTTTCTAATAAAGCCTTTCTCTATTAATTCTGTTACTTGCCATAAATGATAAACCTCAACAGAAACAAAGAATTGTGGATTGCTAAAACAAATAGTTTTGTTTATTTGCGTATTCATAAATCAGCTTTCTATCATGGGAAACACTACCCTCAAGACCAATGCTTTGAACATTTTCAATTAGTTTGAACAAATACTAGAGCTTTTGCTCGTATTTCTCTTCTAGATTCGGTGGTGCTAATCAAAGCAGATTATTTCATGTCTGTTGCCTGAGTGCCCAACATGCTGAAACACAAGGTTAAAAACCCTATCATCTTAGAAGTGCAGCTTAGGTGCTGTGCTGCAGCCAACATTTACAAAGACAATGTCAGAAAATTCAAGAGATGGGAAATGCCAAAGAAATCAACCTCCTGTCTGCCTTCCAGGCAGTGAATAAGGCACAACTTGAAGGTGGTATTTTAAAGCTTTATACCTAAATATAAAAAGGCTTTAAGAAACTTCTGTTGCTACTCTGTATTCTCCTCGTTTCCACTTGCCTGGAAAGATTTCCAGGTCATGTGCTGCCAGACCCTAGGGCTGGGGAACCTGTGAAGTGAACATGGAAAAACCAAGGTTATCATTAGCATCTAACAGCAGAAAGATGGAAAAGCTGGCAGTTCTGGGGTTTTAGCTATTGAGTGACAGACTAGGGTGGGTGGCTCCACCCCCACAACACAGAGAATATGAAGAAAATTTCCATCTATAGAAGTGTAAAGGCAGTGAGTTCACAGTAGTGGGATTAAGTCATTTAATGTATGTATGGGTCTATCTAATCATTTAAAATTTCTGAACTTTAAAAACTTACTTGACATTTCACTACTCCAAGTTCCAAAGGATAAAAGCTAAGGCACGTCTATGTGCACTTAGCCAAATACAAAGCACAATCTGTGGTGTGTTTCTCTTTAATTATGCCATGGCTTTGCCCAGAAAACACCAAGGTATTATAATAAAAGCCACAAGATGTCACTGTTACAGATTATATGCTAACAAGTATCTGCTAACATGAACATACATAAACTTATTATTACAAAAGCTGAAGAAATTCTGGGTTATAATTTTTACCTCCAAGGAAATATTACAATTAGGTTTTCTCATAGAGACTCAGTTCACATCTCTGTGATCACTCTGGTTGTTTTTATTGTAGCTTTCAATTTAATCAGGAAGAGAAAACATTTCCACCAAGAAGATGTGCCATAAGTGAAATGTTTTCGGAAATATTCTCTTGGATGTCTTTGCATAAAAATAAGAAAATTGAATGTTTCCTTGGAAAGGTTGGAAGGTACCCAGATGTGAAGATAGATTCTGATTGTCCCAGTCTGGATCTTTGACTTCTACAGAAGGCTAGGCAAACATGGAGACACTCCTACCTTCTGTTCTTCCTCACTCTTACGTAGTTGAAATAGCACATGACAATATACATAATATTTATCAATCTTCTGAATTGTTTGTAGAGACTATAAATTCCTTCAAGTGGTTGACCTATGTAGGCAAGATTTCTATTTCATTCTAAGAGAAACAAAAGATTTAATTAGTTTCTGCTCAAGAAGGACTCACAAGAAAGGTTTGGTTCACAGTAGGACTGGGGCATCTGGCCTTTCACACCTCTTGACACCTACAAACAGAGGACCATCTAACCTTATGGCTGTGTTTCATGCAGAACCCTGGGACTGACAGAGTGAAATAACTTCACAGGACATTGTTGTACCATTTTAAATAGCTGAGTTTTTAAAAGTTGAATTTATTTATGCTATTTCCATAGATCAGCAAAATATTTACACAAAAGAAAAAAATTATGGAAGTTTTGAGAAGTAAAATTATCCCTATCTACCATGGGAACAAGTAGGGACAGCCATAAAACCTGTCTGGTGGTGAGTGTGCCTTTGTGGAATGTTGTTCAGCATGTAGAAAGCTTGGCCTGCTGCAGTCAGCCCAGGGCAAGGAATGAATTATCAGGTAAAATCAGGTTTCTTCAAAAAGGTTAAAAAGTGTTTTTCAAATGCTCTTCTGTGAACTGAGAAAGTGATGACCTGGAGTTAAAAACATAATTTCTGTAAATTTTAACATTGGGGGGGGGATCCCAACTAAACCAAAACCCCAACAGTGAAGGGTTGTGCAGTGGTCATCACAGCATGGTCACTGTGGTGGGTGTCATAAAAATGGCCGTTCTCACTGCTTATGTTTGAACAGCTAAGCAGTAAAAAGAGAGAAGAGTGCCACACAGGCTGCCCATCTGCTGCACGTCTTCCCAGCCTTCCAGTACCATACTGATCTTGTGTGGATCTCCCAAGCAGTGTGCACCAGCTAATTTTATGTAAACTAGACACAGCAAGTGTCATCAGAGATAAGGAAGCCTCATTTGAGAAAATTCCTTTATAAGGCAAGTCTGTAAAGCATTTCCTAATTAGTGATTGCAAGGAAGAGCCCTGCCCCTGGTGGGGTGTCACTCCTGGTCTGAAGGTTCTGGGTTTCATAAGAAGGTAGGCTAAACAAGCCACGAGGGACACTGGCCAGGAAAGCAGTACTCACCTATGGCCTCTGCATCAGCTCCTGCCTCCAGGTTCCTGTCCTTTCTGAGTTCCTTGCTCTGATTTTGCTTGGTGATGAACAGCAATGTAGAAGTGTAAACCAAATATCCTTTCCTCCCCAATTTACTTTTGGTTAGGGTGTTTCATCTCAATAATAGAAATGCCAACTAAGGCACAATGATAAAAAAAAAAATCAGTAAACAGAAAACTGGACTCCATTCAAGAAAATTTGAGATCAAAGATGTGTTATGTTAATAAAATAGAACAAAAAATTTTATCAACTTAGAAAAATATTTATTTTTATTTTATGTGTGCGGGTGAATTCCTGAATATACGTCTGTGCACCCTGAGTTCAGAGGTCAGGAAAGGGTCTCAGATCCTCTGGAATTGGTGTTATACGTTGTTATTAACCACTATGTGGGTGCTTGAAGCCAAACCTGAGTCCACTGCAGGAGCATCCAGTGTTTTTAGCCTCTAAGCCATTTCTCCAGCCCCCACTTTTATTGGCTTTATTGGCTTATGTGGAAAGGCTTGCTGTCTATCTCTTCGTCTACTTTTTTGTATGGGCTCCAAAATCTTCCCACTGAGGGTGGAAGAAGATAGGAGGGTCATTGTGCCCATTCCAATTTATGCTCCTTTCTCAGCACTTTTTCTGCTTCATGTTCATGACGTGCTCTCTGTGACCTGACTTCCCAGATACTACTATGTTAGGAAAATCCATCAAAATAGAGCCTTATAGGCCAAGAGATGAATATGAAACATGTCCCAGTTATTATCTTCGGACACAGAGAAACATTTAATAGTCAGAGAAACATTTTTTGTCTACCTAAGACATAGTGGAAATGGAGCTGGAGATTTCAGCTGCTAGCTGCTGAGGTAAGAAAGAACACCGTGTGCCTCCTCATGGATCCTACTTCTTTTCTCTTCCGTGTCTTCCTGGTGTCTTTACTGTGGTGTACATTGTTCTCTAAGCCACCATACAGCACCAGTTACCTCAGATGTACTGGGAACCACACTACCTGAAGATCCTGCTTATTGCAACCACTCATGTCCCAGTGCTGGGATGAGACCCAGGACCTTACTCATACCAGACATGGCTTTAAAACCTTAAATCATATGGCTGTGTCAGTTTTATGTATAAATGTATGCAAACCAAGAAGAATAAAGACAAGGGAAAACCTTTCAAAGGTTTCAGCCAGATGTGAGTATGAATATTGATATTCTGGACATATTTTCAAATATTTTTGAAATATCTGCTGTTGCAAATTTCTTGTTTTAATGATTGGAATCTAGATTTTCTGCATGATTCTGTGCATGTAATGAAATGACAACGGCATGCTGTGTAGTTATTTTCTCTGCATTAGTATTATTCCTTCCTTCTCAGAAGCAAGAAGTAGCTACATAGGACTCAGGAAGTTAATAAAACTTAGCAGGCTCCAAAAGCTTAGAAAGTTACAAGTGTCCCAGGTCCCTCCACAAGATGACAAAAAGCAGTGAACAATCCTGGGAAAGGTACACTCTTGGAGCTGCCTGGAAACACAAGCCTAGCTCTATCACTGCAGTTTCCCTGACACATGCACAGCCCAGTTCAGATGTGATGAACATGGGAAACACATATCTCTGAAATCATGTTAGAAATTCACATAAGCAGGTATTGTACAGTCATGTAATTATGTAAGTTTAAAAAAAATCATTTGATAGTGAAGATAGAATTTGACAAAAAATGTCACCAACAATGTGACTCAATGGATAACCTGTTTTTTTTTATTTTTTAATGGAATTATCTGACATATCTCAGCACTAAAAACCAGACTCAGCAGAGACAACATAAAGAGAAAATCCTATTTCACCCACAGAAGACTGAATCTCTAGAAGTCACGTATTTAGAACACTAAACTGATGTTCGCCTCACCTAAAACACACCTCAAAAAGCGAGAGCACTGGACTCACAGCAACTAAAACTCCAAAAAAGAGAACAGCATTCTTGGGTATCAAGAGAAAAGGAAACGTCAGATAATGGAAATGGAAATCTTCAAGGGAAGCAAGTAGGGTTGAATGTGCTAAAGGCAATGGCTTGTTTGCCACATCCTTGTGTTCTAAAACTAATGGGGCATTCTGTAGAATTGAGAAAAAGCAGTTAAATGCATAGTAATTGTTCACAGAGAGCCTACTTTACTTGCTATATTATAACAAAAGAGAACATATGAAGTGAAATTTGGAAAGGGGTGCTGAAGCTACAAGAGGCTGTTAAAGAAAAGTAGGGGTGCTTTGGATATTGTCATGAGGCTACCAAGAATTCTGCTTCAAGCACCTTTTTGTGCCACCAACAATATTACACATGCTCATGTCTTAGGATCTGAGGAGAGACTTTCTAGTGTAGTATAGATGAGAATGAAGGCAAGTGTTTAGGGCTTGAACTTTAAGGAGGTAACAGCAGAGCCAACAGGCTGTGACAGAGGCCTCTAAGTGGGAGGTTCTAATCTAGATGATGTAACACTATTGCCTGAAGGCAGGTGGGGCCAACCGCAGCAGCAGAGCCATGGGAGATGTCTCTTTGGAATCCAAAGCAGAGGGACCAGTGTTGACTGAGCAAGAGTCACAATGACTTACTCAGTGGGCAAAAGCAAGATTCCAGTTTTGTAGTGGTAAAGAAGAAACAAAAGTAGATAAAAATAAGACTAAATATCAGCCTCCAATGGGATTTGTCTTCCTATGAAGTGATTCTCTGAGTGTCTTTGCCCTGCTGGGGTATTTGGAAATATACAGTCATACCACTGTTAGAGATAAACTTGTGCTACTGGATCTAATAGACACAGGCCAAGGTTGCTGCTAGACATCTTAGAACACACCCAATAGTGACTCTCATCAAAGAGTGATTTTGGCCCCCAAATGTCAAGCTTGGGCAGAGTACCAACGTCCACACTGTCTAAATTATCTCCCTCTAATCCTCTTGTTCTCCACAACTTCCTAACTAATTTCCTGGCCCAGGGTTTCTTGGGATGCCCTCTCCTTGGGATGTTCAGGCTGTCCATTTATTAAGGCTCATGGTGCAGTGTAGTCTTAGTTATTCACTCCAGGCTGTTTCCAGCTACCCAAGAGTTGGAAGCAGGAGAAATGCAAAGACTGTCTGGACTGTACATGAAGTTCAAGGCCAGCCTGGACAACTTAGAAAGACTGTTACAGCACAACACCATAAAAATAGTACAGTGCTTGCTCAGCAGGTGCAGGACCTAGGATCCTGGTGGGCAGCCTGGTGTCCATCAGAGTTGTCATTCTGTGATAGGATTGCTGCTGTCTCTTACCTGTCACAGTCTTGTCCCATGAGAATGAAGAGAGGGCTGTTTGGAGTCATCTTACTTGCATGTAACTCTGAATAAAAGACTCGGAGTCAGTGAAGAAAGCTAGGCTAAATAGAGCTCTCCTCGGTCAGGAGGAGAATTCTTCTGATCGTGTTACAGAGTTCTGCTAGGATGCTTCAGAGTTCTGCGTTGGTTTTTCAAAAGGTTATTTACAGCTTCCTTCTACATGACAGAGTTTGTACATTTGAACCCAGAGAGCCTGAAGCATAAGCCCAGGGAATTTTTCTAGAAAGTAGAGAGGTTAAAAAAAAAAAAAAAAAAAAAGCCAAACACTTTAAAGAATTGAGAAGGTGTTTTTGTAACTCTCATCCAGATGAAGAAGAAAACCTTACTTATATATGAGTTTAGGCTATAGCAGTTCTCTGCTCACTTCTCCAGTGTTAATTAACCTTAGTCTTAGAACCTGGACCAGGCATGTAAACAACTGTTTCAATAAATAATTTAAAACTCAGAATTGACCCAAAACTCTTTTTTTAATATATTAGAAATATATTTTACTTTTCCTCTACAAAGTATAAATGATATCATTTCTTACCAAATTTTATACGGTATAATCAGAACTCTTAGGTACTTTCTATAGTAACTTATTTGTAACACCATATAGATTTCAATAGTGTATGAAGTTAAGATATTTCATCTTTAGCCGGGCACAGTGGTGCAAGCACTTAGGAAGCAAAGCCAGTGCATCTTTGAACTCAAGGCCGGCTTGGTCTACAGAACAAATTATAGAACGGTCAGAAAAACTGTCTCAAAAAACACAAACAAGAAAATTAATCTCTAATAAATTTAGATTGGAAGATTTTATTCCAATTTATATAATTGGAAGAAAATAAAGGTTACTATGCATTGCCATATCTGGAATTTTCTGCTATAAATATGTACATACCATATATTTGCTACTGATAAGCAATATATATAAAGGAGTTTTGTACTTCATGATTCTGGGAAAATGTACACCCTTGTATATGTGAAAAGTTACAGGAGAAACAGGAATACAAACATAGAAGTAACTTCTCCATTTAAAGTAGCGTTCAGCTGCTACTTGGTTCTCATCTTTTACAGAAGCCGACAAGAAACTGTCTTTTTAAAAACCATGTCATAAATAGCATTTGTCACCTCATTTCACATACTTAATGTGGACCGAAGCAGCATACTACTGAAAACATTTTCTTTGGGTTTCTAAGGAAAAGTCTATGAATTTCATGAGGTTTAAAATAAGATGTGTTGTGAAATGTGGTGCCTAATATTTCAAAGAAATATATAATTAAAGTTGATCAGATTAAAATTATTTTCCATCTCAGTTGTTCATATGCCATATGTTAAGGAGTTCCCCAAGTGGAACATGTCTAAAGAATGATATGTCTTACTATAACCCCCCTGAAACTTTCACTTAAAAAGAAACAAATCAAAAGACATCTCATGCTTGAATTAAAGGTCAATGCAACAGTGAAGGCCTATGGGTCAGGCACAAAGAAGTCACAGTGAAGTCAAACATCACTGGTCTCAGAGGCTAGCTTGCCACACATAGCCATGGTTAGCATACTCTTTCTCCACAGTTGGTAGCAATCAGATACATATTTAATGTGGTTTCATTATATCCAATAAATGCTGGCAATAGAATAACCTCCCCAGGGCATTCGCTAAAGAATAGAACAGAGAAAAAGATGAGCACATTTAGCACACGCACCCACAGCCTCCTGATAAAAGGCACCACGTCCCCCATACAGCACCTGTTGTCCTGGCTGGTTTAATTACTTTTCATTGTAGTCAGCAGCCTGAAATATTTATCATGGATCCTATAATTTTCCTAAACCCAAACTGACATCTACTCCAGTGACCACAGGAACTGACTTTTTACGAACTCCTCCGGCCCCCGTGCTGCTTTCTCAAGATGAAAAAAGTGAGGAGATTGTTTTTAAGAGAAGCAGCTTTCAGTCAAGTGAAGGCTCTGTAGGCAGATGCTAGAATGCTCCCACAGCATCCCTCCGACAAAGGACAGAAGTTAATTTCACTGGCAAAGTTTAGAGCGTTCACAGACCAACATAAATGAAACATGAACTTAACGGCTTTGTCTAGCCAAGCCAACTAAGCTTCAGGCAACTTTTCTAGAACTTTATCTCCAACCGCTTTATTATTAGATAGAGAATGAGTTTTTTAAACCTTTCTCCAGTGGATTATTGGTTGCAAATATCACAGTTTTGGCTATGCCCCCCTTTTACTCATTTGTTAATTTATTTTATTTTACTTAAATATTATTTACTCTCTTTTGTTTTTGTTTCTGTTTTTTTTATATAGCAATGTGCATTTGCTCTGGGGTTAAATGATGCTCCTGCTGTGGCTGAAGACTCACAGCATCCTTTAATCTGGCTTGTTGTAAACTATATTTAAGCACTGTAAAGAGCTGCCTGACGGTGCCGCAGTGCTGTACCCCCCCCCCACCCCACTCCGTCTTCTTCACAGTTCTGTGACATCACAGTTAATAGCTCTCTCTACACATGAAGAAACTGAGTTACAGAAAAATCAAGTGCTTTGTTCAGGTCACCAAAACTAGTGTCTAGCCTATTTCAGATCCCAGCTCAGGTATTTTGTTTTATAGTCTGTGTTCTTACCATATTTATAGCAAAAGCAAATGATCCTTATTAGCTGGAAAGCAATTTCATATAAGCCGCCATTAATTGGGTTTGTGAGTAGAACAGTTCAGATGCTTTAGATTATGTACAACCTACAATTTAAAAAATACATTTTATATTAAAACTTAATAAATATAGCAACATATTGACAGTCACAAGCATTATTAATAAAAAATGTAAAAATTAAGATTAACCTTACTGTCTTGTATATTTTAATTTTCATGATGATTAAGATCAGGTAGATCTCATTCCTGCCTAGCCATCAAAATTTCTTGAAGATATTAAAACTAAGGACGTTTGCATTCCAAGTCAAATAATTAAGTCATGCTGGTGAGTAACTGGAGCCTTCTCCCCCGTGGGCTATTGGAAGACACTCTGCATGCTACCAGAGAGGAAAGGTAACTCTTAACCTAGCTACAAATCCTTAAATCTACAGTGGTAACCTGCCTACCTGATATGCTGGTGCCATAGTGCCACAAATGTTATGGGAGTGAGCATACTATCTGATTTGATATAAAGCTTACTCCATGAGCTGGAGCCCATGCTTGACACTGCTCAGGTGACCAAGAGCCTGAGCCTAGGTCATGGGCCTAGGGGAAAACCAAATGCAATAGTACTGCTAAAAGAACAAAGCAGTAAAATGACTCCTAATGACAGTCTGCTATACCCCCAAATCAGTGTCTTTCTCAATCACCATCATAAAGCTTCCTTCTGTAGCAGATGGGAGACACAGACCCTCACAACTGGATAATGTGCAGAGAGCAAAAGACCTTGGAATACTCGGTACTAAGAGGGATGTCTTTAACAAACCCTTCCTTTATGGCTCAGCGAGCTATACAAAAGAGGAGGCAGAGAGATTGTTAAGAGCCAGAAGGGATAGATGACTCCAAGAAAACAATGTCTTCCAGATACAATAAGACTGATGCACATATGGACTCATAGATACTCTGTACTATAGTACTGATATGGCCTTCACAGGTTCAAGACAGATAGAATCCGTCTTAGGGTTTCTTTGCTGTAATAAAACACCATGACCAAAAAGCAAGATGGGAAAGAAACGGTTTATTTGGCTTACACTTCCATATTGCTGTTCATCACTGAAGGAAGGAACTCAAACAGGACAGGAACCTGGAGGAAGGATCTAGTGCAAAGGCCGTGGAGGGATGTTGCTTACTTGCTTGCTTCCCCTGGTTTTTTAAGCCTATTCTCTTATAGAACCCAGGACTATCAGCTCAGGGATGAGACCACCTACAATGGGCTGGGCCTTCTACCAATGAGTAAATAAGAAAGCCTTTCAGCTGGATGATATGGTGACATTTTCTCAATTGAAGATCTCTCCTTTCGGATAATTCTAATTTGTATATCAAGTTGAGATAAGATCAGCCAGCACAAGGTCCCAGCTTTGAGAGAGGAAGTAGATACAAGGCACTGTCTTGAAGCCAGACATTATCTCGAAGTGTCAATGACTTTCAAAGGAAAAATTAGTTTCTACAATAGAGTCTTGCTAGTTATACAAAACATAGGTAAAAGCAAGTCCAATGCCTAGCCAATGATGGCCAACATAAAATAAATTCAGTATTTTGGGAGATTTATCTTGTTTGTTTATAATGCTTTGTTTGTGAAGTTTTTACTTTAATAGTCTTTTGCTTATATATTAGATTTTCTGATTCTGTGTTTTTATGGTGTGTGTGTATGATTCTCATGATTTTTCTTTTGTTTTTCTGTTTTTTAAATTCTGTTTTCATGAAAGAAAGAAGGAATCTTGGAGTTGGGTGGTTTGGGAACTTAAGAAGAGAAGGATCTTGGAAGAGGTGAGGGACAGAAAACTATAATTAAGATATATTGCATGGAAATATGTTCTAGTTTAAAAAGATAAAAAAAAATCATTATAAAGGAAAAAAGAGTTCTCTAAACAGCATTTGAATAAATTGTCCATGATACATCAGTTGATTTCACACAACTGGTAAATGAAACTCACTGGAGTAGGCACAAGATTCATCAGGCATGGTGATGCACACCTGTCATCCTAATACTGCTGAGGCTGATGCAGGGGGATCAGAAGTCTGATGAAGCTGTACAATAGGCACATATTTAAAAAAAAAAAAACATTACAAATGTGATGCACTACCATCAAATTTGGAGGTTATTTTGTATTTTCATATCACTTTAATATACTATAAATGCCCATTAAATTATTTTATTTATTTGAGGAGATTTCTAGACAGGGTTTTTCTGTGTAGCACTCACTGGCTGTCCTGGAACTCAATTTGCAGACCAAGTTAAATTCAAACTTAAAGATCCAGCTGTCTCTGCCTCCCAAGTGCTGCTATAAAAGGCACGTGACACAGTTGCCTAGCAATATTTTATCTTTATGCAAGTAGATTAATATTTATTGCTTAATCTTGTACTGTTAAATTGCTGACGTACTACTTCGAATCTTGTGGATTTTCACTTTTTAGATTTAAAACATTTATTTATGCTTATATATGTACATACGCACATATATATGGAATGGTGAAAGCATAAATAAATCTACATATACAAACACACACCTATATATAAAATGCTCTTTGATCACAAAGTTCCCCTCCTTTACCTCTCTTATCTCCTTTCTTTTCACTAAATCCTACCTTTGTGCTTTGCTTTTGCTTTGGTGGCCCACTGCATTTAATTAGAGTTACTTACACAAGCATGGGTAGGAGGTTATTCACAGGAGTAAAGCCAATGAGCCAGTGACTACAACCAGTGAAGAACACGATGACTCCTCCCTCAGGAACTGTCCATATCTCTTCTGTGAGGGGTGAGGCCTTGATGTGGGAATGTCTTTCTGTATGCTGTGAATAGCAATCTTTAAATGAAGGAGCTGTTTTGGCCCATGACAGGCACCATAGAAAAAATAGGAGGAGGAATCAGAATAGGTAGGAGGAGGAGGGCAGAGTCGGAGACAGAAGGAGCCAGAAGCCCAAAGGAGCAACATGTAAGAAACACAGGTGAGCCACGGGTCACGTGGCAGGAAAGATTAATAGAAATGGGTTGAGTTAAGATGTAAGAGCAAGCTAGCAATGTGCCTGAGCCATAGGCCAAACAGCATGAAGTTAATATATGTGTCTGAGTCATTTCTGGGGGCCTGAACAGTGGTGGGCGGCTAAGAGGTCTGGGGCTGCAGGTCTGTGAGTCTGGGCCTCTGGCTGCCTGAGACCGAGAAACCACATTGTAACAAGGCCTTATGAGCAAGGCCTGTCCATTTGTGATGGAATGTTGATGGGCCCAGTCTTGTGCAGATCTTCTGCAAGGAGCTACTGCCGATATAAGTAATGGATGCAGCAACCGCATCATGTTCAGAATATAGCATTTAATCTACTCCTTCCTTCCCTTCCTTAAGCTGTCAAGTTTTTTTTTCCTTTTCTATGACTTTCCTGAGCCTCAAAAGGGTGAGATAGATGATCCGTTTAGATCTAAGAACCCACCAGACATTTGTCCTCAGCACACTGCCCAGTGACGACACCCGCCAAGGCTGAGAGAGCACTGTTCTATGATGGTAAATATATTTATTTAGAGGGCAGTTTGATACCATGTCCATTTATGAAACCAATAGATCCCCTCTATTGGTTTAGGAGGGTTAGGACCTCCCCAGCCACTACCTTTGTCCAGCTTTGCCAAAGCGCTGAGTTCCTGCTGTGAAGTTACCCTAACATCAATCATAAAGCAGTTCTCGAGTGAAGGCAATGACATCCCCTTGCAAGTCAGGCTGTCATTGCACTGGGGGAAGCATTTTGCCTGTCAGTGACTTTCTGCAAGTGAGAAACTGATATTACAAACTAAAGGTTGGCATTTGAGCAATTAATCACCTCATTAAAAGAGTACTACAGTGCCAGATCTTACACACACACAAACACACACACACACACACACACACACACACACACACATCTAAAGGACAGGAGCAGAACCTGCTGCCACCTGGGAAAAACAGCATTACTAAATGACTCATCTTCCATGCTAAGGAAGAAAGATGCTACTGACTAGACTTTTCTGGAAGGTGGGAGAAATAGAGAAAACAGAAGGAAAGCTTAGTTCAGATATTTGTTTTGATGGATGCAGATGGCAAATACATTGACGGAATTCATTTACTTTTATGTTTCTTGTCCTGGTCTTCTTATTTAAAAAAAACAAAACAGGAAGAAAGGGAGGGAGGGAAAGAGGGAGAGACGGAGGGAGGAAAGAATGGAGAGAAAGAAAGAGAGAGAGATAAAGAGAGAAAGAAAAAAGAAAGAGAGAGAAGGAAGAAAGGAGAGAGGGAGGGAAGAAACTTTGGCTTTGTGGGTCTCAGACTAGGCTAGCAGTTCTTTTAACTTCAACTCTGAAAACTAATGACAACTATTATAAAGACCACTTTCTGCACGTTCCCAAGATGGGAGTGATCATTTTGTATGGTCTATTAACATTGTATTAAATAGGAAAGTTGGAACCAACTATTCATTACTGACAGGTATAAATCACACTTCAAAATTTCAGCGTACTCAAATAATCAAAAAGAAGATTGTTCAGGTGAGCTTCGTTAGCTGCATGTTCACAGCTTCCCACTGTGGTCTGAGACTAACTCTTGTAACTGAATAAGCTTCTTACTATGTACCATGACCCCTCAGAACAGATGTGAATGTCTAAAAATACTGAGCCAAGAAGAGACATGGACTTTCTTCCTTCCAGACTGTGCTGTCAAGCATGACCCTGACTGGTCCTTGTGACGTTTCACCTGAATGTTCACGCCCATTTTGTGAAGGTTTCTGTATTAGAAGTGGAGGTCTGTGATCTCCTGGCTTAGCAGTTGGGAAAATCTAGAATCTTTGCTGTTCTATACTCCACCCCACAAACAGAGGCTACAAACATGCAGAAGTAGGTCTGGGACCTACTAAGATGACAAAAATGGCAGGCATGTCCCTGCTTAAAAACAAACAAACAAAAACAAAACAAAAAAACACTAAGTACTGAACTTCAATGACCATTTTTGAAATATTTTTCAAATAGACTTCTAGGTTGACTTGGAGAACAGGAAAATTAATAGTATTAAAACTAACACTAATAACCATATTCAATACAGCTTCCCCCTCCCTCTCTAGAGAGCTTCCCCTCCACTGGCCATGAGATAGGCACTCCTAGGACCTCATTGTGAGAGATCTGATCTTGCCCCTCATAGGAGAACTGACTCCTTCACTTGGGAAAGCTGGGTCCACCTGTCACCACCTGAGGAGAGTCACCCTAGTGGCCTGGACTGACCACTCAGCTACCATCCAGGGCTTTGAGTTGACACTCCCTGACATCTACCCATCTACTATTTGCTGAAGTGTTTGAAGCGACTGATCCTATAGAACCATACCCACAGAATCCTCATGACTGGGGCAAGAGCAGGATGTCCAAGAGGAGATGCAGTGAGGGTCCAGTACTGATAACAGAAGCCAGAGGTCTTGACCTACCAACAATACATTACACAATGAACATTTGCAAGTAAAGCTGTTTGGACCAAGGGGTATACTGCATGACACATAGTATGTCCCAATTGGACATGGTTATCGCTGGAATCTTCTGTTTTGCTCTTCTCTCTGTCAAAAACAGAGACTTTGGGGGAAATTTTTTAAACAAACATCTTGGGTCTGGAGCAAATAGGCCAAATTCTCTCTCCAGAGCCAGCCTTCTCAGTAGAACAGTATGAAATAATTTTTCACTATTATCCATATTCCAAAGACATTTGAATCTCTATAAGACTAAACCCAGTGATGGGGCAAGGTCTGAGGTCAAGGTAAATGCAGGGGTCAAAGTCCAGTTGCTTAGAGCATCCTCTAAGTATTGAGGTGACCAAACACACCTGAAAAGTGAGGGGGCATCCCCAAACATTACAATGCCAGGGTTAAGAAACCACAGGAAGATTCTCAGAGCTTTTTTCTGACTGAGTAGTTCTCACAGCAATAGAAAAACCTGTGGTGTCTACCACCAGCAGGGTCTTAAGACAGAATGATGAAAGAGTAGGCTCCCAGACCTAACTAGGGCACCTCTGAGTTAGGTCCAACAAATTACCTTGTCCTGGTGTTTTAGTATGTTGCATGTGTGTTCTGATCAATTGCAGCATGGCCTCCTACCTACATCACACTGTGTCAGGGCAAAACAGTAAGGTAAGGCCAGACACAGAAACAATGAAAAGAATTGACTGCCTGAGAGAAAAGAGTAGCTCTGCCTGACTTTCTTGGGCCTGTGACTGAGAACCTATGAAAGTCAGAGACATTTTCTGTGGTTTGGCATAAGCCCCCTACTAGGTTCAAATTTCCCATGCTGAGTTTTGGCAGCATTTCAGCGGGAAACTATCACACATTCCTTCTATAACCTTACCCAAAGGTCTGTGAACTTCATGGTCTACTTTTCCACAACAACAGCCCCAACTCTCAGCAACAATACTCTGCATTGGTTACTTTTTATGTTTGTGGTGATCAAACTCCTGACAGAAAACAAAAAGTAAGAAGGTCGTTCTTTGCCTATGGTTAGGGAAGCAACCTGTCACATTGGATAGGCATGGTGACAGAAGCTCTACCAATGAAGGCAGAAGGAAATTCATGTGGATTTACACCTCATCAGTTGCTCACAAAGAAAGGGGCTCTATACAATCCAATGGGGCCCATAATCTCACCATTATCTGGGGTTTAGATATTTAAACATGTAAATTTTTGAGGGATATTGTAGTGGATTTATGATGTTACATTGTGAATAATTGTCCTGCCTATGAGTTTAATAAAAAGTGCTGATTGGCCAAAGGCAGTCAGCAAGTGTGGGTAGGGCTACCAGACTAAGAAAACTCTGGGAACAGGAAGAACAGGGCAGAAATGCAACAGAGACTCCAGAGTTGCCAGATGAGCCAGAAGAAGCAGAGGACAACTATGCTGCTCTGAGAAAAGGTACCAAGCCTCATAGCTGAACAGGATAAGAGTCATGGGTTAGTTCAAAGGTAAAGAGTTAGCAAGTTATATGCCTGGGCCTTAGGCCAATCAGCCTAAAACTATTGTAAGCATCTGTGTATCTCTGTGAGTCTGAGGGTCTAAACTTTGAGGCTCGGCCTGAAAGTCCAGGACACAAACCTCTTACTACAAGATATTTCATGTTCAAAATAACACCTAGAATGCCCTTTGCAGGCCCTGTGTTAAAAGCTTGACATTATTGGGAAGTATTTGAATTTTTACGAGTTGAGATCTACTGAAAGATCCTCTGGTCTCCGAAATGATGTACTTGCTAGGGAAAGTGGGACCTTAGCCTTGCCTCTCCCCAACTCTTTTGTTTCCAGACATGAAGCAAACTCCTTTCTCTTGTGAACACACAGCTACCACATGCTGCTTCACCACAGACCCCCAAACAAAAGGGCCAACAAATCATGCGCTAAAAGTTACACAACCATGAGTCAAACTAAACCTTTTTCTATACTAGTTGGTTATCTCAAGTGTTTCATTATCATAGAAACTGATACACATGCATATGTCTAAGCTTATTTTCAACAGTTTCAATTTTCTTATCCCAGTAGATAAGTTTTAGGATTCTACTGTCAGAGACCACAAGTGCAATCTCTAAATTATTTCTTTAAAGTTAGTGCAATGATCATGAACTGTAATCCTGGTACTTAGTGGCTGGCACTGGAGGATCATGATTTCACAACTAGCCTCGGTAAACTGAGAAGTGAAGGGTAGGCTGGGCCATGTATTGAGAACAGGTTTCAAAAATTTTTGAGATTGTTACTTTTTATCTTCCAATTTGATTATTTCTTTATTTCCCTTGACTGTGATTGTGGGCTTTTTTCTTTTCTTCTCTTCTTTCAATGTAAATTTATGAATACATTTCATATTCATACTCTGCCTTTATAAATTCATTGATTCATTCATTCACATATATTAATCTCCTAATAATTTGTTGGGTGTGGTTGGAGGTATGGAATATAAAGAAAAAGATAACAAAGGCTCTGTAGTTGTGAGCTTTGCCTATGTACAAGTGATGTGAAGCAGTCAATAAAAACATGTATTTTAAATCAAGTAAAACCAAATTACTTCACCCTATTATTTTCTATGATTTTATTGATCTTGACTATTGCTAAATGTTATTTACTATATTCTCTGGGTGTGTGTGTGTGTGTGTGTGTGTGTGTGTGTGTGTGTGTGTGTGCATGTGGGAGAGAGAAAGAGAGAGAGAAAAAACAGAGAAAGAGAGAGATGTGGGTATGCAAGTCAGTTCTTCCTTCCCACCACATGTGTTCTGAGATGAAATGAAGGACCTTAGACTTGATGGGCAGGATTTTTACCCATTGAGTCATTTTGCTGGCCATATTTATTGTTTTAGTAAATTTCACAATTAACATCCTTCAGCAAACAAAAAATGTCCTTCTTGAAATTTCAGAATTATGTTAATGTACATATCTAGAAATGGAATGCCAACACAAATGAAATGTACTATTTGTGTTTTTGGTGTATAAAACCTAACGTCTGAGAACAGATTCTGATGATTTATGTCCCTAACAAGAGAGCTGTCTCCACCCCCACCCCCAAGATGTGTGTCATGGTTTAGTCTGTCCCATTCTGGAATGGCTTTACCGTGGAGGAGTGTCTTGGTTATAAAACACTGACACTGATCATCCACGTTGTTCTTAAAATTCTTTAATGAAGTGCTTTAGGATGAGAGTAAAAACAAAACCCACTTCCTCCTAGTTCAGATTAAGAAGAGGAAAGAATCCATAGAAGGATTCTAAGTGGCTCATGTGAACCTCCTGGGTGACGGACAAGCATTCTGGTCTGTATTGGACAGTTTACCCTGAAACGCCTGTTACGTTGTCCCTTTTATATCTCTCTTTGTACATACTTATTGTGTGTGTGTGTTCATGTGTGTATGTGTGTTCGTGTGTGTGTGTGTGTGTGTGTGTGTGTGTGTGTGTGTGTGTGTGTGTATACATGGCTATGTATTTTTCTACATCTAACATTACATCATTTCTTCTACACTTGTTCTTCATGAAACAAAAATATAAAATAGAAGACAAAGGGAATTTTCCAGCTTTAGAGTTGGATGGAATATACATCCTCAGCACACACCCAACTTTGCACAATGTAGAAATATAAACTCAAAGAGACTAAATTGGCTCAGCATGTGGCCCAAAGAAAGTGAACAGACCACAACCCGACTTTCTTGGTTCTTGGCCCTGATCTTTCGGAACATGCTAGAAATTGCCATTATATGTGCATCAGTCCATCTAGACAGTGCTCCTTATACAGTGTACCCCAGGGAACTGGCATAATAATGCAAACGCAAGTATGTGGTGACATAATATTGTACATTTAATAAAAATAGTTTGAAATTTCAGAGGATAACAAGGCGCCCCCAGAGCCAAGCCATGAAGGTCAGGAAATGGTGACTCACACCTTTAATCCCATCACTCAGGAGACAGAGACCCATCTGGATCTCTGTGAGTTCAGTACCTAACAGCCAGGCAGTGGTAGCGCAAGCCCTTAGTTCCAGCTCTTGTGAGGCAGAGGCAGGTGGATCTCTGTGAGTTTGAGGCTAGCCTGGTCTACAAAGCAAGTTTTAGCATATCCTGGACTGATACACAGAAAACCCTGTCTCAAAATACAAAATCAAATAAACAAACAAAAAAGGCTGGAGAGCTGCTCTGCCCTCTGATATTCCAGACTATATAGATTAAATATATAGTATATCACCACATAAGCACGTCCTCATTTATAGAATTATGCATTTAATGTCATTTTCCATTTATGTAACAAGTACCTACCAGCATGCTTATGAATATTAGAAGATAAATACCACCCTGAGACTTTTAAAAAGTGGCTATCCAGAGAATTCTATGTTTTGTTTTCAGTTTAATTCTGAAATTATAATTATTTGATAAATTTTATAGATAGAATTAAAGGTCATCATATAATTATTTAATTGTAAAAAATGTCATGAAGTTTTTTATGCGTGGCACTTCTTGAACATAAATCAATTGTCTAAACAGTTGGGTTTTGCTCCAGCCTACAGGCTTTTGCATGTACACGCTAACAGTTCTGCAAGCCATATGGAATGACTAAAGTTGCTGCAGGGTATGACAAGGACAGCATCTGCTCTATGGAGGGGTACAACACGCCTAGCAATTGAGTTCTTAAGGTTCATTGGTTAACTATCACATCAACAGAGAAGATTAGCTTCTGGATAATTTTCATACTCTGATGGCTAACTTTGTGGTACAGAGTTCTGCACAACTGCCAGTGAACTGTAAAGCTGCATGGAGGTCTTTTCACATGGAGGACAATTCGTTTTGTATGAATTCCTTTCACTTATTTAAGATTAGAATATTTTGCTTTTTAAAACATAGTGGGATTCCATTTTGCTTTGCGACAGTATAAACTGAACCACGGGTTTTGTGCATGCTAGTTACATATGCTACCTTTGAGATACAGCCTCAGCCCCGACGTTTTAAATATAGTTATTGAAATAAAGTTAAGTGTTCTCATAGACTTATACAGATTTGCTCTTCTGGGTGAGAAGATGATCATTATATATACTTCTATACATCGTCTTTCCTTTCCAGCCAATTTGACAGAAAAATCATCAAACCAGCTTCACAAAGTGTAGTGATCAACCTTGAGTCTTCTTTCCCTGAGCCTATATCTTCTCTTTGTGTACTCCACTATGCAAACTACTATGCTTTCTGGAGATCCTTAAGTGTGCTTTAATATTTATTAATGCTATAACTCAAAAAGGATCTTATTAAAACATCTTTTGATTATAATTTGCTGAGTTGTGTTGCAAACTTTCTACTTTTTAGTGTTCTGGGTTTCTTACTTAGAGAATTAGTTATTTGTATGCATGTGAGTATTTTGCCTAAATAGATACATATGCACCATGTGTGTACCTGGTGCCTACAGAGATCAAAAAGGGCCATCAGATCCTTTGGAACTGGAGCTACAGTTTGTTGTAAGACACTACATGGGTTTCAGGTACCAAACCCTGGTTCCATGCAAGAATAACTTGTGCTCTTAACTACTGGACTGTCTTCAGCCCCAATACTTTGGTATTTAAAGATAATTTTGAACTTCTTAAATATAATCTTGGGATATATGTAAACTTTTTTATATATAAAACAGCTACTTAGAAGCCAGGCTTGTCCTATCTTTCCTTCACAGAAATAGTATTCTTCTTCCACCGTTCTTTAATGTGTTAATTTTTCCAAACTTGTACCCACTTTTGAAGTATTACCAGGCTTTTATTGAGTGGGTAGTTGGGATAGCTGTCATTGGCTTAGCTGTCTGTCAATGAGGCCAGAGACCAGAGGTTGTTTAACACCCTGGAATTCAGCTATTGTCCCACTTTAGCCAAGTTCTTTGGCTCCTTTATTGTCAGTAGTGTATTCATGTAATCCCTTTTTACCCCAATTCTTTAATAAACAGATGAGAAAACTCTGGCCTCCGGGGGCCTTTAGAGTAGATCTCCGTTCATCACAGTGTAGCTTATTTAAGTGACTGTCTGGATTCTTCCTTTTTCTATCTTGTGGCTCTCTACTATACTATCAAGGAATTTGAAATATCACACTTATGACAGTTTCAGACAAACTTCAGGATTCCGTTGGGTGGGAAACCAGTTGCCTTTGTCTATAGTGAGCAAAATGTGCAAGCTGATGACTGAAAAGGTTCTCACTACAGCAGTGATGCAGATTGTAATAAATACATATATTTTCATATGTTTTAAAAATAAAACCAAATACATACACCCCCAACTTGCCTAGTATTTAAGGACTGTGTGTGGGAAATGAAGCTGTGGAGTTAAAACAGGCCTCAGAGAAAGCAGTTGAGAACGGTGTTTCTCACCAACTGTGAGATATTTTGGGTTTTGTGAATTTTTTTCAAACTTTGTTTAGTTTGTTTGTTTGGTTTTGTCTGTGGTTTATTTTTTTGAGATTTAAATATAAGCACAGTTTATTAGCCACACAAGTGGGTATTCTGAAAGGAAGAACGTACAGTGTTTGAATTAGAAGAAGAAAACTAAAATCTTAAATCTAGTGTACTTGATGCAGACTTTGATTCCGACATGATTTTGTAGTGCCTGTCTCCAGGTCCCATCCTTTCTTCCCCCAACATCTCAGGATATCCTTGTTACTCTATGACCTAGCTAACTATAGAAATTCCCAGCATGCCTATGCTGGGACACTGACTGCAGACTGTCATATAAGCATCTTTAGATTTCTTCTTATAACACTGAAAACTGAAACTGGTCCTGGATGTAAGCCAAAATTTGTGAAGCCCTTCTATACACTGCAGACAGCACCCATAAATAGCATGCCTTTCTCTTGAGTGTTCACTTTCAGGGTAAACTGCAATATTCTGTCACCTTCCACCATTACTCTCAACCCATCATCCTGACATTTGACCCTTTTTTGGAATTCTAGGAACGTGATAGGGTGCTCTCTTTGAGTGTCCTCCTCAGAGGTAGGTTCTAGCCAACCCCAATCACCTGTTTGCCAAGACATGATAGAAATTTTTATTGAGAAAGTATTTTTCTAGAGATAGGATTGATTGGTGTGAAAACATATTTCAGATGTCCGCATAAATATTTGAATGATCGGGAACATTGCTTCAAAGTATGAATACTTCAGACTTTGCATACTTGAGAAAAGAGAGAGAAGACAATCTTGCCTTACAAAGCAGGAAAATAGTTTGGGAAAGAATGTTTGTCTACAGTGTCAGTAACTAGTATCATCTATCTATCTCTGCTTCATCTGTGTATCTATTGACTTGCTCATTAGCAAATTCTTAGCAACTTATTTATAGAAATTTTCAAGCAAAAAGTTCTACAGAATTGCCTGTACTGTGCGATTCCTCAATGTAGAACAAGGAAATAAATATTATTTTTGTATTCACTTCTAAGGGGGACCTGGTGGCCTGTGATCAAAAGAATACTCATATGTTTTAGTAACTATTTTGAGATACACTAATGAACAATTACTGATGTGGATGTCTTTTGGTATGCTGTGAATATCATTCCTTAATAAAATAACTGTGTAAGCCTATGGCAAGCATTTTAGAAGCAGGCAGAGAAATCAGAGCATAGATGGGGAAGGAGGGCAGAGTCAAAGAAAACGCATCCAACCACCCAAGAATCAACATGTAAAAAGTAACACAGGTGAGGGTGAGCCATGGGCCATGTGGCAAGTAAGATTAATAGAGATGTGTTGAATTAAGGTGCAGGAGCTAGCTAGCAATATGCCTGAGCCATAGGTCGAACAGCATGAAATTAATATAAGCCTTTGTGTTATTACTTGGGGTTAAGAGAGGGTCCAAACATCTGGATCTCTGGCCAGACAGGCTGGAAACCTATTACAAGTTTTGACATTTCTCACTATCTAATAAGTGGCTTAAAGCAACAAACAGTATGTGAAACATGGGAGCCTTGATGCATCTGTACATGTGTGCACATCAAAATGGTTCATATTGAAGGTATCTCAGTATTAGAGCACTTACCTAGCATGCACATGCTCCTATGTCAAAGTCCAAGGAAAGTGTATTAGTAGGATTCAATTTGTAAAATAATGAGCATTAGAAAGGACAACAGCGTGCTTCTCCACTGCTCACTTTAGTAGTTAATGTCCTTGCTTAGTTTCTGTTTCTGTGATAAAACATATGATGAAAACCATCTGGGAAAAGGTTTATTTCATCTTACTCTTCAGGGTTATCATCCAGCATTGGGGGAAGTCAGTGTAGGAACTCAAGGCAAAAACCTGGAAAAGAAACCTTGGATGATTGATGATGGAAGAAGGAATGTATGCAAGAATTTTTCTCAGCCATGCTAAGAATAAACTCTTACTTGGGAACACTCTCCATCACAGGTTAATGTTAATGCCTCCTGGCAGTATGAACATACCCCATACCAAAAAGATCTACAGGAATCAGCACACCTTTGGGCATCAGTCATGGTTTCAAGAAGAGAGCTGCTGTCCGATATGGAAGAGAGAACTTGGATTGCACTGTGAGAAGACAGAAAAGTTACACTTTTGCCAGGATTTATACTTGCCTGCATCTGAAATCAGAGGGAAACATAAAATAAGTTCAATGTAGTAATCATAAAACCAAGAGACTAGTAATAGCTTACCCAACGGATGCAATCCACAATGACTAATAAAATGATTACGATCAAGGAAAAGATGCTGTGTTATAAATTGCAAAATATTTTTCAGTACATATAAAAATCTGAGAATAATTTTTTTTTACCATTTCAGTGAGTAGACAAAGAAAATATTTAAAACTATGCAACTATTAGTTTGCATATTTCTTTGTTTTTCATATAAATTGTATTTTATGTGTATCTCAAATGCCAGAAAATATAAATATATTTTTATTTGTATTCATAAATTAGTCTAAGACCCACCCAAATAGCTTCATGTTTTTATACTGAAGAGGAATTCCTGATAAAAGCAAATGAAGCTTTGAGACTTATTTCAAAGGAAGTAGATACTTATAGAGACTGTGGCATCTTTGATTGGAGTTTCACAGATGTGACTCTACCATCTCAGTAGAGATGAAACAGTGCACTTGAGAGAGGGACTCAGTGAGCACTCTTTAGTAAGGACACAGCAGCAGATCACCATGTCCTGAGTACCTTAGCCTCTCTGAGTCATGTTAATGACTTCATTCAACTAGTGACATTGCCAAGGAAAAAGGTAGGTTATCTCAAGAGGACTAATCTATTAACATTTCAGGTAAAAATATAAAGTTTGATGAATCCTTCTTTCTTCTGATAGATTTTATTCTAAATCTCATAATCTAGAAGCTGATTTTAGACAGGCTCTGAAATACTATTTAAACCAGTATGATCTTGAACTCATAGAGCTCCACTTGGAATTAAAGGCATGCGACAGTCTATCTTAGCAACTGATTTTTTTTAATCTTGATATGGGGTGTCTTGTGTGTGCGTGATAGAGAGAGAGAGAGAGAGAGAGAGAGAGAGAGAGAGAGAGAGAGAGAGACAGAGACAGAGACAGAGACAGAGAAAGAGTGTGTGTGTTAGGTCAGAGGCCAACCTTGGGTGTCTATCTTCTTTTGCTCTGTCTATACCATGTTAGTGGACCTCAAGCTTCTGGAGAGTCTCCTGTCTTGACCGGTCATGTCTCCATAGGAGCACTGGGATTATAGACATGCATGCTACTGTATTCAGCTTTATGTGTATTTGGTAGATTTGAACTCAGTTCCTCAAACGGGCATGGAAAATACTGTACCTACTGTTGAAGTTTGGCTAAGCAAAACAAATAAAACTTCACAACAATAAAAATCCCAAACAATAAGACCCACAAAGCCTTACATTTTGTGGGGTTTCTGTTTCAGAGAATGATGTGTTTCCTGCGCTTCTTGGTTTTTATTCTTAATTTAAAACAGAGAGAGTTTATGCTATATTTTAGATGTCCTTATGAGCTCTTTAATGAGACTTTTTTTTCTCCCTGAGAGGGGATTTCTCTGTGTTGCCCCAGCTATCCTGAAAGTCACTTTGTAGACCAGGGCTGAACTTGAACTCCACCTGCTTCTGCCTCCAAGTGCCAATATTTAAAAAGGTGTGCACCAAGCCTGACTTTTTAAAAAGTTATTTAACAAGACATAAAAATTAGAGTGCTGGTCATAATTATATTTGAATACATTAATTTGTGAAATTTTTTCATAAAACTTTCTTAACATATATCTTTTACAGGGCATTTACGTGTCTATATTTCTCTAAGCCCTCGAGAGAAAATACATGTAATTACTATGTTGCTGCTTCACGACCCATGTTTTTTCAACCTAGACATGATTTCATCAGTGAAAATTTGATTTAATGAGTGCTGCCTTCTAATGGCATTCTCTACTGGATGCCATGGAGATATGCAAATGAAGGCAAAGACATTGTCGTCATTCTCGGGAATTTACAATATAATAGGAGGACAAAATGCAGATGAAAAGTATAACAGCATTTGTGAAAAGGACATGAACACAAGAACAAATTAACCTAGCACAAAACATCAGGGCCAAGAGAGAGGATGAAGCTGTGCTGGGCACTGAGGTAGGGTGCAGTCTCTCAAGTGCGCGGAATGAAGACAATTCATCCTAAATGGGTGTTTGAGAGAGATGAATGGAGGGCAGACGTTTGATTCAGGGAGCAGGGCACCATCTCTGGAGAACAAAGAAGAGCGAGACCAACCGATCTCTAAGAGACATAAAACTTTTGTGTCCTCAAAGTGACCAGAAGAACAAGACGTCTGAAAGGTGCGACAGAGGCACTAATAGTCTGGGCTAACAGCCATCTAATCGTGCTTAAGATCCACTTAAGAGGACAGACTCAATGCCTGGTGCTGTAAACTTAGCCCACAACTTACCTCCACAACCCTAAGGAGCTCCGTTTCCTGTGTCCCATTTCCCGGATCAGATCACACGTGCACCCCATTATTCTCCTTTGCCCTTTCCCCCAATTCTATATTTACTTCTCTGACCCCTTCCTAAAAATTCAGCTGTTTTTTCTATCCTTGATAAGATCACCTGTATCCTGCTATTCCCCTCGCTACTGTTTTCAACACCCCTCCATACCTCTTTTACTTCCCTGCTTTAGGAAGTTAAACCTTGGTATGAACGCACTCGTATCTAAAGATTTGGAGCAAGGAACTGATGAAAGAATACCTGAGGTTTGTCTTTCTGGGTCAATGTCAGCTAACTTAATATGATCTCTTCTAGTCCTGTCCATGTCTTGCAATGATTTCATTTTCTTAACAGCTGCACATATACCACTTTTTCCTTATCCATTCATCTGCTGAAGGACATTCACATTATTTCCATTTTCTAGCTATAGAGCAGCAATGACCATGACTGAGCAAGGCATGGAGTCATTTGGCATATGCCAAGGAGTGGTATATTTGGATAATACCCAAGATTGTGTAGATTGGTTTTTTTTTAATTTTCTGAGAATTCTCCACATAGATGTCCACAGTGGCTGGGCCAGCTTGCAATTCCAACAGGGATGAGGGTTCCTCTTTTATCCACATGCTCTCCATAATTTATTGTCAGTTCTTCCATTGAGGGGCTTCCATTCTGAAGGATATAAGATATATTCACAAAATTGTTTTGATCTGCATGTCCATAATTGCTAGGGACAATGAATTTTATTTTAAAAGATATTTTTAGCCATTTTTCTTCCTTTGAGGATTCTCTATTTGGAAATGGGTCATTTGGGGTTTTTTTGTTCTTTTTATACTTTATATATCAATCCTTTACCATATGTACAGCTGCAAAGATTCTCTCCCATTATGTTGGCTGTTTTCTCTACCACTGATGTTTCTTTAGATGTGTGTAAACTTTTTGTACCTCTTTGAGATAGGAATTCTCTCTATTGACCTAGTTGTCATGGAACTTACTCTGTAGACCACGATGGCCTCCAACTCACAGTCTCCCTGTTTTTGCCTCCCAAGTGCCGGGACTAAAGAAGCTTTCTATTTTATAAAGTCCCACTTGTCAATTGTTGACCTTAATTTCTGGGCAATTATGTCCTTTTCAGGAAATCCTTTTCTACATTTAAGATACTGCTTATGTTTTCTTCTAGTGGTTTCAGGTTTCACATTTGGGTCTTTGATGCATTTGGAGTTAGTATTTGTACAAGGTGATAGACACATGTCTACTTTTCTTCTTCTATATATGGTCAACCAGTTTTCCCTACCTTGTGTTTTGGGCAACTTTGCTAAATATTAAGTGTCTGAAGGTACAGGTACTCAATTTTAATTCTTTAATTTTGTTTCATTGGTCTTTGTGTGTATGTTTGAGTCTGTGCCATATTGTTTTTATTATTATAGCTCTGCAATATATCCCAAGATCTGATAAAACATCCAACATTGTTCTTTGTGTGAAGACCTGTTTTTCCTCTGAGGTTTTTTTTTTCTGTGGCTCCATTTGAATTTCAGGATAACTTTCACATTTCTGTGAAGTATATGACGGGGATTGTCTTGAAGTTTCTATTACTATGAAGAGACACCATGATCATGAAAACTCTTATAAAGTAAAAATATTTAATTGGGATAGCTGACTTATAGTTTCAGAGATTCCATCCATTATCCTCATAATAGGAAGCATATCGGCTGTGCAGATGGGGCTGGAGGAGTAGCTAAGAGTTTTACAGCTTGCAGGCAACAGGAAGCCAACTGTAACACTGAGAGAAGCTTAAGCAAAAGGTTTCAAAGCCTGGCTCCATGGTGGCACACTTCCCCAACAAGGCCACACCTTCTCCAACAATGTCACACCTCCCAACAGTGCTTTTCCCTTTGCCAGCCATTTTCTTTCAAAACACCACAGGTACTTTGACTGGAATTATGCTGAATCTGCAAATAACTTTTGGTAGAATGATTAACTCTTCTATTTAAAGAGCATTCAATGTCTTTCCACTAGAGAGTATCTTTTTCTTTCTTCAGAGCTTTAAAGTTTTCATTGTAGCGGTCCTTTACTTCTTTGGTTAGGGTTATTCCTAGATATTTTATTTTCTTTGAGGTGGTTGTGGATAGGAATGTATCCATGTCTTCCTTCTCTGTATGTTTGCTGGTGGATATAAATGATTGTATAAATTGATTCTGTATCCTCCCACATTGCTAAATTTGTTTGTCTATTTATTTATAAGGTTTTCTGGCAGAACTTTGGGATCTCTAATACATAGTAAGATGCCATCTGCAAATAGAGATAGTTTAACATCTTTCCCTATTTGTATCCTGTTAGTTTTCTTCCTTAGCTTTATTGCTCCAAAGAGATGGGGACAGTGGACAGTCCTGTCCTATCTCTGATTTCAGTGTGATTGCTAACAGCCTTTCTCCATGTGGGATGATGTTGACTATTGGCCTCTCATATATATATTGTGTTTCCCTAGTCCTATATTCTATTATTTTATGAAGGCATGTTAAATTTCATCAAACTTTTTTTTCTGAATCTATTAAGATGATCATGTGATTTTTTTTTCTTCAAGTCTATTTATATAGTTTATTATATTTATTAACTTTGTATGTTGAACTATTTCTGCATTTCAGGGATAAAGCCAACTTGGTCATAGTGGCAAGTGTCTTTGATTTCCATCTGTATTCTATTAGAAGCATTTTGTTTAGTATGTTTGAGTCTGTTCATTAGAGATATTGACCTACAGTTTTATTTTTGTTGTTGTGTCTTTACCTGGTTTGGGTGCTAGGATGAGACTGATTTAAAGCGGCCCCTGTTTCTCTTTCCTTGCCTGGTTTAAGAAGGATTGGCTGGAGATATTATTTGAATATCTGAGAATATTTTTTCATTCTCTTCTTTGTTATATATTTGTTCACATTGTTGATTTCTCCTTGTTTTACTTTTTATGATTTAGCTGAATCTATAAATGTGTCTGTTTCTTTCAGGTTTTACAGCTTACTGGAGTATAAGTTTTTAAAATATTCTCTTACAGTATTCTGCATTTATTTTGTGTCTGTTGTAATATGTTCTCTATTTGCTTCTGATTCTGTTGATATGGGTCATTTCTTCTTTCTTTTGGTTAGCTGAGCAATGGACCTGTCCATGATATCTTCTTTAAGAACCAGCAATTAGATTTATTGTTTTTTTTTTAATTTTTTGTTTCTGTTTCCCTTATTTTTTCCTCTGATTTTTCTTATTTAATGCAATGGAATAGTTTGGATTTGATTTGTTCTTGTTTTTCTAAAAACTTTTTGCCAATAATTATTTTTATTAAAAATATTTTTTATACAATATATACTGCATAGTTCCACTCCCCGAATTCCTCTAAGATTTTCCCTACCTCCCTTCTCATACAACCTCTCTTTCATTGGAAAACAAACAGGAAAACAAAACAGAGTAGTTTTTTTAAAAAAGAAGAAACACACACACAAATAAAATTCACAATACAGCAATAAAACATAAAACCAGAAATAATAGTATACAAGCAAAAGACAAAAAAATATATTCAAACAAAGAAATATGAGACCAAAAAAAAGCTTACAAAAAATACAATTGAGGTAACTTTTTTTTTTTTTTTGGTCATGTACCAATGTCATAGGACATTTCCTAAAGTGTGCCTAACATATCCAGGAAGACTCTACTGAAGAAAATTACTTTTCCTTAGCAGGTCGCTATCAAACAAAGATAAAGATCTTTATTAAAGATGAAAGCATTGTCCACTTCACTTCTCAGCCCTGGGACCCCATCTAGCTTGAACACGGCCAGGCCCTGTGCATGTTGTGATAGTGTCTGTGAATTCATATGTGTCAGTTCTATTGTGTCTGGAAGGCAGTGTTTTCTCCTCATATGCCCTCTCATCTTCCCCTCTTGTCTGCCTTTCCCCACTTAATCCTCCTGGTACAGGTGTGTAGTGGAATTCAGGTGTTATTTAGGGAAGCTTAGCTGCCTTGCTCCTGAGTATCAGGAACTCTATGGGACACAGCCAGAACCCTGATCTTCCTTCCTGATTTGTTCCTGTATTTCTTCGGGAGTAGATCAACAGCCCCGTGTGGGAGAGTTCCACTCTCCAAGAGTCAGTTGTCTTAAGGTTCAATTTGTATCATGAGTGGTTATATATCCCTTAATAAATATTAATCCTTTATATGACACATTGCAAGTGGATATTTCTGCAACACAGGTTACTTCACTTAGTATGTTTTTTAGTTTCATTCTATAAATTTCATAATTCATATTTCCCACTGTATAAATGTGCCAGATTTTCATTATTTATTTCTCAGTTGATGACGTCTAGGCTGTTTTTCAATTTCTAGATATTATGAGTAGAGCAGCATTGGGCATGAATGTCCAAGTGTAGACTCCATTGGTTATATGACCAAGAGCAGTACAGCTAGATCTTAGTGTGGGTCTATTTCCACTTCCTGTAACTGTCACACTAATTTCTATAGTTGCTCAACAAGTTTGTAGTTTCACCAGCAATGAATAAAGTTCCCCTTTTCCTGCATCCTCACCAGCATGTGCTGTCATTTATTGTATTGATCTTGGCCATTATTGCTGACATAAATAGTTTTGATTTGAATTTACCTGAACATTTCTGTGTTTCTCAGTCACTTGTGCTTCATGTTTTAAGAACTCTCTGTCCAGCTCTGTACCTCCTTTTAAAAACAGGTTTTTTGCTTTCTTGATGTCCAATATTTTTAGTTCTTTATGTATTTAAGATATTAATCCTCAATTAAATGTGCAATTTGTAAAGATCCTTCCTCATTCTGTAGTCTGCTACTTTGTCTGAATGATGCCATCTTTTGCCATGCAGAAGATTTTCAGTTTCATGAGGTACCACTTATTAATTACTGGTCTTATTGTCTGTGCTCTCTGTGTCCTGTTCAGAAAGCCTCTTCCTGTGCCAATGAATTCATGACTATCCTCTTGATTTATAAGATTTCTGTTTTTCTGTTGTTAATATCCAGTTTTATTCCATATGTTGTGGTCAGATACAGGGTGTTTTCTTCAATTTTCTTGTATACAGTAAGGCTTGCTTTCTGTATGAGTGTGTGGTCAATCTTGGAGAAAGTTTTATGAAGTATTGAGAAGAAGGTATTTATTTTTGCCTTTGAGTGAACTGTTCTACAAATACTTACTAGGTTCACTTAATTTATTATATTATTTAGCTCTTGCATTTCTGTTTAGTTTAGGATGACCTATGTGTGAGAGTCAAGTGTTGAAGTCTCTCACTATCTCTGTGTGAGACTCAATACGTACTTTAAGCTGTAGTAGTGTTTCTTTGATGAACTTGGGTGCCCTTGTGTTTTGTGTATAAGTGTTTAGAATTTTAAAGCCCTCTTGTCAGATTTTTCCTTTGATGAGTACATAGTGTCCTTCTCCATCTCATCTGATTAGTTTTGCCTTGAAAACTCTTTTTGTCAGATATTAAAATCACCTCATCTGTTTGCTTTTTGGTTCCAGATATTGCTCAGAATATCTTTTCCCATCCTTTTACCCAGAGGTCATATCTATTCTTGATGTTAAGGTATCTTTCCTGGATGCAACAGAAAGACGAATCCTGTTTTTTAATTCAATCTCTTAGTCTGTGTATTTTTACTGTGGAACTGAGACAATTAATGTTGTGTGTTACCAGCGAGCAGTGTTTGTTAATTCCTGTTATTTTGCTGTGGTGGTTATGTGGTCCTTTGATTCCCTGGACTGGAATTATTTATTGTTTGTATTTCTTAAGTATGATTTACCTCTTTGGGTTGAAGTATTCTTTCTAGTACCTTCTGGAAAACTGGATTTATAGATAGATACTGTTTAAATTTTGTTTTAATTGTGTAATTCTCTTTCTCTATCCATTGTGATTTAAAATTTTGCTGAGTATGGTTGTCTAGGCTGGCATCTGTGGTCCCTTAAGAGTCTGCAGAACATTCAACCAGGCCCTTCCTGCTTTCAGAGTTTCCTTAGGATCAGGTGCTATTCTACTGGGCCCAACTTTATATGTCACTTGGTCTTTTTCCCTTTCTGCTTTTTACATCCTTTCTTTTTTTCTGCACAGTTTAATCTTTTCATTAGTGTATGTCTGTAGTGGACTTATGATGTTACATTGTAAATAATGAGTTTAATAAAAAGCACTGATTGGCCAAGGGCAGACAGGAAGTGTGGCCAAGGCTACCAGACTAAGGACACTCAAGGAACAGGAAGAACAGAGCAGAATGCCATAGAGAAGACAGAAGATGCAGAGGACAACTATGTTGCTCTGAAAAAGGTACTGAGCCCATGTGGCTGAACAGGATAAGAGTCATGAGTTAGTTTAAGAGCAAGAGTTAGCAATTTATAGGCCTGGGCCCCACGTCAATCAGTGTACAATTAATGTAAGCATCTGTATGTCTCTGTGGGACTGCAGGATTGTGGGACTGTGGGATTTCAGATCCAAATCTCGAGGCTAGGTCTGAAAGTCCTGGCCAGAAACATCATAAAACACATGTCATGAAGAATTTCTTTTCTGGTATTGTCTATTTGGTGTTCCGTGGGCTTCTTGACAGGCATTTTCTTTTTCAAAATTGAGGCAACTTTTCTCCCCTATGATTTTGGTGTTTTCTGTGCATTTGACCTGTGTTTCTTCCCCTTCCTCCATTGCTATTATTCATAAATTTGGTCTTTTCACAGTGCACCATATTTCCTGGATGTTTTGACCTGAAATTTTATTTATTTATTTATTTTTTAGATTTGGCATTTTGTTTGGCTGAGGTATACATTTCTTCTGCTGTGTTTTACCACAGAGATTCTCTCGCCTGGGCCTTTACTCTTGGTGAGGCTTACTCCTGAGACTTCTGTTTCACCTTCTACATTTTTTATTTCCGGCTTTATTTCAGTTTGGGTTTTTTTCTTGTTAAATTCTACTTTCATGTTGTGAATTGTTTTTTATTATTTCATTCTACTGTTTGTATTTTTATAGACTCGTCTCCTTTAATCTGTTGGTAAGGCTTGTCAGTTTTCTAGATTCCAGGTAAAACGTGTTCCTAGGTATTGGGAGCGGGTACTTAGGGACTGGAATGGGCTAGGAGGGCTGAGATGGGGCTTCCACAGGAAGGAGGAGAGCAGGAATTTTAACAGGATTTGCTTGTCTCCTGGAAATGGAGGTTCAGCAAGCGGTCTACTGCAGAGCCGGAATGAAACTGGGGACTGGATATGGAGGAGAGGCTAGCCACCTGTTCCTAGCTGGACAGCCCAGTGTTCTCAGGACCTCCATTCTTCTGGAATTTGCCCCTTTTCTTCTGCTTGTTTTGTTCTATTTCAATCTTTCTGTTTTTATCTTATTTCTTTATTATTCCTTAGATGCCTGTTCATTTTCTACCAGGAGATGGAAAAGGTGTAGATTCCAACGGGGGGAGAGATGAAAATCTCAGGAGTTGGAGGAAGTAAAGAGTAATCAGAATATATTATATGAAAAAAATCTAATTGCAATAAAAGAAAAATAATTCAGAAAAAAGCATGACGCATGGATCTCAGATTTATGAGACAAGAATAATTGCCTCTGTTTTCTCTTTCCTTTTTCTTTGTTTTCATTTCAGATCTTAAGTGACATTAAGTTTCTTTCTAAAAAGATTTTGAAAATACATTTCAAATCCCCAGTTACTGTGTAAAAGAACACGGTCGTGCGGCACTGGATCAGTTTTGCTCTAAGTTAAAATGTTTGTTTCTGGAATACGCTACGTTATCAACAAGAGTCAGAGTCACAGTGCTCATTTTCCCATGCAAAACGAAGTCTTATGCATTTGTGAAAGCGGATGTGAGTACAGAGAGACGTAGGGGCTTTGGCTACTGCGCTTTTCAACAGCCTCCTCCCGTGGCAGCGGAACCCTATTAGAGAGAAGCCACCTTGTCACCACAAATTTAGGTCCAAATGATTTCACAGAAAAGAAAAAAGAACTATATGGCAACTCTATCTTGCTCTATCTTTTCCACAAAATAACTTCTCAGAAATATGATCAGCATTTGAGACAACAAGTGATTAAAAATTAAAGGGGCCTGAAAAAGAGAAAATGTCTACTCATATCAAAGATTTGAAAGCTTACTGAAAGGTGGAAGTAATTGTGGGGGATGCACCCTTTAACTTGGTTTCTCACAGTGAACAATTGACCCAAAGAAGCACTTGATGATTCAGATTATCATATAGAGACGAAAGATTCACCTTTAAGAGTTTGTGCCTTTCAAATGGATGGAACTAGGGAAAAAATCCTCCTGAGTGAGGTAACACAGACCCAGAAAGACAAACATGGTGTGTACTTACTCATACGTGGATTTTAGACATAAAGCAAAGGATAACCAGGCTACAATCCACAACCCCTGAGCAGCTAGGAAACAGGAGGAACTTAAGACATTAATAGAACCCCTGGGAAGGGGAAATAGGAAAGATTTCTGAGTAAATTGGGACCATGGCTAGGGCGAGGGGTGGGGGAAGTAAAGAATAGGAACAGAACATGAGAGAATGAAGTGGTCCAGTTGGGGAAGGGACAGAGAGAGCGAACAATGATATAGATACCTTGATAGAGGGAGCCATTGTGGGGTTAGAGAGAAACCTGATGCTAGGGAAATACCCAAGACTCACAAAGATGGCCCAGCTAAGGCTCCAAGCAATAGTAGAAAAGGGGCATAAACTGACCTTCCCCTATAATCAAATTGACCACCTTAATTGTCATTATAGAACCTCCTTCATCCAAAAAAAAAAAAGAGGGGAGAGGGGGAGAGAGATTATATGAGCAAAGGGGTCCATATCATGATGAGGAAACCGGCAGAGACAGCTGACCACTGTTGGGAGCTCACTGACTCTGAACTGACAGCTGAGAAACCCGCAGGGGACTGAACTAGGACCTCTGATTGTGGGTGACAGTTGAATGGCATGGGTAGTTTGTGGGGCCTCTGACAGTGAGACCAGAGTTTATTCCTAGTGCATGAACTGGCTTCTTGGAGCCCATTCCCTATAGAAGAACACCTTACTCAGCCTTGGTACTGGAGAGAAGGACCCCCAGTTTCTACCTCAACTGGATATACCAGACTGCATTGATTCACCCAGGAGTCCTTACCCTCTCTAAAAAAATGGATGGGGGGATAGGGTAGGGGAAAGTTGGGGGCTGACTGGGAAGAGAGGAAGGAAGGGGAACAGTGGTGAGTTTGTTTAAAAGCACTTTTAAATTAAAAAAAATTAAAGAGTTTATGCCTTGTAGTACTTGAAAAGCAATACAAAAGCACATCATTAAAATTGGACTCTGTGTTTGTGGTGTCACTTGTCCCTTGAGGAAGAAAATTGAGTATTAGCGTAGATGCTTCATGAAGGACTTTAAACCCTGACTAGAGAACCTGACTCGGAGTCAGCTGGCTATGTGGATGTAAAAGGAGGCTGATGTCTCTGGAGCATCAGAGCTGATGCACAGGCATTCCCAATGCACTCCATCTCTTGTTTTTATTTCTTCTAGGTGACAGCCTACAGAAATTGTGTTCCAATCAGTTGGCCAGAGAATGTTCTGGTGAAGTGGAGGCTAAGGCATTATCTCGATGAAAGTTTTGTGGCTACAGATAGCCGCCACCAATTGGATGAAACTGGAAGCAACCTGAAAAAAAAATGCAGTGGTCATCACAAAGCCAGATGTGCTTTCTGCTAGGAATTTGATGGAGAGCAGTGTGTCTTCAAAGATTTGCACAAACACTACAATGAACATAGAACTGGTTAGTGGCTAATCAATTTCTTTAGATATTTTGAACAGGCAAACTGTCATTATGTTTGCAATCAATATCTATTGGCTGCCAATACATAAACTTTAAATGGTGCTCTTTGAGGGAGGGGTTGAGACAGGATCTCACTATGTAGTCTAGGATACTACAGAACCCTTAATCCTCCTGCCTCAACCTTCAAAATGCAGGTATCGCGGATGTATGCCAAAACACATGGAATACTTGAATGCATTTAGAGAATTTGGGATTCCGTATCACTCACTACCTTGTGAATTTCAAAATAATATCAACTTTTAAGTTCAAATACAAATCAATGGGTTTCATACTGGCCTTTGTGACATGTCATTATACTTTGTTTCATCCATTCTTCTCTCCTATGGACCTTCTCCATTTCCCATCTGACTTTCCTTCCCCGGTTGTCCCCACTCTGTTTGGTATTTTAGCACATGCATTCCATTGCTTCCCTACATCCTTTAAGATCCATTTCTCCACATCATGCATGATCTTTTTAGTTTCATCACACACACACATGTATATGTATTTATGTACATATACACACACATATATTCCATCCATTTCCTGTCAAATATCATGACTTCATTGCATATGTGTTAGACATAGAAATTTTGGACACATTTAAATAAAACTTTAGGAAAGAAATATTTAACATTGATTATGTGGTGATCACAAGAAAGCGAGTAAGAAACAGAAGCAAAAGAGTAATCTTATCCCTTACCCAGATAAGGATGAATAAAGAGATGTTTGGCTGAACAGCTCTGAGTGGAGATGAAGGAGACAACAAATTTGACATTGGACACTGGGATGTAAATTTGGGATAATAGAGCCATGGTTATGGTTCACATCTGTCTGAGAAGCTGGATCCATGTAAAGATTCCTGAGTGGAGCAAATCAATTTGTACTCTTGTAGTTTTGTTTCTAGTAAGAGTCTTGCCAGAATGAACATTCTAGAAACTCAGAGACTGTGCCTGTAACCAACTTAGCATAAAAACTGGTGGATAATGGACACCCTGTAAATAACTTTATGGCTGAAGGAAACAAGCCACATACAAGAGCTATTTTCTCTTTAAATTTTAAACTTTCAGACCAAATCTTACTATATAGCACAGGCTGACCCCACATCGTGATCCTCCTGCCTTAGCCTAGCAAATGCTTTAATAATTTTAAAATTGTAAACCTTTCATTTGAAATATTATATTTAAAGCTTACATGTACAAAGAATTCCCACACAACTTTCATCCTTTACAGGTAAGTTCACAAATTATACTGAGATATGAATTTGGAATGGTTTTTTTACTTCAGTGTACATTCCCTCACTGTCCATTCTCTGAAGCAACCACTATATCTACCATCTGAGATTCAAGCCATGAAATATACAAATGTCTACCCAGTTGGTAGTTGTGGGCAGAACTGAGTGGGCCGACCACTGGCAAGAATCTCCAAATCAAAAACTCATCAGAGTCGTGCCATCTTCCAAGACTTAGGATCTCCAGACTTTGTCCACTGTTTAATTTACTATACCACAACTCTGACAGATTTCTTTCCTGATCACCACCCAGCAAGTAATAGTTCCTACCAACTAGAAGTTCAATCTAATAGATCTACTTCACCACCAATAGGAGTGGAGTCACATGTTTTTCTTACCAATTAACTCGGGAGAAATGATACTAGAGTTAACATTTCACTCTTTGTTAACTCATGGTTATGAATTACATATCAAAGCCTTTCTTTTAGCATGTTAAATTGTTTTTCCTTGCTAAACAGTCAAGTGTTTTGCTAACTAACAATGCTCATGATGTCTGGTAAATTAAACAGGATTAGAAACAACCCACATATTGCCCAATTATTCAGGTTCTTTGTATCCATTATCTCCAAACAAAATCTTCACATCAACACTGCTAACAAAACATTCATTCTCTGAGGAATAATTCTCATTTTATAAGCATGTAAATGGAATTTTGGAGATTAAAGACTTTGTTTTAGCTGCACTGGTGGTATGTGGTAGAATTTAGAGGGGAAAAAAAACCTATGTCCAGAGCAAACAACCACATACTGTGCTGTCCACTAAAATCACAAATCTGCATCTCAGGTTCTACCCGGTCATCACTGACCATAGGAAAACTGTCATGCTTATGGCTGTATTGTTCTAATTTTATTTCTTCAGTACTGGGAATTAAGTTTAGTGTCTCACACAAGATAGGGAAAACTTTAATCTACCAATGAGTTACAGCCTCAGTTCCTCTATTATCTTTAATTTTGAGACAGAATCTCACTAAGTTCCTCAGCTGGCCTTGAACTCCCTCTGTAGTCAAGCCAGCCTTGAACTTGTGACTTTCCTGCCTTATCTTCCATGTTAAGGGGACTAAAGGCCTGCAACAATATTTGCCTGTGTTGTTTAATTTTCACTGATTTTAATATTTCTAAAATAACAAGTAAAAGTAAATAAAACACAATTACAGTATGTTCTTAAACAGTTTGATTTCAGAATCAAATCTTATTTGATTATTATTTTCTGTGTGATCCACCTGAAATTCATTACATAGTAAAGCAAGTCATGTACTGTCAAACTGGAATATTCCCCTATTAGGTTTTATCTGCAAGACAAGTAGTCAGTAACTGTGCAACTACTAGCATAGATTGTAACTGTTAACATTAACATATATCTCTTGCCTTCCCTCCTCTCTCTTCCTCCCCAACTGCCTTCATCCTTCTTCCCCCTCCCCTCTGGTCACATCTGCTTGTGTTTTTTCATAAACATGTCACACTGCAGAACATGAGCAAGTGTGTACCTAAGCAAAATAGTTATTTCCTTAAGCCCACTCCCAGGGCACAGCACAGATAAGCACTGTGACTTCACAGGTCTCCTCTGCATGTGAACTTCCACAGGATTCTATTCAACTGGGTGAGCTAAGAAGAAAGAACAATGTCCCTCTATACAAGGTGGATTCTGCATTGTCCTACACATAGCCTGTTGATGGCCGTGGGATGGCAAAGTCATCTTCATTAGGCGGAATTCAATAGTGAATCAAAGTTCTTGCGGAGAATAGACGGATCTAAACTTTAGCCTCCCTTGGGTCCTGCTGAAAGATTAGAGGAGAGAGTAGGGCCTTAGTAAGTTGAATGTATCAGATTGTTTTTCACTAATAGTTCCCTTGTAAAACTCAAAAGCCCACCCACTTTAACCCTTTAAAAAAGGGAGAGAAACAGGCAGAGTGGGAGATAGGAGAATAAAAAAGCAGCCTCAGGTTGTATACCATGAGCACTGATTTCATCATTTTTTCAACATGCTGTTATCCTAGGAGCAAGTTCCATGGTGTCCCAAAGTGCCTGTCAAAATTAAAGCAGTTTTCCTGTTAGATTTTGGTCATTTATATTCGACCCACTGCCACCACACTGCAACATAAAGAAAGACTTTATGCAATCATATTGCTTCCTTCTGTAGAAGTTTCGAAGCCCACACTTGGAATGTAGGCTGTTGGTAAGACCTCAGAAATAACAGGAATAGGGAAAGTTAAGAGCAGAGAAAAAAGGCAGAGTCACCGGGGAAGGAAGAAGGAGCCAGCATCTGTGGGGCAGGGCAGATACAGTTAATAAGGAAGAAGGGAGCAGAAACGAGCATGTTAGGTGATCTTTAGTCCAAAGAAATCTCTGCTGGACAACTGGGCGTTTTGCTCCTTGTCTTTTATTTCTACTTCCTTTCAAAGCATTCGCTAAGTGAAAAGAGATGGCGGCACGGGCTATCGAGGCTCAGCTATCAGCCGGCCTATCCAGGCTCTTTCATCTTTTGTGGGCACCTTACGATGGGATGTGTGGTAACACTGGAGAGTCAATCTTCTACCATCTACTGCACATGTTAAGGGGGCTGAAAAGAAAATCACCAAATAGAAATTGCTACTCTCTCGGGTATAAAGTGGCACCGATAAGAACGAGTGTATCTAGAAAGATTGGCATGCATTCCTTTTTTTCTCTGGGAGAGAAGGGTGGAGAAAGGCTTGGTTTATTTTTCAGTGGGGTGAGAAAGAAGTTGTAAGAGAAGGAAAAGGCACAGTGGAGATTTTCCTGGCATCAGTGATGGCCATAAGTATGCTGCTCTACCTGAAAACAGTGCTAGTACATACGATGCCTGTTACCATGACAAAGACATTTGTTTTCTTTTACAGAAAATTTCAACATTTAAGAATTTATGCAACCTTCAAGCCTGGGTTGAAAATCAAAATCTGCCTGAACCATACTTTCCTCTAAATCTCTGCTAGAGACCAGTTTTAGGAACCCTTGAGGGAGAATGATAGGGTGTCTGTTGCAAGACCTCTCCCCTTATCTAGGATGCTGAGATCAATAAAGACAGTGTTTATTTCCAGAAATGAGAACAAGATGCTCAGGACCAGAATGAATCCAGACAGGAGGCAGCAAGAACATGGGCATATTGCCACAGTAAGGATCCTGGGTGAGTGGAAGAGAATTCTGCCCTGTAAGAGTTCAACCATACAGCCAGGGCCATTGGGACAGGAGGGACAATGTGGGACAATGTGCCACGTATCTCTATCTGCATATTTCTTCCTGTGATCCCTTAGAACAACCCCCACGGAAAGCAAGGGGGCAGAAAAATGGTGTTGTTGCCCCCAAGAGTCAGCACTGCCCATTCCATAGGCTTGGGACAGAAACTAAAACCAAACAGAGTACAGAACCTACAGTTTTCAAACATCCCAGAAAATAGGGATTCAAACCATGAAATTGGAGTGGGCTCTCAGATTTAAGCCATCACTGGTAAGAAGAGATTTCTTCATGGAAAACTTTTATCCATAGCAGTAACAGGTGTGGTCAGATTTATTCTAGCTAGCCACACTGCTTTGTATTCATATTTGAGGATAGTTATATAAAGTGCTATAATGAATTTTCTTCTGAAATCACCTTTCTCTACTTTTTGGACTTTTTCAACACCAGGAAGTGCTGTATATTGATTTTAGTCTAGAGTTCTACTTTTACTAGAGCAGAACATGCCACAATGAAGTTAACAGTTATGAGAAAAGCTTCCTCAGGGAGTGTAAGTTGTACTATAACATGTTAGGGCTGGAAGAGACTTTAGAAATCGAATCCAAACCTTCGTTTTACAAATGGGAGGCAACAACCCAGAGGTAGTAGTGATTTTCCCATAGTAACACATTACTGGTGCTTAGCCGAGCTAAGAGCCAGCTTTGTGGACTCCAGGTCTGGGTTTCCCACCTTCCCGTGGTGCAGTTCCTGCCTGTGTTCCTTTTTTATATTCAGGATCCATAGCAAGGAAATAATACATCTCTTAATTTTTTTTTTCCTTAACAGTGAGAAGCTGTCACTCTCATCTTCATACTTCCATTTTCTCTCTTTGGCTGGTTTCTTCAAGGTCATCCTCATACTTCTCAGCCAAAGCTGAGGGCCCCACCAGGGTACAAGGGGTCAGCATGCTCCAGGACATTCAGGAAGTCTTGCTCCATTAAACCAGCACTTCTCTGTGACTAACGAGCCTTGGGTTGGCTAAAATGATAAACTGACTATACTGAGACTCTCTTGACTTCAAGATTTTTGTTACAAATTCAGTTTGTTCTAAAATAAAAGAACTTTATCTTACTGTGTCCTTTTCGGGTTCGTGAAAGAATTTTTTTAGAGCTCACAGAGGTTTCCTGGATCTAAACCAGTCTGACTTCGGTTCCATTTTATGCTCTCTGATTTCTTCCTCAGAGCACTTGCTATTCCTATGCCCATTTAAATATCTGCTTTATTATTTTTTTTCTCTACAACAAGCAATGGCATATATATGGAAAACTCAACCTTCAAGGCAGGTGTGTGTGCCTGCTGTGTGCTTACAGATAGGTCACTGAGAGTCCATGCAAATCAGGGCCTTTTGCAGAATAGCCAGCTCATCTGGAGTAACAGGTGTGTTGTAGGAGAGAGCTATAAATGACCCGGTTTGAATGATGGCTGTTGCTGTTTCTCTCTGCTATGTTTCATCCAGTTCAATCTCCTGGGTCATACACTATTTACATCCGAACTCTACAGGCATGCCAGCAGAGGCCTGTTGTGTCTAATGTTCCACTTGATGGGACATTGATCTCAGAACAGCACACTACTAAGTGTCTTCACCCAGGTTTTGCAAAAGAAAATGTATAAGTCTTATCAATAACAATTATTTCATGAACAACAGCGTATAAGTTATGTTGTCTCTGGCCAAAAAGAAGATAGTTTAGGAAACTTTTAGTCTCCTGCTACAGTTTTTAAAAGTCAAAGTATTTGTTTCAAAGCAGTGAGTATTTGGTACTCATTTAGAGTACCTCATTTAGAAACCTCCAGTCATGGTAGGCATGGGATTGCATTCCTGTTATCACTCAAAGGCAGACACAGAAGGATTTTTAATATAAGGCCAACCTGGGCATCCTCTGAAGACCTTGTCTCTAAAACAAAATGAAAACTTTTTAGCCAGAACAGCATTAAAAAGAACATTGACAATATTTAAATAAATATCTAAATAAATATCTTTATAGAATATTTTAGTGCTTTTGATAAAGTAGATTAAACTGAGTGCTTATGTATGAACTCAATCAGTAATATTGAGAACAAAGTTAAGGGGGTGAAGGGTGAGGATATGCTTGTGTGACTGCAAAAAGAAAAAGAAAAAAAAAGAGGCTGTGATAGTTTCCAACTTTCTTTCCTGGAAAAAGTGCTATTTGTATCTGGAATATTATTCTTCACCTTTTTGCAGAGTTAAATCATTATAGATGTAAGTGACAAGTAATTTTGAAAGAATTTCAAACCAATGGCAAAGCAATGTCAATGCTCGAGCTGTTTGTTTGCCCTTCTGTGAAACTACACATCATATCTCACCATTACTGACTGAATGTGTCCTGTATAAATCCTCAAGGTGGCGATTTGAGGAGAAGGGGTCTCTGGAAAATAATCAGGGCCAGAAAATGGGGCCCTTTAAAGAATATGAGTGCTCTGCTAAAAGACTTAAAGCAATGAACTCTCTAACCAACATGGAAAGACACAAGAAGGTGGCCAGCCATCAACAGGACGTTCCCTCTCTAAACTCCAAGTCTGACCACACCTTGAGTTTGATGTCCTAGTATCCAAACTAATAGAGTAATAGACACTGAGTAAAAAATTTCACATCTGGAGCTAGTTATTCCTATTCAAGCTGACTTGTACATCTAGGAAGTCCTTAAAGGTCCCTGGATGCTGAAACTCATTTCACATAAGCTCTGGGAAGATATATGCTGTGGTCTGTTCTGGGGCTCACTTACTGCTTCTGCTGCTTGCTGCTGTGGACCAGTCAGAGCCAGTCCTCACTAGCGGAAGGTGATTTGGAAGTCTCCAGTCCTTTGAAAACGTGCTCAGGCCTGATGGGATTCTGCTCACTCACCCCATTACCTTTGTTAACTTTCTCTTCTTGACATACCCCTCTCACTGTCTTTTCTATTAAATGCTGCAAACTGGAGATTTTCAAATTCAAGTCAGTGCATACTGCACCTATGTGTATTGCTGAACAGAACAATTCTTAGTAACTTCGGGAAATCGTCCTCAAACTACTACCAGTAAGTACATCCTGTTTTTGTTTTTTTTCATTTGGCTCAACAAAAGTAACTTGAGGCCTTTTAATCATATTCACTGAAAATTATCTGTATAATATGAGTAAAATGCAGATGAATGACAAGAAAAAGAAGGGGCTCTGGCCATGGCCAGAGGTGCCTGAGCACAGGAACGAAGCTTGGGCTGGTTTAATCCTTTGGGCTGTCTGTCCTTCTAAACAGTTTTTCTGAGTTCTTAGATGACTGGTGTAGGACTGGAACTAGAGGGCAGAGCACTGGGTACCATGACACTATATTTAAAGGGCTGCACCAAGCCCTGGGCTGGACGTCATGAGGTTGCTTCCCAGGCTGCATGGGCACTTCATTACAGACTTCATCTAACTGGTAGATTTGATATCGAATACTTGATAGCAAAACTCCAATGTGGTGATTTGCTTGTACTCTTAACAAATAGAGCTTGCCTAGAGATCAGAGGCAGAGCTAGCCACTGGTTAACCATAGAGGCTAGGCGGTGTGGCACACATCTTTAATCCCAGATCTTGAGAGGAGGAAACAGGAAATGACATGCTGGGTGGAGAGAGGAAGTGATAAGTTAGGGCAGAGACAGGAGCTCAACCCCTCTTCCATCTCAGGAGTTTGGAGGTGACAGGTAGCTGTGGCTGGCTCCTTTGTTTTTCTAATCTTTCAACATTTATTCCAGTCTCTGGCTCTGGGTTTTTATTATGAAGATCAACTAGGGTTTGCACTACACTCCAAGCATCAAGAAGCAAGGTAAGATAGCCTATGGTATGTAACAGAAAGGAAAGCATGCGTGTAGGATCGACACAGAGGGACAATAAGAGAACTTTCCCATGCATCACTCCTGAAGAAAATAAAATCTCTAAATGCTCTGTATATTTTCTAGGCATTTTCATAAGTATTTTTCTAATAACACTTTATAGTATCATTTACATTCATAGACAAACTATCTGTTAAAGGTGGCTCAAAATGTGTCATTTTTAAGAAACTACATCTTCCTCCTGGCTGCTTCGTACACTTGTGAGAACTACAAAGATTCTTAGCCTCTGTTCCTTTTCTCAACCTCCTTGCTAGAACAAAAGCACTTCCCATCCAGTCAATTCTCATCTTTGGTTTATGCTCAGAAAGGATTGAAGGGCAAAGTCTTTCTTAGGGTCAACGCCTATGTGAAAGAAAATGGGAAAGGAGATGGAGAGGCAGGCAGAATCTTTATGCTCAGCCTGGCTAGAATGGAGAAAGAGAAGGGGACATCTGAGTGAAGGCACTCTCAGTCTACAAACAGAAAGGGGCGCCAAGGCCCCTGAGAGCCCTTTCCTTGGGAAGCTATGAATATAGGCCTATCTCTTCCTAAAGCTGGCTTGCCATGGCATTTCTTTCTTCCAGGCAATGCTGGGCAGCCTGTGTGCCAAGAGTTCAACAGCTCAGGTCCTATGGCAATAAAACCCCCTAATGTTGGAAGGCTAGAAATTGTTTTCTTAGTCACTGAAAGTCTAGCTGTAAACTGTTATCTTTCTTAACTCCACAGACTTCGAAATTAGGACTGGTGCCCTTTATTTCTCTGGTGCAACTGTTAGTCCAGTGTTTCTCTGATTTAATTTTAAGTACAATATAAAGGACAGGGGCTGTAGCTCAGTGGTAGACCCTTTGTCCAATATGCATAAGATTCTAGCTTTAATCTTCAGTACTTTTAGAAAGAAAAACCTTGCAGAGCTAGGTGGAGTGGCCACTGAGTTAAGTACAATATAAACACATGAACTAGTACAAGCCCACACCATTCAGTTTCATACCTTTCAGACAACAGTCTGTGTGTTCTTCCTCATTCACAGAGGTCTTTGCTGTTTGGTAAGTTTTTCTCACCGAAGTCCATTCCAAAATATAAGGTAAATTCAATGTTGGGGCCCCTTCCTCAAATTTTCTATCAGCTGTGATCTTCTCCTTAATCCCTTGTCTACTCACCATTCAAACATCTGCTCAAAATAATTATCTCTGGGAAGGTGTCTTAGTGTAGCTAGAAGTTTTTCTGTCACACCCAGGCCCATGGTCTGGACAAATCTCGCCTGCTTGAGGTCCTGCAGCCACTTATAAAAGAATTACTCAGAGGCTTATATTAATTTCAAACTGTTTGACTTATGGCTCAGGCTCATTATTAACTAGTTCAGCCCATTTCTATTTGTCTATGTCTTGCCACGTGGCTCCATGCCATTACTTGTTCTATTACATCCTGGTTCCCTGGCAGTGTCTACTCTGACTCTGTCTTTCTTCTCCCTCTCTCTCTCTGCTTAGATTTCCTTGATGTGGGATGACTTCCTGTAGGTTGTGAATTGCCACTGGACAATCTGTTTTGGCCTATGGCAAGGCATCTTGGAAACAAGCAGGAAATCTGAGCATAGAAAAGGGAAAGAAGTCAGAAGAGCTGCTGCAAGCTGCAGCTGGGAAAGCAAGATGTAAAACTACAGGTAAGCCATGATCCATGTGGAAAAACCTAGATTAGTAGAGGTGGGTTGAGTTAATATGCAAGATCTAGCCAGCACTGAGCCTGACCCATAAACCAAACAGCTTGTAATTAATATAAGACTTTGTGTGATTATTTGAGATTAAGTGGCTGTAGGATTGCTAAGCCAGACCATGGGGCTAGGCCAGGCCAGCAACTTCTTACTACATTTTTCTGTCTGACTATCTTACCATAGGCCAGAATAGCTTCTTTAGTAACCAATGGAAGCAAATGTATACCCACAGCATACAGAAAGACCTCCCACATCAATCTTAGTTCTCTCTTTTATAGATAAGGTCTCATATGAGTTATACTGGTCCCAAGCTCTTGATAGTGACAATGATAATTAATGCTGAATATCTGCTGTTGCTAGGATCATGGCGTCTACCATCATACCTAAATTTATGTAATGCTGGAGATCGCACAGGGCTTTGTACATTCTGCCAATAAGCAAGGTACATAGAAACCACCAAGCTACACCAATATGTAGGTAGATAGACAAAATTAGCAGGTTGCCTAAGACTGTAGAAGACAAGAGCTTGGCAGGAAAGCAAACAGATGTTACCTGATGATCAGCAGGCCTTCAAGCTGATGCAGGCTATCTGAGTTAATTGGGAACTAGATGTTCTTCCCAAAGTAGTTGACTTGACCATTGAGGTTGGATAACAGAGGTAGCAGTTTTCCTGGTAAACAGAAACCCACATGTTGAGACTCTTGAGGAATACTGAGCTTAGGCTGCTATTTACCCAATAGCAATCCTTCTGTTTACCTGGCCAGAGTCTTTCTGTTTAGGGCATTGTCAGCAGCACCATTTTGGGGGCCCACGCTGGACCTACTAGTACTCACTGAGTTACATCCCCCAAGCTTTCAGTTTATTGGGTAGTTTTGTTTCCATTTCTTTTAAAGAGATTTTCTTATTTCAAAGTCCTGAAAGGAGTCCCAAGAGCATGGTAAAGACACAATTACCTCAGGTCCTGATGAGATCTGAATGCCATTCCACACATGGTAGAAAAGCAGAAGGGGAAGTGTGGACGTAAAAGAGAGATTACACAGCAAGGAAGGCAGCATTGCTGTGCTGGAACCATACCATATGCTTGTCAACAGACAGATTCCAAAATCAACAGCTTAAAGGAAGAACAGGGTTTTAAGGGGTTCCAGTCTATGGCTGGATAGCTTTCCTGCTGTGGGCCTAGACGGCAGAGTATATGATAACCAAAGTTGTTCACCTTGTGGCAGACAGGAAACACGGAAAATAAGATCTGGCCAAGACTAGCTACATCTTTAAATGCACACTCCTGTAGTACGAGGTTTCTGGCCCGAACTTTTGGGCCTAACCTCAAGGTCTAGGCCCATAGACCCACAGACTCGCAGACCCACAGTCCCACAGAGACACACAGATGCTTTCAATAATTTTAGGCTGATCAGGCCCAGGCATACAACTTGCTAGCTCTTTACCCTTAAACTAACCCATGTCTCTTACCTTGTTCAACCATGAGGCTCAGTACCTTTCTTTAGAGCAGCATAGTTGTCCTCTGCTTCTTCCCACTTCTCTCTTGCATTCTGCTCTGTGCTTCCTGTTCTCAGAGTTTTTCTTAGTCTGGTAGCCCCACCCATACTTCCTGCCTGCCTTTGGCCAATCAGCTCTTTTTATTAAACCAGTGGGTGGGACAATTATTTACCATGAAACAACACAATCCCCCTACACACTCCAGCAGACCACTTCCTCTAAGGTCCCACATTTCATACTTCCAAGAGTCTACCAGAGTATCAGGCCATTCATTAGGTCACAGTTCTGACATAATGCTCTGAAAGATAGACCCTGAGATACGCTTTATTGATTCCAGTCACATTGAGAGAAAAGTTAAACCACCATATTTGCTGTGGAAAATTACCACTTCCAAAATGAATCCAACCTCCTGAGAGTAGCCATGCAGTCCCATGACAAAAGCTGCTCTTGGGTTCATACCATTGTTATATCACCTGAGTACTCACATGATCAGAGTTTTGTCCCTGAAGGGTAGAGCTGAGAGGTGGAAGTGAAGGGAGAGGTAACAGTTGATTTTGGGGACCCTGCTCTTGGGAGAGATTAACAAAGTTCTCACAAGAAAGTTACCGCCAAGGAAGAGAGACTGGCCTCCTTTCCTTTGCCTGGCTTCTTCACTCACAGGTACTGACACCATGACATGGCTCCATCTGCTCACAAGTACTGACACCATGACATGGCTTCCTCACTCACAGGTACTGACACCATGACATGGCTCCATCTGCTCACAGGTACTGACACCATGACATGGCTCCATCTGCTCCCAGGTACTGACACCACGACATGGCTCCATCTGCTCCCAGGTACTGACACCACGACATGGTTCCATCTGCTCACAGGTACTGACACCATGACATGGCTCCATCTGCTCACAGGTACTGACACCATGACATGGCTCCATCTGCTCACAGGTACTGACACCACGACATGGCTCCATCTGTTCACAGGTACTGACACCACGACATGGCTCCATCTGCTCACAGGTACTGACACCACGACATGGCTCCATCTGCTACTTAGGTGCGAAACAATAGACTTCCTGATCTTCAATTTATTTTCTTGTTGTTTAGCTCAGAAAAAAAAAACTTTTAGCTTTAATAGAATAAACTATGGCGTAGAAGGTTAATTTGGAGTATAATGAAAATAAATATTGTCGATTAGCCCTAGGGGAGAAAGTTTGGTATGGTTAAGACAAGCGTGTATGATGACTGAAGTTTTATATCAGTAATCTTTAGTACATTAAATGACTCATACAAAAACTTCGTTTTTTCATGAAGAAAATGTTTATCTTTCACATGTGCTTACAACAAAATTGTTTAAATTTTGTTTCATTTCATAAATCAGTCTTTGAAAGTTAGCAGTGATTTACCAATAATCCTTTGTGAACTTGTCACACAAATCATCACAATCAAATACTTTCCTTTCCTGCTTATCGTCAAGATCTCATATTAACATCATCTTTTAAAAGCCTCACTTTTAAGACAGTACAACTTTAAAAGTCTCACAATCTTTTAAAAAAATCCGAACACTTTAAAATCCTAAAGGTCTCTTTAAAAATGCGAAGCTTCTTAACAGTGAGCTCTTATAAAAATCAAAAATAGTTGCATACTTTCTTACTCCAAGAGGGAAGAAGCACAGTATAAAAACAATCACAAAAGAATCCAGCAGCATTCTTCCAGAATCCAGTGGCTCAGTGTCTGACACGTGGCACTCATTCACAATGGTCCAGGATCCAAACATCTTGCTGGTTCCACTTCTCTAGTCCTGCCAACGCCAGAGCTTGTCTGGCGGCAGAAGCAATATCTTTATTTCACACTGTCCTTGGTTGTTCCACGGCCCTGACATCCCAGTTATACTGAGGTTTCCATTGCAATCAAGGCATCAGTATTACCGTTGGCCTCTCTTTGCCTCTCATGGTACCATACTTCAGGTTATCTATATAAACCCTTTAATCCTGGCATCTCCATAGTAACCAAAGCTGCAACTTCATCTCATGACCTCTCCTAACACTAAGTCTCCAAGAACGTTAGTGCCTAGAAAACCAATACCATGTGCCAAAGTTCCAACTTCAGATACACACGGGTTCACCTCTGGACCACAACTTCTGTACCCTGAGTCTGAAGAAATAGTCCCCAGATGATTTCCCCAAAGTAATCTTTGTCTTTTGACAATAAAAGCTGATTTCTCAGGTCAGCTATCTGGCACCTAATTTTCCAGTAAAGCAAACGCTTACCTCCCTCAGACAGTTACTTGAACATATATTAAACAAATGGCACTCATTGAGTCTTTGTGGAATCCTCAACCTCCCCTCTGTAACTTCACAAGCCAGGCCACAACTGTCTCCGTTTCTCTCTGCATTCATATTTTCCCCGTTCCCACAACTCACGATCTCCCCAGGTTTCTCCCACCAGAGAGGGAAACAAAGAAACAAAAACATGGTCCAGTCCATCACAGCAGTAATAACCTTTCCGGTACCAATGTTGGTTCTAGTTTGCTTTCTGATGATCGGATAAAACACTAACCAGAATCAATGTGGAGTCAGATGTTTAGGTCCATCATTGAGGGAGCCAAGGCAAAACCTGGAGGTACGTCCTGAAGCAGAACTGACTGTGGAGGAAGCAATTACTGGCTTGCTTTCCTTGGTTTATTCTTCCATACAGATACTAGACATATAGCTGTCTTAATTAAGGTTAGTAAAACACCACGACAGAAAGCAACCGGAAGAGGAAAACGTTTATTCTGCTTACACTTCCGTATCAGTGTTCATCATCAAAGGAAGTCATGGAGAGAATTCAAGCCGGGCAGGAACCTAGAGGCAGGAGCTGATGCAGAAGCCATTGGGAGAGTGTTGCTTACTGGCTTGTTCCTTAGGGCTTGTTCAGCCTGCTTTCTTCTAGAACCCAGGACCATCAGCCTGTGATAGAATTCACAATGGACCACACCCTCCCACATCAATCACAAGCTAAGGAAATGTTCTACAGGCTTGCCTACAGCCCATATTATGAAGGCAGGCTTCTACATAAAGCATCACAGTACATTCTTGCAGATTACAAAATAATTTCCAAATACCTTATAATCATTGTCCATGATAAAGTAGAAATGAAAAGTTTTCATAAATAAGATAGAAAATTTTCAGAACTCAGTTCTCCCCAAGGATTCTGTTAAGCAAGGTATATTTCAAAATAGTTTCTTTTGTTTAAAAAAAAAATCATCTACAAATGAAAGAAATATGCTATATTGATCAAAGGCAGTATTTAGATTTTATAAAAGCAACTTAAATAGTTTAAACAAATACCCATACTGTAGACTATTTTTGAAAATAATTTGCAATAAAATAAAGACTTGCAGAGAACTGGTTGAGGGCATTGTGAAGGCAAAATGATTCAACATGACTGACGCTCAGGCCTGAATACTCTCAAATAGGTTTATATCCAGGCCTGGTCCCTGGCTGCCTCCTGGAAGATGAATTCCCAGTTATTGGAATAGTATGTCTGAAAGAGAGCTCTTGGTGGGCCCAGAAAGGAGGATTGAACCCTTATGGCTAGTACGAACTATTTTTTATTCTTAATTATTTTGAATTGTTTTGTTCTTTTATTTAAAAAGGTCTTTTTTTCCCCTATACCTACCACTGCTTCCTCCTCCTTCCCTCGTCCCAATCCTCCCTCAACCTTCCCCCACCCCATCCCCCCATCCATTCCCCAGGAAGTGCAAAGACTCCCAAGGTGAGTCAATTCAGTCTGGCAAACCCAGTTGAGGTAGGTCTGAGCTCCTCCCCCAGATGTCACTGCAGAGTAGGGTGTTCCTCTGTAGGAAATGGGCTCAGAGAAGCCAGTTCATGCACTAGAAATAAATTCTGGTCCCACAGCAAGAGGCTCCACACATTGCCCATTCTGTTCAACAGTCATCTACATTTGGAAGATATAGTTCCTTTCCATGAAGCCTCCTCAGGTGTCATTTCTGAGTCAGTGAGTTCCCAACAGCTCAGGTCAGCCTTTTCTATGGGTCTCCTCCTCATGATCCTGATTCCTTTGCTCATATACTCTCTCCTCCTTCTCTTCAGCTGGACCAGGACCTCGACCCTGTCCTTAGCTTTGGATCTCTGCTTCTGTCTCTATCAGTTGCTGGATAAAGGTTCTACAATGGCAATTAAGGTGTCCATTTATTTGGTTAGAGGGGAAGGCCTGTTTCCAGTTTGTATCCCCTTGATCTCCTGTCTTATTTACCTAGCTAAAACTCTGAAAACTATATTGAATAGATACGGAAAGAGTTGGCAGTGGTTAGTGGGTCATGTTCTTGTAGTGTCCCTGACCCCTCTGGTTCCTAGAATTCTCTTCTCATCCTTCTGTAAAGTTTCCCTGTTTCCAACTAGTGTTGGCTCTGGGTCTCTGCATCTGCTCCTTCCAGTTGCTGGGAGCAGAAATAATTTTTTAAATTATTTCTTTTGCTTTTTTGATATAAATATAACTTTACCATTTTCTCCTCTTCTTCCTTTTTCCTCCCTACAAATATTCCCTCGCTGTCCTTCAAATCTTAAAAACAAAACCACTCTTTTTTCATTAATTGGTGTTTGACACACACACAACCTACTCAGTCTATATGTTAGCTGTGTGTGTGTTTTCAGGCTCACCAGTTAGTATTGAACAACCAATCACATGTTCTTCCCTGGGGAAGTCTATTTCCCCCACTCTCAGCATCCCTGAGTTACTTGTAGTTCTTTGTGTAGGGCAGAGGTCTCATGACCTTCTCACCATCCATTTGCCTGTCTATTTTTGTTGTCCTTGTTCAGTTTGTGTTCAGGCAGTCATGTTGGTAAGACTTTATAGATGGAACAGGCTCATATTCCTAGGAGACACAGGGTCAGAGCAAATTCCCTGTTCCTCTGCTTCTTACAATCTTCCCACTCTCTCTTCCCCACAATGATCTCTGAGCCTTAAGTGTGTGCAGAAATTGTAATGTAGTTGTCTTTAAGAAGATAGTATATTACAGCCTTACATCCTGAGAAGTGTGGGGATGAAAGCCCAACTCCTATGACTGTCTAACTTGGGGTGTAGTGGGGACTGACAGTCCAGCTGTCTTGCCCTTCATTGGGAATTGAGAGAGCAGCCCCTGCTGATCTCTTAAAGTCTTTTTTTTATAGGAGAGCTAAGGTGTGCACAGGGGCAAGAGAGTTGACTGTTTACATTAGAAAGATACAATGAATGGGAAGAAACAAGGGTATGGAAATACATTGTGTGAATGGGGTTGCAATCTGTTTACATCAGATCTAAGAATCAGAAACTTACTCTTGATTATAGATAGAAACATCAGCCCTCGCGGACTTAGCATATAACAAACAGTAATGTATTCTTTAACTACAAACAGAAACCTTAACCTGCCCAGGACAAACAGGGGCTTGTTCTTAACTGTCTTAACTGCAAACAAAGCCCTTAACCTGCAAGGTCTGTTTGTCCTGTTTTGGTCTCCCATTAACTTGCCAAGTATACTGTTCCTGTTCTGGTCTCACAGTGTCCACATAGCAGACTGAGATGTACTGCAAACAATTCCTTACGTATCAAGAAAATATTCTTCCTGTAACTGATCCAGTGAAAGTCTCTGATATTTGAGGAGAAGGCCCACTCTTTTTCTTTTAAAGCTATTCATTCACACCATTTCTTAATAGCAAATCCCTGATGTTTGCTCTTTATGACATCAAAGTGGCAAACGTTGAAATGGTACCCTCCTGTCTCTTTTGTTTTCAAAGCAAAGCAATGAAAGTTAGAGAAAAGTATCCAGAAAAGCAGAAACTACTCTAAATTTAAATGAAGTAAGTTAACTAATTCTTAGATAAGTTAATTAATTTTGAAAAAGGGAGCTAAGGCTAATAACATCTGCAGAGCTCCCCTGTTTCCTGGTTCCACCATGTACAACTTTTTTTTTAACTTTCAAATATTATTTCTTGGAAGGCCATGTGCTGCTGCCTTCATCCTTTGCTTTTCAAATCATGGTACAGTTACTTTCTGAAAGCACTGTCTGTATTGTTTAGAAGGAAAATTCCTAAAAGCTGTTTCAGGAATGCGGGGTGTCCAACGTACTGTTCTGTCACTGTGAAGAACTGAGACCTACCAAAGTCTTGATCCCAGCCCCAGTCTCAGTCACTTGGATAGTGTTCCATGGCATATGGTTATGGTTAGCAGAGGGAACCAAATGAAGAGACCACCGAGAGATGGCCTTGGAGTTGATGAAGATTTTGCAAGGGGACAGAGATTACAAGAGCTGGAGCTGTAAAAAGCCAGAGATGGGAATGAGGGAATGAGTGAGGTTCACGAAGGAAGTCTTGACTTGGGTGCATCTCATAGTAGAATGCAATTTAAAGCCTGAGGATTCTGAGAACGCAGTTCCTAGGAATCCCAACACACCCAAAGGGGAAAGATGAAAGCTGAAAACGATGATAAATTGCCAACAACTAATATACAGATAGCAGATAAAAATGAAGACAAATTGTTTATTAATAGTACTCACCAAAGAGTTTAAAGCCATTATTTAATAGCTCATCTTATAATTGCTGATCTGAATACCTATTCACTTAACAGATAGTGTTGCCTACCCTTTCTATCTTTATTTCTTTGACAACTTGAATGGAAAGTTTAAATTTTGACAATCTTACAGGTAAAAATGGCTGAGGCTGGTGCAATGGCTCAGAGAGTAGAAGTCCTTGCTGTGAAAGCCTGATGACCCAAGTTTGAATCCCCAGAAACCAGTAGAAACTAGGAGCAACAGTGAAAGCATTATCTCTATACCTCATCAGGAACGCAAGAGGCAAGGTGGGAATCACTGAGCGCTTGCCCAATTTATGCAACAGTTGAGAACCATGTCTCAAAGAAGACAGAAAGGCAAAGACAGCATTCAGGGGTTGTCCTTTGACCTCAACATGCACACACTCATATGTGAATGAGCATACGCAAGATCAAATAAATATACACATACATTGGCATTCCCTCTCCCTCCCATACTCACCTACTACAAAATATATATTATATGCATCATAACGTACTTAATTTTGTTCCAGATTTATCCCTGTTTTCATAGAAGTAACATGTAGTTTTAAAAAGAAGATCTTTTGCTTTTGCTGTATTTTTATTCCAAAATTGAAGAAAGGGGGGAAAAGGAAATAGAGGTGGCTCAAAATTAGAAACATGGTCTGGATTGATGGTGTTCACCTTTAATCTCACCACTGGAAAGGCAGAGGTCGGTGAAGCTCTATAGGTTCTAGGTCAGCTTGATCTAATAAAGTAACAGAGAACAAAGAACAAAGTCTACCATAACACTGCTCCCTCCTTGCTATTGTAAGCTAGCACACAGAGTTGACCCAATCTTCACAGTATCCCTGTAGGTTTTATTTCCTCAAAAAATAGAAGCAAAACCTACTATGGTATATATTAGATAATGAAAACAAAATGATAGCAAAAGCAAATAAGCTTTAAATAATACAGGGAAATGCAGCAAAGTACCCATTAATAATAACCTATACATGAATTTCCTAGCACTCCAGGCAAAGGTCACAGACATAAAGTGTGTTATATGAACAAAGTCCTCACAACACCACAGGCAGGGGAGAAGCTGCTAACGTCTCTCAGTAAAGAATATAATACATGGGGCATGTTAAAGGACAGCCAAATGTTTCTACTGTTAGGAATTCCACAAGAATACCAAGCTATTCTGCCATAACATATATGCAGAGGACCTACGTCAGATCCCTACATGTTCTCTGATTTCTGTGAATCCACATGAAGACCATATTCCCTGCTTTGATAGCCTCACTATACTCTCTCTATTCTGTATCCCTTGCTATTGTCCCCTCTTTTGCAAATAGCCCTCGTCATGTCCAGTCTGCTAGCCATTTTGCTCTACATTTTCTCTAATCTCTGGAATTCTTCCATATCCCTCTGGCTGTTCTCTCTTTTCCATATCTACAACAAAAACCTTCCCCTTAACCATATCATGCAGTAGTAAGGCTGGCAGTTTCCTTACTATGATCTCCCCTGCATATAACTGGTGCTAAAACCCTGAGAACACACCCATCATACAATGTCACAGAGTAAATATTCCCATTCCAAAAGAGAGGAATAGAGGCACAGCGAGAAAGATTGAGCCAAAGCAAAATTGAAACCTGGCAGGGAAAACATTAGATCCTGCCATTTTATGCTTCACATCTGGGACACAAGATAAAATTATCTCAATTTCAAAGTGGTATCTCCACTCCCTCTAGCTTTGCTGCCTGCAACACACTTCAGTCTCCTGGACTGGTTTCATTTCTTGTGTATATTTATCATTGGCAGGCATCCCTCAGCTCTGGCATCTATAACATCGTGAGGTCTCCTGTAGTATGAGGTTTCTGGCCCGGACTTTTGGGCCTAGCCTCAATGTTTAGGACCACAGACCTGCGGACCCACAGACCTGCAGACCCGCAGTCCCACAGTCCTACAGAGACACACAGACGCTTTCATTAGTTTTTGGCTGATCAGCCTCAGGCCCAGGCATATCACTTGCTAGCTCTCTACTCTTCATCTAACCCATGTCTCTTGTTCAGCCATGTGGCTCAGTACCTTTCTTTAAAGCACCATAGTTGTCCTCGGCTTCCTCTGGCTTCTCTCTGGAGCTCTCAGAGTTTTTAGTCTGGTAGCCCCGCCCACACTTCCTACCTGCCTTTGGCCAATCAGCTTTTTATTAAACCAGTGGGTGGGACAGTCATTTTCCATGAAACAACACAATGCCCCGACATATCCCCTTTTCTCCTTTTAAAACAAAAAGAACTCCAAATCTAATATTCTTTCCCTCCTTATCTACAACAACCTATAAGCAACACTGTAAATAAACACAAACATCCATAATCCATGTTTTGGGAATGTGGGCGTCGTTCTCTAGGCTACTTCCTGCTGTATGGGGACACCGACAATCTCATGGGAATCCAAAGAAAATGTAGGATTATGCACAAGTCTTTAGTGGAGTAGTCTGTAAGGCTGGGTCGTCTCAGCCAGTCTCCTGAAATTGTTCTGGATACAGAGCTTGGGAAACTTCACAGAGGTGTTCTGAAATGCTGAATCATCTGGTCCATCCATTTCCATTGGAGACTTTTCAGGGGGTCTTCCTCTATCAAACTTTATGTTCTTTATCCAGGAATAAATCCACAGTCTTTCATTTTCTGTGAAAATAAAAGGAAAATATCTTCTCCAAAGTAGTGTATCTTTGCATTTCAATTTTAAAGTAAACTCATTTACAAAATATATATGTTGAATTACTCCAACAACATTTATAATCAACTGTCTTTTAGCAGCTTTTACTAAGTCATTTTCAGTCAAGAAACTTAAAGATAAGACAATAATATACAGTATCCAGACATTCCTTGTGTTTTCCATCTTTATGTGGCTTATTTTTTATTTATTTATTTATTTTACTCATTTCTTTTCTAAAGGCTTTCACTACCTTTTTTCTTTTCTTTCTCTAAGCCTATGTATCTATATTTTCAACACACTCTAAATCACTTAGACTTTTTTTTTTTTTTTTTTTTTTTGCGCAGGCCGGTAGGATTTGCTGAAGGAGGCAGAGGCTGGTGGATCTGGAGTTCGAGGCCATTTTTAAGCTTTCTATGACTTTATGTGGGCATATTTGCCCCACGTTGGGCACCATTTGTAGTATGAGGTTTCTGGCCCGGACTTTTGGGCCTAGCCTCAAGGTTTAGGACCACAGACCTGCGGACCCACAGACCTGCAGACCCGCAGTCCCACAGTCCTACAGAGACACACAGATGCTTTCATTAGTTTTTGGCTGATCAGCCTCAGGCCCAGGCATATCACTTGCTAGCTCTCTACCCCTCATCTAACCCATGTCTCTGATTCAGCCATGTGGCTCGGTACCTTTCTTTAGAGCAGCATAGTTGTCCTCGGCTTCCTCTGGCTTCTCTCTGGAGCTCTTCTTGGCATTCTGTTCTCAGATTTTTTAGTCTGGTAGCCCCACCTGCACTTCCTGCCTGCCTTTGGCCAATCAGCTTTTTATTAAACCAGTGGGTGGGACAGTTATTTTCCATGAAATAACACAATGCCCCTACAGTCTCCCCCATGCCCGAAGTTTCACCTGCATGGCTTCTTTACAACGGTCTCTCAGGGCCTCCTTGCAGGGACTTTGATCTTGCCACTCATTTCTTGGCCTCAGCAGCTCTCTGTAACATTGGGGAAAAGATTCATGACTTCCTCGGTTTTATGTCTTGCATGTGTCCAAAACCAGTGTTTCATGGATGATACTGCCAAGTCTTCAGCACAGTTCAGGATGGGGCTTGGTTCTTTTGGAACACAGTTTCAGCAGCTTTTGTATACTGGGAATAACAGTAGGAGTACTTCCTAGGCAGTCACTTTAAGGAGCAGAAAAGTTCTTTGGTATTCTGACCTTCTCTTCTTTCAAATAAACTTGCATTGGAGCCTTTGATTGGTAGGGGTCTTGAGCTCTGGGCACCTTTCCTATTGTTCCAGTGCAGAGCAGGGGCCTTCTCTTTAACAGAGCTAATCTCCTTAACAATTATAGTCTTTTACAACACTGCCTCAGCTACAACTTTAAGCTTCCTGGTAATCTTTTCCATTCCAAACTGCACATTTTGAAAATTTCTTCCACTTGTTAATTTTTACTGTAGACCTGGATAAGAGCAATAAGAACCATGCTGCTGAATCAATGCTGTGCTATCTTGAAATACCCTCCACCCAAGAAATCAGTCCATTACTTTTAAAGTCAGCCTACTGCAAGTTCTCAGGACATGACCAGAATGCAGCCACATTCTTTGCCAACATAAAACACAAATGTCCCCTTTCCCAGGTCTTGATAAGGTCCATGTTCCCCTCTGAAATGTCAAGAGTCATCCCTGCCTTGACCTGGTGCATCAAATTTTGTCTTCCAAGCTCCCACTGATGCTTTTCTAACCCCAAGTTCCAAACTCTTCCACTTTCCTACCAAAAACATTTCCAAAAGCCTACAGCCACATGATCAGGTTTATTACAACGATTGTCCCACTCTTGATACCAATTTCTGCCTTAATAACCCTTTTTTTTTAACTATAGCATCAATATCCTGATGAGAGCAACTTAACCATAGGACCTTGAGTCCAGTCCGTCATATTGTATTTGCAATCCAGAAGCAGGAAGAGAGAACAGAGAGTGGCATCAGGCTATAAAACCTCAAGATCTGCCCTGAGTGATATACTCACCCCAGGAAAGTTCCACCTCCTTCAGGTTCCATGATATTCCCAAATAGCACCACCAACTTTGAACCAAGTATTTGAACACATGAACCTCTGGGGGGATATTTCACATTCAAGCTACAATAAATAGGTAATGATAAATGAGATGTAGTTTATCGTGGCGGGGAAGAAATGGTAGGAGGAGCAATTAGCAAGGACTTACCAACTAATATCTGCTCCCAAACTGTGTGATTATATCTCTTAAAACAATATCAGTAGAGCACATGATACCTCACTTTAAGCTGGACATGGTGGCACATGTTTGTAATCCCAGCACTTACGAGATGAAGAGATGAGCATAATGAGTTCAAAGGATAGCCTAGAATACATAAAACCTTGTCTTAAATAATTTAGTAGTAAAAGTAAGAGTAGTAGTAGTAGTAATACAACCTCAGGTTATAGGCAAATGGGGGTTGGGAGCTGGGGACAGGGACTGGTTTATTATGGTGCTAGAGATCAAACCCAGGGTCTTGGTGCATGCTACACAAGCACTGTGATTCCTATTCTTGATAAACCATTTTAAATTATGATTTGAAATATATGCCAGTGAAAATTACTAATTTTTGCAAGAAGTTGGGTTCAAGTAGATTGGACTCTCTGATAAAGAAACCCCAGCATCCCAGAAGCTCAGTATTTATTATAAATAGTTGAACAGGGAGGTAGAGTGTAGTGGATTTATGATGTTACATTATAAATAATTGTCCTGTCTATGAGTTTAATAAAAAGTGGTGATTGGCCAAAGGCAGACAGGAAGTATGGGCAGGACTACCAGACTAAGAAAATCCTGGGAACAGGAAGAACAGAGCAGAAAGCCAGAGAGAAGCCAGAAGAAGCAGAGGACAACTATGCTACTCTTAGAAAAGGTAACGAGCCACATGGCTGAACAGGATAAGAATCATGGGTTCATTTAAGGGAAAAGAATTAGCAAGTTATATGCCTGGGCCTTAGGCCGATCAGCCTAAAATTATTGTAAGCATCTGTGTGTCTCTGCAAGTCTGTGGGTCTGCAGGCCTAAACCCTGAGGCATGGCCTGAAAGTCTGGGACAGAAACATCTTACTACAAATGGCAAATTATACCCACATAAAGCCACAGAAAGCTTAAAAAACAGTCTAGAGCACAAAATTGAAAGCAAAAGCAGCTTCTGAGTTGTATCTCTGAAGTAGCCCGTGGTAAAGAGACTGAGTGGTGTATGCGATTAAACTATAAACTGGTGAGTTTGCTGAATGCAACTTAAGGTGAACAAGGCCAGTTCCTGAGCCTAGATGTAAGCAAGGAACTCTATATGGTGGATTTAAGGTTTCTGTTAATAAGGATAAAAAGAGAATAGAGTCAAACATAGCTTCTTAATGGTGATACTTTCCAAGATAAGCTCTGTTTGCTGGAGGCAAACAGAGGCTTGGCTTTTTTGTTTGTTTGTTTGTTTTGTTTTGTTTTGTTTTGTTTTGTTTTGTTTTGTTTTTAAGAGAAGCTTCCTGATTCAGCCTTAGAGGCAAAACACTTGTGAGTCTTTAAGAGGCCCTGCTGCCAAATACTTAAATGGAGTTAATGAGCAGCAGATGGCAAAGCTTTACTTGGTAAAATTCCCTAAAATTCCCCAGAGTGGGCTAAAAAGCCAAATTCTATGAAGCTAGAGTAGGAGCTGGGTGGAGCCATCCATCCATCCTACCAACCTTTAATCGTAGCCAAGGACCTTGGCAGATTAAAGGTTTGTTCAGAAACAGAAAGAAATAGAAGAAACTGGGTGGAATCAATCACCCTAGCCAAGCAAAGGTGTGGTCAGAGACAGAAAAAGTTAAGAAATAAATACACAGTAAAGACAGTTTTTTTTTTTTTTAAAAAAAAAAAAAGTCCAAATGGTTTAGAGTGTGTTGAAAATATATATACATAGGCTTAGAGAGAGAAAAGGAAAAAAAAAAAGTAGAGAAATCCCTTAAAAAAGAAATAAAGTTAAAAAAAAAAAAGCCATGTAAAGATGGAACATACTAAGAGTGTCTGGATACTGTATGTTATTGTCTTATCTTTAAGCTTCTTGACTGAAAATGAAGTAGTAAAAGCTGATAAAAGACAGTTGATTATAAATGCTGTTGGATTAATTTAACCTATATGTTTTGTAAATGAGTTGACTTTGAAATTGAAATCCAAAGATATGCAACTTTGCAGAAGAGGTTTTTTTTTATTTCCACAGAAAATGAGAGGCTGTAGATTTATTCCTAGATAAAGAACATAAAGTTTGATAGAGGAAGACCCCCTGAAAAAAATCTCCAATGGAAATGGATGGCCCAGACGATGCAGCATTTCAGAGCACCTCTATTGAAATTTCCTAAGCTCTTTATCCAGAAGAATTTCAAGGAGACTGGCTGAGATGACCCAACCTTAGATTCCTATGGAATTGTCAGCACCTCATTCAGCAGGAAGTAGCCTAGAGAACATGCCCACATTCCCAAAATATGGATTATGGATGTTTGTCTTTGTTTACAGTGTTGGTTACAAGTTGTTATAGGTATCCAGCTGAACAAGAAGGCAGGTGTAGCTATCTAGTCTCTGTAGGGGGCAGTCTTCAGGCCATAGCCATGCTGTGAGGAAAAGGCTATGGTAGACATTTTCTGCACACACTATCAGCACCCACATTACAACAAGAGGAAGGTTTTGTCATCTCTCTGACCTTTATGGGGTCAAGGTGGGGAGGCTTTTGCATTTTCCCGTAGGTACGAAGCTAGGATCCTAGACATGGTCATGCTGTGTAAACAGCAACCATCAACCCAGGACTTCATTCACTCAGGACTTCCTGCACTCTCATACTTTATGCTGATACTTCCAGTCACATAGCCCTCCTCTCTGTCATCTTCAACAAGGAGAGGACAGTTTCTCTTAGTCTCCAGGTAGGAACTGTCTCTGCAGAGGCACTTCTGCATGTCCTCGAGTCCTCTAAGATGTCATTTCAACTAGACCTTGGCTAGATTTCTGGACTGAAGTTGCCCCAGATGCTGCCTTCTTAAAATGAGAGCTGAGAACCTAATGGAACACAATAAAAAAAATATCAACCACAAAATCAATAATTTCAGAGAAAGAAAAATAACCCACTTGAGAGTGTTCTTTTTGTTTATGAGTTACTGCCTCCCCAAATAGACACTGAAGACCATATATAAGCATATACACTCTCGGCTTTGGAACAAAGAATGAAAATCTAAAAGGGTAAAAATGAAAATGTGTGCTGTTCCACTGCAGTGTAACTGAGAGTTATAAAGGCTGGGTGAGCAATATTGAGTTTGCAGAGGCGCAATCACATCACCAAAGATTTACCCTCACTCTGTAAACTCAATATAGGGCAATAACAGTCTATTACGAGCAGAGCAACACAGCATCAAAGGAATGCTTAAAAGAACTAGACAGAACCTTTAAATCAACACAATTGCATTATCTTCCCCCAGAGGAAGCACGTGGGGGAGCTGTGAGAAGGGTTTTTCAAGTGGTATTACTAATTTACTATAAGTTATATTTAATACATTTTAAAACACACTTTGTAATTTCTCTTCACTTTTTAGAGCACAGAGAAATACACTGAAAGAGAAAACACCCCCAAAGAGTGGGGGACGACAAGGAGCTAATGATAATAGTTGTATTCTTTAGGGGCTAGCTCTTGAGGAAATTCTCCCATAACTGAAAGGGCTCCCTGTTCCCAGTTTTACAGAGACTCTTCCAGCAGGAACTGTAGGAAATAATAGTTTACAAATTAGTATTTAAATCCTGCTGAAGCACCAACACACGGCATTTTGAAAGGCATTATAAAATTGTCTCCAGACCCCTAATAGAAGAATAAGCAACTTCATTTTACCTGTTCATGATCTGTAGCATTTTCTTATCCAGACTCTTCCAGAAATACTCATAGAAGGGAGTTCTTAGTGTGGAATAGGCAGGCAGGCAAGGTGGCTCATCCTGTAATCCAGCATTTAGGAGGCTGAGGCAGCAGGACTGGTTAAGTTGAGGCCAGCCTAAGCTATGGAGTGAGATCTAGCTTTAATAACATAAAATAAAAATAGAAAGGAACATTGTTCTGTTTCTAAAGAACAAGAATCTTGCTGTTTCTACATGCAGTCCCAGGTTTCATGTTTATAACAGCATATATTTGGTTAACAAAGCATAGAGTTTTCTGAATATAAAAACATGACTTTTCTACACAGAACAAGAGCACATAGCAATGATGCAAATTTTCATCTGAATTCTATCACTTGTGTTTTTCACAGAGACAAATCAAACCATTGATTATGATCATGTTTTTGTTTTTTTTTAATCTACTTTCTACTAAAACTTGCATGCAAATATGAAGTCCTGACTTCTATACAATACTTCTAATACTGTTCCTCTCGCTCCCTTAATATGACACAAAGAGCAACAGGCAGCTGAGGAATGCTGAGATGGGGAGGGGCAGCCTTCCCCATCCCACCCCCAGGGTAGAGGGGAGCACACTTATTGGTTGAACAGTATCAAATGGCCAGCTCTGAAAACATATGTACAAGTAACATTTTATAGACTGGGAAAGGTTGTATGGAAATGTGTGTATACATGTAAATACATGCATGTAGCAACAATTAAAATGAAAAGAGGCCATGAATTTGAAAGAGATCAAAAAGGGGTATGGGAGAGGCTTTGAAGGGAGAAAGGGGGGGGGGAATGATGTGATTTATTATAATCTCAAAAACAAAAGAAAAATTTTAAAATATCAAGAACCTTTTTCTGCATTCTGTGCAGTAGGATTAGCTATCTTAATCAAGACAAGAAATAAACATGAAGAACGATTCTTAATTCTGAATAAATTATTTCTAGAATGGATTTCTGCCCATGACTTCTGAGTTGGCAATAGAAACACACCCACAGCAGGTGTGTGAAACGGCCCGTGTAACACATGGCACATGGGGAGTTCTGGGCTTTGTCCTTTTGATGTTGAATGGTTTTATTGATGCCATGCTGAAAGATTTTATAAGAAATCAAATTGCATATGGATTTATACTTGTATGTGTGATGCTAGAAAATCTTTAATTTGTGTTTATACTGCTTCTAATTTACAAGCAACTTCCTAAACTTCTTTACAATTAACCTTTATGTCAAGACTGCTTTATTTAAAATGACCTACCAGTAAAAGTTTTTGAACTGTATTTCTTTCTTTGATTTTTGAATCATACTCTTTGCAGAAAGTCCCATCCACTGTGGATTTAAAGGCACCAGTCTTTCTATTTGCATTGGCTAAATTCTTATCTGAATAATTATTTTATTAATTCTTTCTCATGCTTAGTGAGTTTGTCTGCCATGCCACTCTTTGGAACAATTGCTATGAACTTTTCTTGTTTAATACTGGCGTGATTGGAATTTTTATCCCTGAAATGTTGGTAGGTTTGGGGGGGGGGGGTTGCTTGCCTATAACTATCACATGCAACTCATTCAAAACACAGTTGTTAGTTTGATCTTAACCACTTACCCTAACTTACATTTACCACTAGTTCCAAACACCTAAGAATAATCTTTAAATAAAGTTCAATTCAAATTTCATGTAAAAACAGCCACAAAATTATATCTGTTCACTGTCTAATGTCAACATAGTGGTTAAAAGAACAGGTAGATGTTCTGGAGCCCAAACCTGGGTTTGAAGTTCTGAACACCTAGTTAGCAGCAACACTCCTCAGTTTTACTTCCATAAAGCAGAGGTAGCAAATGTGGGGAGTGCATATATTATATATGATTATTTCATATTCCATATGAAGTTTCTAGTACTATGGCACATAGCATGTAACCAACCAATGTGACCTACTCTTATAAGAAAAATGTACTGCTTTCCAGGCAGCATCATGAGCATTATAAAGTCTTTTACTCAAGCACAGATCCATTGGCTATGATAAAAACAAAATAAAAACGTTGACTGTTGTGCGCAGATTATAGCCCAACACCTGTCTCCTAACAGTAGTAAGACTGATATCAAATGCCATTGAATGAGTAATCGCCCTAAACAGATAACAATCACGGGGCAGTTAGTTCTAGTCTACCAGGGTTTGAAGACTGAACCAAGTCACCTAATGATTTTAAGAGCCTTTCCAAGGACTGATAAAAAAAATGTAATGTTAATGACTATCTATTATGATATGAAGCCATATGTAAAGTGCTTCCAAGATCTGGCTTGAAGGGCATATTAATCCAGGGAGTGTTTTAACACGTCGTATGTTATTATTTAGAATTCTTAAGAACTAATAAGAGAGATAAAAAGAAAGAGACAAAGAGATACATTTATTATATAGAATGGGCTGAAACAACTGTAAAGGTTAAAACATTTCGTAATCTTCTATGTGCAAGATGAAGGCCCAGACAAGCTGCTGATGGAGCTCAAGGCCTGTACAGAGAGGGCTGAGAGCAATAAAAGGGCAAAGTCCCAACAGGGACGTCCTTCTACCCTTTCAGTCCATTCTGGCTTGCAGCAAGCCAAGCGTGTCCACCTATGTTGGCGATGCCCATCTGTTTTATGAAGTTCACCAAGTCAAATGCTAATCCCTACCAGACACTTCAAGAGCAATGGATATTTCACACCCCACTCAAGTTCTCATACGAAATTAACTCTTATGGCACCATTCCGTTTGATAACATAAGTCTTGGGCTATCAAAAAATTTATGATGGAGGCTGGAGAGATTGTTCAGTTGTGAAAAGCACAGATTTTCCTCTAATGAACCCAAGTTAAATTCCCAGGACAAAGACAATGGCTTAAAACTATCAGTAACTTTGATCGTAGTGGCCCAACACCCTCTTCTGGCCTCTGTGAGCACTGCACACACTTGGTGTACAGACATACCAAAAACATTCTTAATAATGATTAAAAACTATAACGATTTCTAGCTCAGAAATATTTTTATTAAATTTTATAAAAATATAATTATTGGAAGAGATGATTCAAACAAAAAGTAGCTTATAGAAAATAAATAGATCATACTATGAAACTTGAAACAAAAATGGTGGTTTTCTAGATTTTCATTTAATAAAACTTGCTGGTTTAATTCTTGAGCTTTCTCTGAGAATATGTCTGGGTAATAATTTATGGATAACCCTGGCCTACTGGGGGTCTTAAGCTTTCCCATTAACTTTCAAACATCTTAGAGAAGCATGCTATCTTTCCACTATTTCAGGTAGCCAGCCACAACCATCTAAGCAGAACAATCCTAGCCAGGCCTGGTAGCAAGTGCCTGGAACACCAGTATGTAGGGGATTATATTGTTCCATTGTAAATCATTGTCCCCGCCTATGAGTTTAATAAAAAGCACTGATTGGCCAAAGGCAGACAGGAAGTGTGGGTGTGGCTACCAGACTAAGAAGATTCTAGGAACAGGAAGCACAGAGCAGAAAGCCAGAGGAAAGCTAGAAGAAGCAGAGGACAACTATGCTGCTCTGCGGAAAGGTACCAAGCCGCACGGCTGAACAGGATAAGAGTCATGGGTTAGATTAAGGGTAAAGAGTTAGCAAGTTATATGCCTGGGCCTTAGGCCGATCAGCTTAAAACTGTTGTAAGCATCTGTGTGTCTCTGCGGGTCTGTGGGTCTGCGGGCCAAACACCTTGAGGCTAGGCCCGAAAGTCTGGGCCAGAAACCACTTACTATACCAGCAGAGGCAGCAGAATGCAAGTTTTATTTCTTCCTGGGCACCAGCAAGATTCAGGACACCAGGTTCTAGGGAGACCATGTCTAAAAGGAAAAAAATAAGAAGAACAACTCTAATTCTACACATAGGTTAGAAATAGCCCAAAGTTAATACTATTGATACATTCATGCTGTACTTAGTATCTATTTCTTCATTTGACTTGCATTTATATGTATTTATTTGGGCTTCCTTGCATAATTTATTTTGAATACTTTATAGAATTCATAGAATTGAATCCATGAGTCCACTTTTTACTCTGTTTCTAATAGATTTGTACAAAATTCCATTGTCAATAACCACAGCAGTATGATTTTTTTCTTTACCTATTTGTATTTTTTCCTTTTATTACAAATATATTTTTTCCTCATGCAATATGTCCTGATTATGGTTTTCCCTTCTTCTACTCTCCCCAGCTCCTCCTGACCTCCCTCCCATCCACATCCACCTCCTGTCCATCTCTCAACAGAAAACAAATAGACTTCTAATAGATAATAATAAAACATAATAAGGCAAAACAAAACTAACTTATCAAACTTTAACAAAACAGAGAAAAAAGCCCAAAGAAAGTGCAGGAGAGACCCATTCATTCATTCATTCATTCATTCACAAACTCAGGAATTCCATTTAAAAAAAAAAAAAACCCAAAACACTGGAAGTCATAGCAATCATGCAAATGACATGTAGAATACAAAGAAAAAATAATGAATTAAAAGTTTAAAAGGTAAAAAGTCTTGGTATGACATTGTAAGACAAGGAACCTGTAAAGATGCCATGGAGTTCTTTTGCTGTTGACCATCTACAGCTGGACATGCAGTCTGCTCTCAAGCGTAGTTTGTTTCCCAGTGAGATTTCTTTGGATGAAACTAATTATTTTACTTTCAAGTGGCTATCAGTTGGAGATAGCTTCTGGGCTAGAGATGGGGCATGTGTCCATTTCTCCTTCCAGCTCAGAGCCCAACCAGTTATATAGCTGTGCAGACCCTGTGTTTGCTTCCTCAGACCCTATGAACTCATATGTGTGTTAATCATGCTGAGTTAGAGGTCTTGACTCTTTGTGCTCTCTATCCTGTCTGGCTCTCTGCAGAGTTCCCTGATACCTAAGGAGAAAGATCTGATAGATACATCTCTTTGAAGGCTGAGAGTTCCAAGATATTTCTCTCTATAATGTCTGGCTGTAGATTCCTGAATCTGTTCCCTTCTGCTATAATAGGAAGCTTCTCTGATGCTAGCTGAGCAAGGCACTTATGTTATTTCTGCCTGGGGTCTACCTATATTTATTTGTTGGCATGTCAGTAGGGATCAAAACCTTTAAGAGATTAGAAATACTTGGGTATATTTTCATACACGATTCATAGCAAATATGAGCAAATATATCAATAAATTACTGCATGAGGATATATAGGACATCCCAGGGTGTTCCCTTGAGTGACAGGCAGCTGAGGAAAGCTAGGACTTCTAGACATTGAAAATAATGATCTTAGCCTAAGACAGATTAGTTGGTAGAGTCCTTGCCTTGCTCGTAGGATTGTTTATAAAACAAGTCCAGGGATTTTAAAGAGTGGTGAAACGTGGTAATTATCTTCAAGAATCTGTGCTGAATAACAATAGTGCTGGGTGTGAGAAATGTCTTGACTCTTAAATGTGAAGGAGGATGTCTCTGTTTAGGAATTGACTATTTGGGTAGGATGCTAAGATTTTTCTGTTTAGAGATATTATCAATCCTCTCTCTCTCTCTCTCTCTCTCTCTCTCTCTCTCTCTCTCTCTCTCTCTCTCTCTCTCTCTCTCTCTCTCTCCATCTCTTCCTCTCCACTGCTGACCATGCAGTGCTCTTTGATGACATGTGATAGATAAACTCAACTCAGTTGCTAACATGTTGGAATAGATCTCTTTTCTTCTCCTACTATTTTTAATCACTACATTCTAATCACTCATTGATATTTGCATCATATTATGTTCTTCATTGATTCTTTCAAGGGTGTTTACCAAACTTCATACCCCACACATGCATCATCGATTCCATTCATTCAGTTCCTTATTTAATGGACAATTATTGGAGAGTGTAGCTCTGTGGTATATCACTTTCCTAAGATACCTAAAAATAATCTGTGTTCGATTCCCAACACTGTACACCCACACACCCACACCCACCCACACACACACATACATACACATGCACACTAATTAAAAAGACAGACAGACAGACAAGAGAAAGAGAGAATCATATTTCAGATGCATCTAATGTTTCTTGGTACTTGGTGTGGGACATAAAGAGTTCTTTTTCTTGCAGTGTCTAATTTCTAATGTAGTACTTGACTGTTTCTTTTATATTCTTACATTATATTATAATTAGACTTTCCACATAGACACAAAAAGTTGTTTCTTTATCTAATTTTTGAGTATTAAGGACTAGGGAAAATTTACCTTTAAAATGTCTATGGCACCGGGCCACAGAGGAAGAGACAAATACGTTACAGTTAGGAGGGTAATAAAACTTGAACATGTTCAATATTTACATTTTGGCTATGGATTGCTGCCTAAGAAAGTCACTCAAAATTTAATTGCTTAAAGCAATGCTTACTTTGTTCATGATTTTGTGACTCAGAAATCTCCAAGAGGCTTAGCTGGGCGGTTTATCTCTAAACTATAGGGTTTCATTTTTAACCATGGTGGCAGAGGGTGCTGTTGCCTTTTCTGAGACAGCATCTGTAGTCCACACTCCATGACTTGTAGCAATTCTCTTTCTCTCTCTCTTCTTTTTTATCTCCCTTCTCTCCCATCTTTACTTAAATTTTGTCTTCCAGAGTCTCTCAAATAATTGGTTTTCTATAGCTTGATTTGAAACAAGGTGTGAATCTTGAGGATTCATACCTCTGTTACAGTAGATAGATGTAAAGACTACAAGGCCACTTAAAGACTTCAACAGACTCTTCATGGTATCATCACTCATATATGCTATGATGGCTCAAGCCATCATGGAGACTGTCGATCTTCAAGAAGATAGAGAAAATGCATCACACTGTAGTGGGAAGCAGGCAGGTAGTATAGCTGGGCAAAGGAGTTAGCACAAGGTTATATACTCATCACTGTCTTCTCTGTGGCTAAAATAAAATAACTGACACATAAATAAATAAAAGTTTACTCACACAGTTCCAGGAGTCGGAAAATCCAAGATCAAGCCACTGGTAGATTGTCTGATATGTGTTCACAGTGCCTTCTAAGACGGTATCCTATCACACCACCACTGTCCCCTGAAGGAAGCAAATACTGTGACCTCACACGACATAAGGGATTCAAGAAGAAAAGAGGCAGGTTAGTTCTCTCCATCCATCTTATAAGAGCATTAAGCTCATTTGTGAGGGCGGAGTCTTCACTCCTAGGTTGCTTTTGGTCATGGTGTTAGTCAGAGACACAGAAAGTAAACTAAATCATGTGGGAACTGGATCACTGCTCTTTGTACTGTGCACACACTGTAGCTCATAGAAGAACTACACTTAAAGTCATCATCTATGTGTCTTTAGTAATCTAAGGTGGTATTCACAATTCCGTTGTAATCTAAATTGATGTGAGCTTATGAGCTCATGCACTGGAATCCTATTTAGGTCTAGCAATAAAGGCTGCTGTTATTTAAGTGACTGTCAGTATTAATACAAAGAAATGGATTGAACAATTACAGATATAGAAATTCTAGTTTACCTAAAGTTAAAAGTGTTTTATTCATAATTCTCCATTAAACATTCAAACTAAAAATAAGTCTCATTCCACTAGGAAACTACTAAAATGTCTCTGCCCAAAAAACCCCAATAAACATATGACACCAACTTTTTAAAAAAATAAAAATCTCAAATAGAAGGCTCACACCTTTAAAGTTTCAGCAGTTGGGAAGCAGAGGCAAATGGATCTCCGTGAATCGGACGCCAGTCTGATATGTACAATAAGTTCCAGGCCGTCTGGAGTTACATAGTGACACTCTCTGAAAAGAGAAGAAGAAAGAATCGGGGAGAGGAGCTAACCATGTTCAAAGAAAGAAGAGAACATGGAAACACAACGAATGAATTATAGTAGAACATACACAAAGAGATGGATGGAAGTGGGTTTAATAAGAAGAAAGACTGTTGGAAAATACACTGAAATAATGCCGCAAAAAATAGCCTACAACGTGGGAGAAAATTTGCTGATAGCTGCACGTAACAGAATTCAAATAGAGTCACAGATGTTACCCTGGACAAAACTCAACTCTAAACGGATTGAAGACCTCAACATAAAACCAACTCTTGTCACCAAATAAAGCTTTCAGTGCTATGACTGGGTCACATCTAATAGAACTGTTGGCCAAAGGGGCCCCACAGGAACCCCCAAACAACCCAGGGTGTTGTCAAGACTATAGGTTGCTCTCCACCGACTGACAGCAAAGCCCCATTGCTGAAAACAATACCTACAGAACCCACTGGACATGGAGAGTTGAGCTGGTGCCTACAGAGAGTTTTCACCCCTATGTTATAGCATCTTTGGAGCATGAAGGTACTCCACGTGCTATCAAAAGAGAAATATAAACACCAAGCCAGTCAGCCATAAACCCTTTATCTAAAATGCTGTCCTGCCTGCAAGATATGCTAGGGCAATGGTGGCACAAAGCTTGTAGGAGTAACCAATCAATAACTGATTTGATTTAAAGTTCATGCCACGAGATAGAACACATACATAACATTTAATAAGTGCCAAGAACATGAGACTAGATAGACCAGGGACCCAGGGCACAACCAAGTAATACTGCTCTTTAAGAAAGTGATAAAATCACTCCTAAGAATATTCTGCTATATTCATAAATCAGTGTCATGCTCAGCCATCATCAGAGAAACTTTCTCCTGCAGCAGCTTGACACTAATATAGAGAATCACAGTCATATGTCACACAGAGAGTGAAAGACCTTGGAACACTCAGCCCTAAATGGGATTTACCTATCAAATCCCTCCCCTAAGGGCTCAGGGAACCCCGTGGAAGGAAAGTCAGTAAGAGTGTAAGAGCCAGAGGGAACAGAGGACATCAAATAAACAAGGCCCTCTAAGTCAATATGAGCACATTTCATATGAACTCAGAGGCTGAAGCAGCATGCACAGAGCCTGCATGGGTCTGCACCAACTGTTCCACATACTTATTACGTTTCTCAGTTTAGTGTTTTCATGAGATTCCCAAGGTTTTGTGAGAGTAGTTTCTGATTCTTGTGCATTCTCTTGAGCATTTTTCTATCTGTTGGTTTGCCTTGCTTCACCTTTAATGTGATAGATTTTGTTTGATCTTTTATTATGTGTATATGTATACATACATTACACGCACACACATATATATATACATACATATATATTTAAATGAATACATGGATGGATGAAAACCTACCATTAGGGGAAAGGTTAATGATGGAACGTCATACAGGGAAGTGACACTGGGGATATCAACCACTCCAGGGCAGACCTCATTTTCAGGAGTAGGTAAGCAACTTAAAATGGACTCCATAGACTTTCCTGTATGTGATGTTGCTCGGTTACAGATGAGTTTTTGTTTTGTTTTGTGTTTCTTTTCTCTCTTCTATTTTTCTTCCTGAGCTCTGTTTTGTTTTCTTGGTTTGGGGCCTTTTGTTGTTTTGGAGTTTTGTTTGTTTCTACCAAAAAATGTAAAGTTTTCTGGGTAGGGATAGGCAGAGGCTCTAGAAGGAATTAAGAAAGAAAGGGCTTTAAGTTGGCTGGGTAGGGATAGGTACCAGGTCTGGAAGGACATAGAGGAAGGGAAGAATGTGATCAAAAGATATTTAAATTTAAAAATAGTTATAAATAAAAAATAATAAAAAATTAAAAAATAAAACACAATGCAGGAATTATTTATGAACTGTGATATGCAAGAGAATATCTTACTCTTAAGAAACATATCTGAAAGTCTGGCAGGGAGGCACATGCAGGAAGAGCAGGAGGAGGAGGGGCAGCCTGGGCTACATAATGAGACACCCCCCCCACCCCCCCCCACCCCCCGAGAGCAGGAGTAGGAGAGGCAGCCTGGGCTGTATAAAGAGAACCTGTCTGAATAAACAAACCAAAAAACAGAGTAAAAGGTAATAGCTGTTAAAGTATTAAGAGATAAGGCAATAAATGGATGACTTGCCTTAAAATGGTTCACAAATCTGGTTTTGAGACTTCATTACACATACAGAAAGAGAAAATGGGCTATGAGAAAAATGAGAAGCAGGAACATGGATTCAAAAGGAAAAAACTGTGAAGATGTTATGTGAATCGTTCTCACTCTTTCAACTTCTGGTTTCTCAAAATTGTGAATTGAAAGCCTTGCCCAAACAGCACTCACGGGAGGAAGGCACCCCCATTTCCCACTGACACATGTACTCAGTGTGTAACACAGTAAGATGAAAGCTATCATGTAGCAAACTAGCAATTACTGTGTGCCCACATTTCAGGTGAACTTGATTCTGATTAATGTAGTAAGCCGTCTTGGTAGTCAACTAACCCGCCTTCAAATCAAAGGCAATGTGGTGCAGGTCATGGGATTGGGTTCACTGTAAAAAGCCTCGCTCCCAAGTCCCCAGGTGATACCTGACACACTCAAAGCACTAACTTTGTAGCTTAGGTACAGAAGATAAACGGAAAGTCACACAGAGGCTCCTTTGCATTTGGCCCAGCAGCAAGGTTTAAAAGGACAGAGAGGCTGTATGGCATAGAAGGTGAGATGCTTAAATGTCATTCCCCATTGTGAGTGTCCATCCGTATGCACAGTAACCAACCTGCGTTCCAAGAAGAGGAGAGAGTATTTCATGGAGGGAAACGAGAATAAAAGGCTGTATCCTGTTTTACCATTCCCAGAAGACTTGGGGAGTCTTAGAACACTTTAGATATTGTTCGCTTGGATGACCTGTGTATCCTGACACTCTTGAAATCAAAGGGGAATACAGAGTGTCTGCATATTTCTGATCCTGCATTTCGAAGGTGGTATCCACCTTCAGGTCTTCATTAGAAGCTACAAACCCTGCCATCTGTGCATGCTCTCAAAAATAGGCTTTTATGAAAAGCTGCTCAAAGATGTATTTCCTCTGCAAATTATGTTAAATAAAACTTTGGGGGTTTAAACGTTTGGTGCCCTTTCGTTTTGTTGTCTTCCAGTTGTTGCTTTGATTTGTTTACTTTGAGGTGTAGTTATTTCTGCATTGCCCAGACTGGCCTGGAACCCACTGTGGCCTAGGCAAGCCTCAGACTCTTAGCGATCCTCCTGCTTCAGTGACTGCCACACATACATACCTCCCATGCTGGCAGAGTACTAGGGCTAAAGCACCATTATTCATTATTCACTGCCAAGCCTAACTAATAAGACATCTTTTCAGTTTGTGAATTACATAAAATAAAACAACTTTGCTATCTGATAATTTCTATGCTTTTTCTTTCATTTTTAAAGTATGTTTTCCATATCAATTAATTATTTGCCTCTTTTTTTTCAGTACTAGTGACTGAACCCAGGACCTCCCATTTGCTAGACAATCCCTATACCACTGAGCCATATCCTCAGCTGTGAAATATCTTTATGTGAATTATTATTATTTTGTTATGTATTTTTTTAGAATACTACTAGGAGGTCTAAAATACCTCTGAGATTATAAATTTACATTTCTAGTGTTTATTAGAAGATCCTTCAAGGCAGAAATAATTCTTTTGGCTCTGAACCTTAGAGATGTGCTTAGCTAAGAACTTATGGCTAATTCTTAGGCACCGACACAGTTGTGTCTTTCTGTAAGCAGCCAGCCTGTGCAACCTCATTCTCACATGAATGATATCTCATTTTGTCTCTGGGGCACAACCAGTTATTCCTCCATGATCTTAATGTCACAGGTGACAAAACCAAGGTACTAAGAAATTGAGAGCTTAGCATGAGTCAGAAATGGAGTCAGAAATGGAATAAAATTTAGTATCAAATGGAGCTCAGCTTTCCACTGAAGAAGGCTGACTTTTATGTTGTTATCTTACCTGTCCAGGGACATATAATTTCTCCAAACACTTGGGTGAGTCTGTTCTGAAGAGAAAAGTTAAAGGAGATATGTCATAATCATAGAACTGAGCAAAGCTCCCTGGGCCTACACCTTCCATCTAAATTAAGTAGAAATCATCCCATAATCCTAAATGAGAAAACTGAACCTTGAGCATCACTTGCTTAAGTTCAGCAGTTCCCAAACTTTAACACACATTAAAGTTATATTGAAAGTTTGTGAAAGTACAGCCATGTAAATCTTATGCCATATTATCATAGTATTTATGGGGTTCAAGAATTGCTAGTAACTTCCCAGGTGTTTCTCTTAATAGTCTAGATGCAACATTAGCAAGCCGAGTCTCAATCCAAAGCTCAGCCTACAGTCCTATGCTGTGCATTTTCTATTCCCCATCACACTTAAGATCATGCACTATTTCATTGTTCTGTGTCCAAACAGCTTGGTATCACAGACGCCTGATCATAATGTCCACTCATTTAAATGTTATTTAAAGGTCAGTGAGAAAATTTAGTAGGGTTAAAGGACTTTCTGTGCAAGCCTCAAGACCTGAGTTCTATCCTCAGAATCTACATGACCGAGTGAGCCAAGTCTCACAAGCTGTCCTGGCTTCCTTGTATGTCTCTCACACATACAAATAAATAAATGTAACGTTAAATTTAAGCATGCTGACTAGCTATACAGTAAAAGTGACTTCAAAGTGCCCACCAACATTTACAGAAAGAAGCAGATACTAAAAAGGGAAACTCCCCAGGCTAACACAGACAATCTGCTCTAATAGAGAAATCTGAGCTTATGTGCTTGGATTTCTGGGTTTTAGTTAAGAAAACAGACAAACATTTGAGTATTATATAAGTTAATTCTAAATTGTTGAGCATTATTCTGAGTAAAAAGTAATTGGTCATGAAAGGCAGGATAATAGATTTGAAGTATAAATTACCCTCCTCCACTTTGAACCTCACCTTTCTTTCCCCTGTCCAATCAGATAGTCGGGTCTGTGCTCAATTCATTGACCAGAAGAAAGGAAAAGGCATGATAAAAAGAAAGTGGCTAATTATACCACTATGGTGTCTTGAAGTCTATCCCCTTGGGAAAAAGCAAGGGGAAAGTCATGGAATGGAATGAGGCAGGCCTTTTTCCCAAGGCTCACAAAGGAGTCCCTCAGTGTGGGAGGCTGAAACCTCAGGAGAAGGCTGTGCAAGGGGAGATCTGTGTTCTTGGAAAGAGGTGCTGAGCTCTGTGTTCCTAGAGAAATCTCGGAAAAGCCAGAAGGGAAATCCTGTACCCTGATCCTGAGAAGCTGGACCATAGGCACCTCAGAAGCTTCCACATTTATGCCTTTTAGAATGGTCGTAAAGACTTGCGTAAAGTAAGGCCCATGGAAGAGGCCATGCAGGAGAAGTAAGTGGTTAGTAGCTCCTAAGGGTGATGTAGAGGATGTTATCACCCATAAGTGACACTTTGGTCAAATGAATCTCACTCAAATGCCTTAAATGATGTGATTCTGTGTAGCACCTTCCCTGCAAGATGATCGAATCATCTGATTAAGTGTGAATGGTCTACAAAATTAAGTTTGTATAGCTAACCTTGTAGGCAGAGAACTATATTCAATAGTAATTTGAAATAAGAAAGAGCCCTAAGCTCATGCACTTAATGAGTCCTAAATGTTATTTATCACCTCAAGGAAAACAACACACATTTCAGGAACTCCAGGAATGTTAATCGGAACCAACATGTGCACAGAGTAGTTTAAATTCTTACTAGACTATCATACCTAGGTCAGGTGGAGTTACTTTCTGCATGTCAAAGTCCTTTCCAGAGAACTAAAAGACAGCCCAGCATTCAGGGAGTTTGCTGGTCTTGCAGAGAACCGATGTCTTGCTCCTCGATATATACCTGGTCGCTCACAACTGCCTGTCAATCCAGCTGTCAGTGCAAGAGATTCAACACTCTTCTGGACTCTCGGGCACAGCATGCACGTGCCACACAGATATACAAGCCAGCAGAACACTCAAAACACATAAAATAAAGGGAATTTAAAAAAAAAAAAAGATTTTATAGGCCTTTCCGGCTGTACATGGCAGCTCATAAGGAGCTCAGTACTTGGGAGGTTGAGGCCTCCCAAGAAGAATGCCATGAGTTTGAGACTATCTGTGCTAAACAGTGAGTTCCAGTGAAACCTGGGCTACAGAATGAGATTGTATCTAAAAGATAAATAAAATTTCAAAACATGAAAATGACTTTAACATTTAAATCTCAGAAAAAAAAATGACTATCTGATGTTTCAATGTTCTTTCACATTTTATATTTTCCCCAGGACCATGGTCAAGTTTAAAAATTATTATTCTAAACTTTTACCTAAACTATTTTCAGGCTTTTAAGACTTTTGCCATTAAGAACATAGATCAAACTCTTTATTAAGACACATCCATAACGGTACATTTTATGTTTCAGGTGTGAAGATTGAAATAAAGCTAATCAAAAGCGAATTGAAGAGGAGCTCTTTCTCCCAGAATGCTGTCAGTAGTGAGCTTGTATTCTGGTTTGCAAACACCCCCCCACACACACACACAACCTCTCCCCACTCCCCCTTATTCTTTCAACTAATTATTTTTTGCTCCCAGCTGACCCCAGGACTGAAAATACAGCCACTGTGGGCTCTCTGACAAACCAAGGAGACTTCTTGGGACACCGATGAAACTGATAACAGACCATTTTATAGGATCTTAAAAGCTCCTCCAGGCTCCATTAGACTTTCTGTCATGCATATGATGGGGAAAAATATACCACCCTAAGAGCCAGGGATTGTGGCTCTTCGACAGCAGAGGCTATTGTGCACTGGGAGCTTTGGGACACGGGCTCCACCTTACTGTTTATGCTCGGCTGACTGGTGGTAGTTTCAGGTGTGTCATAACAGAAGGGGCTTTGTGATAGGCTCCCAGTGACAAGCAAGAGCTACAACTGCAGCTCAGTGACTTGACAAGGAGAATCTCAACAAAGGAGAATGACCTGCTTTAGTCTCACGTTTCACTGTGACATTCCCTTGTTCTTGTACAACTCAGCTTTGCATGATCAAGCCCACATTCCTCCGAGACTCAGGAGCGAATGATGGGCACTCGGCTGAGAGGTTTAAAGCTCATCTCTTTCTGTGATCACTCTGAACTGACTTTACATCTATAGATCTTTAGCTTCACTGTCCAAAGCAAACTGACAAAGACACAGCTGAAAAATATGCTCCCAGATTAACGTTTTAGTTTTAACCTGTGTGTCTGTGGGGACACATGTCAACTGTGCTGTTAATTGTCTCTGTAGGTCCTGTCCGGAAAGCTAGGAAGCTATTGGGCAAGTCTCCTTGTTTTTGTTATTTTGTTTTATAAAAGCCATGGCTTTTTCATCAAGAGCTATGTAACTCTCAATCCAAGAAATACTTCTTAACACCCAGCACTCAGGCTGAACCTACATAGGGAAAAGACCGAGCAAAGAATGGCAGAGAGACAGTATATGATTAAGATGGATACCCAAACCAAAATGTGTGGATTTATTGTCATCAGAGCCATGCTAGGTTTCCCACTAAGGTGCTTACAGAGTATTTCTTAATAAAAACACTTTTTAAGAATTATTTTTTGTTTGTTTATGGTTCTTGTTGGGAGCATCGTCAGTCTAAATGGCTTGACTTCTTTAATCTCTCTCTCTCTGTGTCTCATGTATATTTACATATTTTATAGAGTTTTTAAATATAAAATAATTTGATTCCTAAGGCTCTATCAAACAACCTAGGTGTGACTTGCCTCTTCTCTTTATCTTGATCTGCCTCCCCCAAACCCTCAGTTAGAGCCCTTTCACCGTTCTGTTTCTCATTTCATATCACCTGCATCTCCTTTGCAGTCGCCTTTCCCTACCTATGATCCCTTTATACTCTCTGCTGTTCTGGGTTATTCTATTTTGTGCACTCATATCTGAGGATTTGGAGCTGGAAGCTAAAGGTTAAAGAGAAAATGTGGAATGTGTCTCTCTGGGTTTACCTCACTTAATATGACCTGTTTTGGGTCCATCCATTTTCCTACAATTTTCATGACTTCATTTTCTTTACTGCTGAATAGTATGTGTATCTGTAGGAAATTTTCATTATCCATTCATCTGTTGAAGGTTGTGTCTTAGGATTTCTACTGCTGTGAAGAGACACATGACCACAGAAACTCTTATAAAGGAAAATATTTACTTGTGGCTGTCTTACAGTTCAGTCTATTATCGTCAGGGTGGGAAGCATGGGGTGTACAGGCAGACATGGTGCTGGAGAAGGAGCTGAGAGTTCTACATCTTGATATGTAGGCAGCAGGAAGGGAATGTTACACTAGATATAGCTTGAGAGCTCAAAACCTACCCCCTAGTGACTCACTTCCACCAACAAAGTCATACCTTATCCAACAAGGCTATACCTCCTGATAGTGCAACTCCCTATGAGCCTATGGGGGCCATTCACACCCAAGGATGTTTAGGTCATTTTCCATTTCCTGGCTACTGTGGATAAGGTGGCTATGAGCATTGCTGAATAAGTTCTGTAAGATAGGTTGTTGGGTCTTTAGAGTATTGCCAAAGAGTGGTATAGCTGGGTCATGTGGTAGACTTATTTTTAGCTTCTGTAGATTTTCCAAACTGATGTCCCTGATGGATGCTCCAGTTTGTGTCCCTGCCAACAATGTGTCTTTCTTTACAAACTCACCAGCCTTTGTTGTTAGGTATTTTGTTGATTGTGCCCATTCTGAGTGTGGTGAGATGAAATCCCAAAGTTGTCCTTTTTTCATTGCCCTGGTTACTAATGATGGTGAACACTCTTTGTCGTATTTCTTCATTATTTTCATTTATTTTATTGATAATGCTCTATTTAGTTCCCTAACAAAATCTCCTTAGAAACTTCCTTTTGAAAGGTTGGTCAGGTATTCAAAGTGACTCCTAAAACAATATATATTATAGAAGGAGCCCTTGGACCTCTCAGAGGTTGAGAGTGGCCCCTGTTGCTGAAGACATCACACACTCAGGACACCCAACCTGAATGACTCAAGCCAGGTCTAACTGGAAAGACTCTCCTGTGGTCTAGTTCCCATGACTACAGAAAATACTATGCAAGCTTCCAAGGCAGGGAAATAAACAGACATACACCAGCTAAGAACCAGGGCAGTGGTGAGCATGGCAACATATGTGGGAAATGATGTAAGTGTTCCTCAGTGCTATTAGAAACCAACAGCTGTCTAATGGTGATGAAGGACCATACAACAGGAGGTAAATCATGCTTGGCACTGAAAACCTAGCCAGCTTCCCAGATTCTATGGATACCATTTTGTTGCTCATGGATCCCATTGCTGTTTTCTATCTGTATTAGCAGCATGTGTTAGAAGCCCTTCGTTTCATAAAATGTGGCCTCTTGCCTAATGTGATTTCCATATTAAGCCTTACTTTTAATGACAAATTTCATTATTTTTAAAAAGTGTAGACCTTTCCATTATAAGGTTGGATGAGAGAATAATTGATCAAATAGCACAGAGCATCCCAGATAGCTGACCCCTTTGCCACACTGCACAGTGTCTATAGCAATTAACACATTGCATTCGAGGTGCATTCTTATAACTGATCAACTAATGCTGATAGTTTATTCTTACCTGTACTCTGTAGTGTATATAAGGGCCCCCTCTTCATGTTGCATATGTATTTACTGCTTGTGTCAAGTGCATCAAGATCCTCAATTATGGCAGCAGCAGCTTAAAAACCTTCCGCACTTCTATCGTTCACACTACTTCACATCAATCGGCTAACCTTCTGCAACCATGGATCTCTTCACTATCTCTATAGTTTTGTTGCTTTCAGAATAGCTTGCTATTGAAATTGTAGTTGGTGGAATCCATTTTAGGTTGGCTTCTTCCGTTGCCAAAATGCTTTTAAGACTTTTCCTTATCTATCCAAGAGTTAACCATTCCTTTTTATTACCATAAGTTTCCTTTTTTGCTTGAATGATTTTTTAAACCTATAATATTTTGAGTTTGTGATAGATGTTAAAGATGCAAAGATTGGCAGACTGCAATCAGAAGCATGATGCCTAGGAGAAAGTTACATAAATACAATAAAGAAGGAACAACAAAAGACACTTCCTCTAGGTATAGGAGTTTGAAACACAACAATAGAAGGGTAAAGCAGGGGAGAATTCTCATTCCCCTTGGTTGCAGGATGATACAGATTGAAACTCATGTTCGTAGTGCTCTTGTATAACCAAAGACCCACACACAAAAAAAAAACTATTCAAGTTTACACATTTAATGTTTCTTCATTTCTCTATATTAGAAGACAGAAAACTGAATCTCCAGAGCTTCTCAAACAATGTGAAAAAATGTTACTGAACACCTACAAAGGGTAGTATAATTTAGAGAAAACTTCTTTTTCCAAATAATAATTTAGGCCTGCTTCAATAAATATTTCTTCTTCCAACTTTCCAAGACGAACCCAAAATAGACATATGAAGCTCAACAGCTTTTCTAGAGAAACCAAAAACCAGCACCCAGTCCTCTATGTTTGATAGAACACATCTTTGGATTTTATAATCCTTACCATTTGAACGTTGAAAATTATCCTTTTTTTTTTTAGCTATACTTGTAGCATTATTGCTTCTAAGTTTTTGCCTGGAACATGGGACCTGGAGGAGTGGGCATGAGGAAATATTATGCTCTGAGCCCTGTGGCACACTATCTGCAAGTTCAGCAAAGTCCTGAGCGCTGACCGCCATGATAATAATGAGGAGGACAATGTTGTTCTGTGCCCAGAGCAATGGTTCCTGTAAAAATCAGAAGCAGCCATAAGGCTGTTTTCTCAGAGACAGTCTCGTGGTGTGGGGTCAGCATTGCTTTTCTTAATCCCTTATCTTCTTGGCTGCTAGATCATTTTTCCAATGTTTGCTTCTATCCGTCTCACCCACACCCAATACCATGGATAACTTGGCATTACTAATGAGTACATCACAGGAGCGAAAAACCACCACTACAAAGACATCCCCTGCTGTGTTTCCTTTTTTCCCCTAGTTCTTCTCTTTTCCACTAGGGATGTCAGCAATTACTCAGTGGTGGAGAGAGGAAGGCTTTCCCTTCTCATTGTGAGCATACTCAGCCACCTGTCCCGATTGGGATTCTATGTATAGCCATGATCAGCTCTCCTTTCACTCCTGCATGCCCTCTCCTCTGTCTATATTTCTCTGTATTAACTATTTAATTAAACCCCAGCCTTAATCAAACTCACTTACTCATCTACTCAGCACCTCTGCTCCCAAAGCCAAATATGCCTCATGGGGTGGGGAGGGGGGGCAATCAATCATGTACATTGATGTTCCCCTTGGTTCCTGACCACTCCTTTCAGATGCAGATCCAGCAGTATCCAGTAAAATTACTGCGTTTCTAACACTGAGGAACTTTCCTTTAATTCCTCAAACCTGCAAAAGCCCCTCCTTTCCAGAGCTCAGGAGCCCACCTCGTTCTCCTGAGAAAGGTGAAGCAATCAGTTAGGAAACTGCTCAGCTTTCCAGCACGAAGCTGCCTAAGTGTCTCATCTCTCTCTCCTTCTCTGCCTTCCTCCTCTTAAAGTGAAAACGCTTCCCCATGCCTAAAAAGTACCAAGCTGTCTGCTGACTTTCTAGATTTGATTTCCTCTGCCCGTGTTCAAGAAATGTAATCAGCAATTACCCTGATACTCTCCTTGTCTCACTACATGATGACTACTGGATCATTCTTGTAGGCATAAATGTACGAGCTACCCTTTAAAACACCATTGCTAACATTTAAACCACCCTCCAATTATTTTCTTATTTCCTATCCCCATAAGAAAACCTTACCAATACATTTAATGCCATTAGAATGGATTCTCCTCTTCTTCTCAGCCAGGCTATCCTTTATTTCTTCATCCATCTAGCCCATCAGCTAGGGTCTCACCCATTCCATGGCTTTATGGTTTGTGTGACCCTGGTTCTCCACCTCAATCTCTTGTCTCAACCTCTCCATCCAAGATAGCTTGTATTTCTTCTCGTCTCCTCTCACTAATAGAATACCCCTCTTTTGACTTAATGTTCAAGGATACCTCCCTGAGGTGCCTTATGTCACCGCTATTCTATATGCCGCCTACACCATCTTCACAATACTAATGAAGCATAAAGTGGATAAACTCTGGCTTAGATATAGACCTGTGATTGGTCCATTTCTCAGCTGTGTTGCTTACCAGCACTGTCCTAGTCATTGACATCTTTTACAAAAACCTCAAGACTTCCCACACATCCCGCAGACAGCAATCCTAGGAGACTTTCTGAAATATACAGAACCGTTGTGTTTCTTGAAGCTTGCCAATTGTTTCTTTTAGCATGGAGGAAAAAATTGCAAGCTTAGCTAGGTTGCATAGACCTGTAATGCCAGTGAATCAGAGGCTGAAGCAAAAGATCACAAGTTTGAGGCCTGCCTGAGGCCTGGGAAATTTGGTGAGATATTGTCTTTCAAAAAGTAAGAAAAGAACTGAATATAGCTTGGAGGAAGAATGCAGGTGTAGAACATTGAGGGCATGGGGGCAGGGGGGAGGGGGGAGGAGGAGGAGAGAGAGAGAGTCACATTGGTCACATTGGGCATCTTTTCCCACCTAGATGCCTTTTTATCTATCATAAACTGTCTCTATGACTGCCACGGCCCAATCATCCTTCACCCTCATGTGATCCTGTCCTAATAACTGGCCTGTGCTGTTTTTCAAGCCTCTTCAGTTCAGAGCTTTTAAAGCTGCTTTTTATCCTGCCTAGCTTCTAGCCATTCAGGTCCACCATTGTCTTTAATCTTCCTAACTGGAACTTACCCTCCAGACATGTTGATCCACTGGGTGTGTTTTATTTATATCACCACATTCATTATCTGAAATTGCATTGGGGTTTGAATTTACTGTCTGTTTTTCTTCCAGAGAATAAGCTTTGTAATCATAAATGCTGTCTTACTCATGCTCTTCCTCAATTCATGTAATGTAGTTCTTACTAAAAAGTAAGTGACCAGAATTATCTGTTGAGAGAATAAATGAATTTTGCATTTGAATTATTATTTAACAGGAGATAATACTATCAAGATAACATCTTGTTGCTCATTCAGCCTGAGATTAATAATTGAAGACCAGAGTGTGGGCTTCTAAGACTTGTACTTCAGGTTTCCTGAGTGGGTTGGTAACAAAACATACACCTCTGTAAATGGTTTTTATTTTTATACTGCATATATATTATATATATAGCCAATTGTGGCTGTAAATATTGACAAATAATGAAAGCTTTTGGAACAGCCACAGCCCTTGACCATCATTCTTTTGTAGCTAATGAAACTGTTGTGGCTTCTTCTCGATGACAGCGGCTTGCAGGCAGTCTCTGGCAGCATCCAGTGGCCAGTTTTCAGAGGAGACGTCAAATCACACAAAATTCCTGCCAAAGTAAAAATGAAATCTAAACAAAATGGTTCTTTGGTGTTTGAGGTTTGGGGAATGGAGATAAGGTCTAGCTAGCATAACCAGCCTGGCCACTGGAGAATGACCATGAGGTCTTCACCCTCCAAGTACTGGAATACTGAAAATTTATTTTGTAGAGTTATAGCCTGTGACTTTAAAGCATTTTATCTTGTTGTTTCTACCCTGGAATTTTCTGGAGGCTCTGTTTTAGCAGCCTGGACAACTTAATATCATCTGCAGCCATAGTTTAAAGTATCCTGAAGAAGCAGTAAGACAGCAAAGCATCCATAACATGTGAAATACACAGGTAGTTGCTCAGAAACTGCCATTGGTTGGCTGGCTGAAAGCAACTAAATGATCTACTCCTTTTAACTATAACATATAAGAACTATGACTAACAATAATTTAATCTGTATGTAGTAAAAACTGATCTATAGATCTTAGTGTTAAACATAACTTACTGAAATGTTATTGAATAGATACAGAAAGATTATTATTATTGATCTCACTTGTAACATTTTATGCTTTATGGATGTACTTAAATGGTACTGAACTATTTAATTGCTAATAAATGCAAAGTAACACATATTTCATTCTACTGTGTGTGTGTGTGTGTGTGTGTGTGTGTGTGTGTGTGTGTGTGTGTGTGTGTGTAAACATGCTGAGGGAGTTAGTTCTCTCCTTATACAATGTGTGCCCTGTGGAGAGAACACATGTATTGAATTTTGCAGCAAGTGTCTTTGCTATTAGTGGTAGGAGGCCAGGTCAGGTGTCTCTTTTATAAAGAACTGAAAATGAACGTTCACAAAGACTTGCTTTCACACAAAGTAACTTTCCTTGGTGCTAAGAGATAGTATAAAATACAGGAGGATGAAGGCACACTGTCAAGACTGACATGAGGCTACAGGAGTGAGGGCACTCTAAAGCCAATAGTTCATCGTTCAAGGCTTCATTTCATGGCCTCAAGAGAAGAACAAGCTGTCACTAAGGGGATAGTCTGTGTAGTTCTATATTTTGATTGATAGGTTAGCTCATGCATTCATTTATTTTGCTCCTTTCCATAATGTATCTAATTTTAATTATATGTATACCCAATTATGCATAGGCCTAAGATGGTGCCTTAGGGTTTCTGTTGCTGTGAAGAGACACCTTGATCATAGCAATTCTTATAAAGGACAACAGGCAGCAGCTTAGAGTTCAGAGGTTCATCACGGTGGGGAAGGGAGCACAGCAGTATGCAGGTAGACATGGTGCTGGCTACATCTTGATCAGAAGGCAACAGGATACTGACTGACATTGGGAGTAGTTTGAGCATAGAACTCAAAGCCCACCCCCACCGTGATGGACTTTCTCCAAGGCCACACCTCTTAACAGTACCACTCCCTATGAGATTATGGCAGCCAATTACATTCAAACTACCACACATGGTAAATAGGAGGTTCTCCTTAAAAGGTTACTAAAGGGCACAGTTTTGCTTTCCTGTGGATGTACCCCAAAATGGTTTAGGCAAGATCAGTCTTTCTAGTCTTTACACACAGACACTGGAAACACACTTGAGTAAAAACTGACTAAATTTGATTGTTACCAGGACAAGTAATCATTGCTTAGGTATGGGGTGTATATAACCTGATTAAGAAAGGAAGTCAAGAGGCAGCTAGGTGCATTGTTTGGAACAGAATGTGTGTGCCTGTGCTTGTGCTTGTGCATGCATATGTGTGTGCATGTGCGTGCGTGCGTGCGTGCGTGTGTGTGTGTGTGTGTGTGTGTGTGTGTGTGTGTGTGTGTGTGTGTAGCATATACATACAAGTAAAGCAGCTAGGCTGCCAAACCATTATTATTTCAAGGGTCAATGTGAATAACCCTAAAACAAACAGGAGTCGCAGGGGACTACACTGCCTCCTAGCTTGCTTCACCTTTCCCTGCAGATCCATCGTGACAGCCCTTACCAAAATTTGTAAAGCACCTTATCATATAATACACCATAAATAGCATAAATTATCAAAAATATTTAAAGCATTATTTACTTGCATATGTGAGTATGGTATACAAGTGTGGCATACATGTTGTGATGTTTGCCAATGTGTTTGTGGATACACGTGCCTGCGTACATGTGCGGAGCTCAGGAAAAAATGTGTGCCCCATTGTACCACTTTCTGTCTTACTCTCTAGAGCCAGGGTCTCTGACTAAACCTGAAGTGACAATCTGGGCCAGGAAGCCAAAGTGATTCTCTTGTCTCTGCTCCTCACAGTGCCAGAGTTATGGGCATGTTGATGGCCATACCAGCACTTTTACATGGGCGTAAGGGATTTGAACTCATGTCCCTGTGTTTAAAGAATAAGTGAACCTAGCCCCTGAGCTTTCCCAGCCTGATGCTAACCTCCCAAAAATACACTCACATTTTTAATATGAGGAAATAATTTCAGATGAAATCTTATATTGACTAAGCTTTAAAAACGGATGTCAAAGTCTGGCCATGTGATTCATGCCCAAAATCCAGGAGGCAGCAGCCATTGGATCTCTTTCAATTTGACATGAGGCTAGTCTACAAAGCAAGTTCTAGACCAAAGCCAATTTACATAATAAGAAGATACATTTTAAATGTCAAAGTCCAAAAATATTAGACAAATTTCAAATCCCCCCTTAAAATTCACCTAAAAAAAAAACCTACATTGGTAAAAATTATTGCCAAAGTTCACATATAAAGTACATGTCACAATTGAGCATCTCTGTAAAGTAATTAAAAATTTAATTTACCTTGTTTACTTCAAAAATATACACATTGGAAGTTCATTGCCATTTTGTCATTTAATTAAATATAAAGTTAACTTATGTTTCAGCATTGGGTTCAAATCCAGTTCTCTTGCATTGTAGACAAGTGCTTGGTTGCTGAAATAACTATACCCATAGCCCAAAGTTAAAGTCAATTGTTATAGTCAGAATGACACACTTAAAAGGGAATCAAAGTGTACCAAGGTAGTACTATGCTCACTGGTACACTTTGGAAAGAAAGAATTTATGGGATGTCCATGAGTCACAGAAAACGCCTTTGAAAGGAGTTGAGGGATCATAGTCTTCTTGGAGCTCGGAGGAGAAGTGAGCAATGGTTCTGTTGGTTTGTTCATTTCTGTTTTTATGATTAATCATCTATTGTTGTAGGTTGAGCCTCACTATATCCCAGGCCTGTCTTAAATTTATAACCATCCTGCCTTAGCCTGCTGAGTATATAATATAGATGTCTGCCTCTAGGCTGGCTGGCGAGAGCAGTGGTTTTGCTCTGCCATGGGCCCCAGACAAGATGTTCACAGCTGCCTCAAAGCAATGGGGCAATTCAGATCTCCAAAACCGTGAGCAAAAAATAAACCTTTTCTTACCATAAGCTCATTAGCTCAGATACAGAAACCAAGGGGAAATGTGGGAACCTTGTGTGCTCAAAAGATGGGGAAGAGGGAGGAGCTTAATAGGGCGATCACTTTGTTTGTGAACTCCTGAATGTGACCCTTAAATAGAAACCCCAAACACTTTGACCAGTAGGCTTCAGTGGGTGAACAGTTGCCCACTGTCAGACCCTTTCCTTGTCCACTGGTTACAAAACTGGAAGTGGAGAGGAAGAACGAGGTATATGACAGATGAAAATGTAAGAAAAGACTTGTAGAGCCAATTTCCTTATGCAAAAAAAAAAAAACAGTAAAATTGATTGACACTGTGCTGCAAAAACACTTACCTAATATATCTAAGGCCCTCCTAAATTCAACCCACAGAACAAAAAAGAAGAGAAAAAAGAGAGATAAAACCTGTTTCACCTCAGCCCTTGGCATGCTGGCATCCATATACAGTCTGGAATGGTTAGATAGAAGTCCCCCTGTGGTGATATATTGTATATTTAATAAAATTAATCTGGAATATCAGAGGACAGAATCACCTACAGCCGAGCCGTGAAGGTCAGGGAGTGGTGACCAACACCTTCAATACATCTGGATCTCTGTGAGTTCTAACAGCCAGGCAGTGGTGGCCCGTGCCATTAGTCCCAGAACTTGGGAGGCAGAGGCAGGAGGATATCTGTGAGTTTGAGGCCAGCCTTGTCTTCAAAGCGAGTTCCAGGACAGCCAGGACTGTTACACAGAAAAAGATCTTGTCTTGGAAAAAAAAAGAAAAAGAAAAAAAGAAAAAAAACGAAACAAACCAACAAAAAAGGCTGGAGAGATGGCTCTGTTCTCTGATATTCCAGACTAATTTATTAAATATATACTATATCACCACAGCCCATCTCTCTCTCCCCAGACCCTGTGCTTCAGAAAGCCCCACAAACACAGCTCCTCTCCGAGATGCTCTAGACCACTTCCGAGATGCAGGGTATTTAAACTGCACACCAGAAACAGACATGTGGCTGTGGCTTTGGTTTTTCGGTCTCTCTTCCTGGTCTCTTGTCTGTGGGGCTGGAGAATCATCTGAGAGTACTTTACTCATTAAACTGAAGCTTTTTTCTAATTCAGTCTGATTTGGTCTGATTGGGATCTCTACATTGGCAGAGAGGCTTATTGGGGTGCAGAAACTTTTCAAACAGTTAATTTTTGTCATATAAAGAAAATTGGTGACTTTCAACCTGACATTACTTTTAAAGAAACAGGAGGGTTTAAAATAAGAAATTGAAGTAGGAACATGACTACTAACTACAAAGAGGGTTGGCTGAGTGTGGAAACACACACCTGTAACACCAGTACTAAGGAGCCTGAGGTGGGATACTGAGGGATCAAGGTAATCATAGACTACTAGAGAACAAGAGACAGCCAAAAAAGGGGGAAAAGAAAAAAGAAAAGAAACTACCCTGAAAAACAGTATTCCTATAACCCGGATGCTATTAATAAACTCCCCAGACATCCAAACTATAGCACTAACTCAAAATAAAATAACAAACATAAGCTGATGTGGTGGTTTGACTCACGTGTTTGAGAAACTGAAATGTACAAGGCCATGTTTCTCAACATCATGATAATGGACTACACTTCCGAAACTGTAGGCCAGCTTCAGTTAAATGTTTTCCTTTATAAAACTTGCTGTGATCATGGTGCATCTTTACAGCAACAGAAACCTTAACTAAGATATCAGACTTGTAACAAGTAAAGAGAATCTGAAATTTGAAGATATATGACAAAATCCCAGGCTTCCTTGTCAAGTTCTATAAAATATTTTTAAATTAATCTCAATTAACTTCAACCCTCTCAATTTTGTTCAAAAAAATATTAGAGCATGGAAGACTTTCTAATTCACTCCATTAGTCTAGTACTGCCTTCACCCCAAAGTCAAATAAAGATGTAATAAAGAAGGAAAACATCTCTTTTAAGCATGCATCAGAAGTCCTCACCAAATACTGCAAACCTCATCCAGCTGCACATGCATCTGGATCGCATAAGTCGTCTCCAATATACACTCTTGTTTCAACATATCAAAATCCATCAGCACAATGGACTAGTTCAACAGAAGCAAAAAGAATATGCACAGAGGGCTCTACTGTGCTCAACAGAATTTGACAAAATCCATCTCCCTTTTACTGTTGAAACGCTCAATAAACTAGGCAGACAAGGGAACTTTCTCAACCTGATAAATAAAGATCATGTACCATCAAACAAACAAAACCGTACAGTTAGCATCACACCTAATGGTGAAAAACTAAATGCTTCACTAAGAGCAGAAAGAAAAGGCATCTCCCTCTTGCTATTTCTAATCAACGTTCTGTTAGAGGTTCTGACCAAGGTCATTAGACAATCAAAAGAAGTAAAAGATATCTAGGTTGAAAGGAAAGGAAAAAATAAAGCTGTCTTTATTCAAAGACGATATGATCTTCCATAGGAGAACCAAACAAAACAGTTTTGTTTTGGAGGAAGTGTCTCACTGTGTAGCCCTAGCTGGCCTGAGACTCTGTGTAGACCAGGATGCCCGAAATTGCTTCGGTCACACTAGCTCTGCCTCCTAAGTGCTAAGATTACAGACAGACATCGCCATGCCTGGCTGAAACCCTTTTATAAAATCTACAAAGAGGGCAGAGAGATGGCTCAGGGAATAAAAGCACTCGCTGTGTAAGCCTGCTGACCTGAGTTCATTCACAAAACATGCAGGGAAGGGACAGTCAACTGAGAGCTATCCTCTCGCCTCCACATGCTTGCACCTGTAAACATATACACAATTAATTAATTAACTAATTAATTAATCCAGGCATGCTGGCATATTTTTGCAATTCTAAGTTCTAGCCTTTAAGAGATATTTAAGAGAACCTTTAAGAAGCTTCAAGCGTTCAAGGCAAGCTGGGCAGTGGTGGTGCATTCCTTTCATCCCAGGACTTGAGAGGCAGAATCAGGCAGATCTCTGTGAGTTCAAAGCCAGCCTGGTCTACAGAGCAAATTCAAGGACAACCAGGGCTGCATGAAACCCTGTCTCAAAGAACAAAAAATTAAAATATAAAAGAGTCTGAAAAGTCTTGGCTGCATAAGAGTTCAAGCCAAGCTAGAATACATAATATCCTGTGTAAATATATTTATGTGTGTGTGTGTTGTTTATTTATAATACATACATATAATGCAATTATATATATATACACATTTGTATATACTCATATACAAATATATTTGGGTAATTATGGTCAATATACATTTTAGGCTTGTATAAAATTGTCAAAAAATAAAGTATTCTTTAAAAATTATTAAACTCATGTCAGACATTTAACAAACTAAGTTACAAGATCCAAGCTCATACACAAAAATTATTCAAATTCAAAGCCAGCTTGGGTTACAAATATGTTGTTTCAAAATAACATATATATTAAGCTGTTTCCTTCTTTCTTCTCCCTCTCCCTCCCTCCCTCCCTCCCTCCCTCCCTCCCTCCCTCCCTCCCTCCCTCCCTCTCTCTCTCTCTCTCTCTCTCTCTCTCTCTCTCTCTCTCTCTCTCTCTCTCCCCCCCCCCTTTTCTCCTTCTCCTTCACAAAGACACAAGTGTCCAGCCAGATCCCACACCTCTTTCTCAAGGATCTAGCTGAATGCTTAGTCTTTATCAAAAAGAACGTCTCTTTATCAAAGGAGGGGCTATTCCAGAAATCTATAACCAATCAAAAATGCAGAGTTGTGGAGCTGAGTCCCAATGGATACATGTACAAAATAACTCCCACATGTAAGGCTCCAGGCTCTTTGTGGAAGAGGATGTGGAAAGAGTGTAAAAGCTGAAGGATCCAGGAGTTTGCTGTGAGCGAGCTTGTGTCTCTACAGATTTTTGGAAGCTACACATTAAAGTCTCACTGACTTGGCTGCCTAAACATGAGCTGAATGATGATGGTGCAAATAGACACAGTAGGTTGCATTGTGGGGAGAGGGAATGAGAACCCACAAGGCCTCATCCTTACACAAAGAACCACAGGCAATGAAGGAATGCTGAGAGGTAAACATAGTCTTCCCCAGGGAGGACCACACCACTTATCCAGTCCCAAGTGGTGAGCGCTGAAAACGTACATATGAGTACTATTATGTAGACTGACCAGGTTGTGTTATGTATCTAGGAATACATACATTTTATAAATGTAACATCAATTAGTGAAAAAAAGAAGACTGTGAACATGAAAGAGATGAAGACGCTTTACATGAAAGTATTTGGAGATAGGAAAGGGAATGAGGAACTGGTGTAATTATATTATCTCAAGAATTAAAAAATACATTTTAAAAAAGCAAGTCATGAAAAGCAAGCCAGAAAGCAATGTTTCCTCCGTGGCTTCTACTTTAGTTCCTGCCTCCAAGTTCCTGCCTTGAGTTCCTGCCCTGACTTCCCTCAGCAATGAATGAATGATGAGAGTTGTAAGTGAAATAAAGCCTTTCCTCCCCATACCAAAATACAAGTGCACCTGATAACAGAAAAGTCATAGTGTGTTTCTTGAACTATGGAGCAGCCAAGGTGCAGAAAGATACCTTTCACTCTAATATAAAGAGCAGAGGCAGCTACACCAGCTAAGCATGGTTAACAACACACAAGTTAGCACATCCCAGTCTAAACTGTGACAGCCCACTCTGCCATCCTCCGCTGCCGGTTTATGACTAGATGAGTTCACTAGTGAACTTATATCCATTAAAACCTGTTAGCATAACAAACAAAACAACTTGAGAAAATGAAAATATCTGGCTGCTAATTGGCCTCAATTTTTTTCTTGATGTAAAATATCAATGAAGAAATCGGGGTGGGGGGGAGGCTGAAGAGATGGCTCAGTGGTTAAGAGCATTGGTTGATCACGTTCAGTTCCCAATACTTACACGACAGCTTACAACTCTCTGTAACTCCAGGAGTCCAGCCTGGTCTACATGGAAATCCAGGGCAGCCAGGCCACGTAGAGAGAGTCTTTCTCAAAAACACCATAAGATGAAACAAATGGCATACTTTATCCTAGTGGAATACATTTACACTTATCTTGGCATGTTCCTTAAATTACAATTGCATGGTTAAAAAGTCCATCTGACATAAACATTGCTTGGCCTATAAAGAAGAATCCTACCTGCACCTTTGATGTTAAATGACAACCTACTTTCTATAAATGTTGAAATTTATCTTGCAACTGAAGGGGGTTTTTCTGTATGCTGTCAGTGTTCATTTTAAGCTGTGAGTTATAATTTTGTGACAAATTAACAGAGGAGACACTGTCCAAATTGTGGGAAAAGGGGGGATGAAAATCAGAGACATTAGATCAAATAGAGGAAAAGTGACATCCCGGATTCCCAATAACTATAACTTTGCCGTCCGGTGCTTCCTTTATTTCTTCCAACCTTCAATCACATTTTCAATACAAATTATGGTATTATTTTGCAGAAACACTTTGTGTTCCTTGATGGATTTATTCAGCTAATTAATGTCCTTTTTAAAAAGAGTGGCTGAAAGCGGTATCAAGAGAAATAATTTCCAAGCTGAAATTTATATACTTGAAAGCTGATTCCTATGAAGATGGTTTGGCTCTATAAAAAAAGAAGCAATCCATCAGCTGTACAGACCCAGACATGGGCCTGCTAGGGTTTCTTTTTCATAGGAAATTACTGCTCGGATGGATTCTGATTAACCCTAGGGGGTAGGGGGTCTAAGCAGATACTGAAACAGAGTGTTCCGTTGTCTGACGTGAACATGTCCGTAAAGTACTTGAAAGACAATGATTTGTGTTAGAATTGAGGGAAAGACTCATTTCCCTTCGTAACTTGCCAGATTTATTCACTTTAGCCTCTGCCCTCTCTGCAGTCCTCACATCCCAACAATTCCATAGCTAATCTCACATTTTATTTCCATCCACATTGAGAGGGAAAGACGCCGGAAAAATTATCCTGGCTGCTCTAGCACCCTGTCTACCACACACACTGGCTGTACCACTTCTTCAACTCATCATATTTTTCTGTGTACCAATATACTGACTGAAAAATAAACAGAACCCAGAACACTCCCCATGTTCCTTTTCTTGTGTGTGTGTGTGTGTGTGTGTGTGTGTGTGTGTGTGTGTGTGTGTGTGTTGAGACAAGCCTAGAACTCACTGTGACTTAAATGACCTCTAACGTGTGGCAATCCTCCTGCTCCTGCCTACAGAACACTGGGTTTTTAGGCATGGGCCATTCCAACTGATATAATATAGCTTTATTTGAATAATAAATCAAGACTAAATGGCTTTTCCAAAGTTTGGGTGAAGTATGTAGTGGTTAGCATAGGCTCTGGCACAAGCTCTGGAGCCAGCTTGCTTTAACCTCTAGTAACCAGCTATGAAACAAGGTACATGGTAGTTAAACTATTGGTACCTGGCTGTTCTTTGCAAAACACAGCCGGTTCCAGGACCCACTTCCTACTGCTTCCTAAGGCACATAACGTTATTCTTGGATTTAGACCCCAGTAAGGATGCAATTAATAAGAAGACAAAATTTTAATTTTTTCAACACATTGCTTAGTTGGTGGATACTATGAAGATATGAGTTTTAATCATCTACTTAAAACTTTTCCTACGGTGCATGTTGACTTCAGGTCAGTGTTTACATGTGGTTTATTGACATTTTCCCTTCAGGGTCTAAGATCTTCAGAACATGCTTTGTCGTCACGAGATTTTGAAAGAACTAAGCTTTAACTAATGAGGGAAGACTGCATATAGCAACATAGGCTAACAGTGGTCCTCTGTGTTAACTAGTGAAGCTATTCCCCTTGTGTTGTTCAATTTGTTTTCTATCCCAGGGGGTGGATATACTATTGAGTGAACAAGACAGCAAGGCAGTAAAGATGGCTTTTAAAAACATTATTCTTTATAGGTCCTTCTCTCCCGACATCACAGTTCGAATTTCTGCTTACCTAATTGGCTTGAAAAACATGACTGTGCAGGGAACTTTCACAGTGAGAACATCTGTTAACATCTGGCTGTTTTTCCCTCCTTTTCATGTTTTACAGGTTCTCCTTTCTGTTTTTGCTTCGAAAGCACCATAATGGAGCTGTCCACTACATGGAGTTTTTGTTTGTCCCAGGATTTTGATTACCAAGCCCCTGCTGGTGTCAAAAGAGGACCGTTGCAGCCATTTCCCTGGTTTATCCAGCTCCTGAGTGATTTCATCTCTATTCAAAGTCCAAAAGCCCCACAGTGTTTGGAGGGCAGTGTAGGACTCAGAGTTCCTCATTTCAAAGGCACTCTAGTCAGCCTTGATACCATGAGCATTTAGTGATGACATGGCTTCTTTTCAGAAATCAGATGGAAATTTGCCATCTTACCTCCCGAATACAATACTGATTAGACTTTTGAAAGATAGTTGCTTGCAGAAATGTGGGGATTCACTTTTCTGTCAGTCTTAAGATAGATCTTCCTGGTGATCTTGCTTTTTTTAAACACACTTCAACTTCCCCTATTCTTTACTTGCCACTTCAGAGAGACTTGGCTCTAATAAGGTCCCTGCCTGGTGCTAGCTAATTTTAAAAATAAATAAATAAAAGCACTGGGATCCCAATCAGAGCCTTCTGTGAGTAGAATTCAAAGTGATTGGTTGGCTCAAAGTTATTTGAACACTCTGCTATGGATTATACTCATTATTAATAATAAAGCTGATTGGCTGATAGTCAGGCAGAAAGAGATTGAGCAAGATAGCCTGACACAGCGAGAATGCTGGGAGAGAAGAGATTCAGGAGAGTCAAGACAGATGTCAGCCACCCAGCAAGCAGGATGTGTAAAAATGAGGTTTACAAGCCATGGGCCACGTGGCATAGCATTAATAGAAATATGGATTAATTTAAGTGTAAGAGTTAAGTGTAAGTATAGCTAGTAATAAGCCTGAACTACTGGCAAATCATTTTTAATTTATATAAGACTTTGAGTCAATTATTTAGAACTGAACAGGAAGGACAGGAAACATTTGCTTATAGAATTCCATGCTGGTTCTCTTTACCAACACAGAACTAAAATTTTTAAATTGATTTTCATGTGTATTGATTTCTTTTTTACATTTTTTGAGGCAGCATATATTTTTAATTTTTGCGATTATAATATAATTACATTTGTCCCTTCTCTTTTTTTTGCGCCAAATTCTCCCATATGTCTCTCTCTATTCTCCTTAAAATTTATGGTCTCCATTTTCATTACATGTTATTGCTCACTTATAAGATATATATATTTATATATGCACATATATTCATACAATACAGTTCCTTGTATGTATGTTTTCAGAGCTGACCTTTTGGCACTGAACAACTAATTGGTGTGATCTTCATTAAAAAGACCTCCTCTCCCACCCCCAGCCTTTCTGTTACCTAGAGTTCTTTGTGTGGGGTTGAGGCCTCACGGCCTTTTCCCTGTCCAGTTTGGCATGCTCATTGGTGTCATCCTTGTTCAGCTCATATTTAGGTGGTCTTGGTGAGACTTCTGACTTGGAGACATCATCTCTAACAAACTCCTGTTCATCTGGCTCTCACAATCTTCCCGCCTTTCCCAATGTTCCTGAGGTGCAGAAGTAGATGTATCCACTGGGACTGGGCTCTACAACCTGGCATTTTGATTAGTTGTCGTCTCCAGCTGTCGCAAAGAGATGCTTCCTCGGTAAGGAGTGAAGACTACACTTATGTGTGGGTCAGGTTCATTAAAAAAAAAAAACAAACAAACAAACAAAAACATCGGCACTAAGCACAGTCGGTTTTCTCTTTCTCATTATCTGTCCTGAAGTGGAGCGAAAAGAGCAAAGGGCAAACTCTGAGTTCACCTCAGCTCAGTACCAAGGAGAACTAGAGCTGATTTTGTGTGCAGAAACTGTTGGGAGAGCTGAAGGTGGTGGTGAAGGTTTCCATCAAAGGCCATCTCTTTCTTCTGTCCCCAGGGCCACCAGGCACAAAGGTGCCTATCCTCAAGGCCCCTGTGGCAGCCAATTGTTTTTGCTCTCATGTTTGCACCCTACTGAAGTCTTTACTTCATGACGTCTCAGTGGCTCACAATTGTGCCTTTCCTCTTTGATTGAAGAACTGGATTGTAGAAATGCATCCTATGGGTCTGGCTATTTTATCAATTGTTTTCTAACATACATAGTTTTCATTGTTCTCTTTTAAAGGGAGTTATTCAAAGCAGAGTTTAATTCATTTCACAATCCCACATACATAGGCTTAAGACTGATGTCCAAGGACTTGTTGTCAATCTTAGACCTGAGACTCAACAATAATAAAATAACTGCTTTGTAATATGCAATTTTTAATTTCCTTGCGAACTGTAATTAGTCATATTTTAGACAATGTCTTATTTAACAGATTGAAGTATGTAGGATTATGTTTCTGGCCCAGACTTTCTAGCCTACTCTCACTCATAGCACAGACTTTCCGGTCTAGCCTCCTGGTCCCAACGAAACACACAGATGCTTATATTAATTGTACACTGATTGACCTAGGACCCAGGCATATAACTTACCAACTCTTTACTCTTAAACTAACCATGACTCTTATCCTGTTCAGCCATGTGTCTCGGTACCTTTTCTCAGAGCAGCATGGTTATCCTCGCTTGTCTGGCAAGTCTATGGCATCTCTGCTCTTTTCTTCCTTTTCTAAGTTTGGTGGCCCCGCCCACACTTCCTGTCTGCCTTCAGCCAATCATCAGTATTTTTATTAAACTAGTAGGCAGGACAATTATTTACAATGTAACAACACAATGCCACTACAAAAGTATGTGATGATACAAATGAAAACCGAAAGAAAGGCTTCTGAAACAACTCAGTCTCAGGGACTTCCATGGTAGAAGCAGAGAGCAGATACCTCAGACCTTCACATGCTCATAATTACCTGGAAGAACACCACACACACACACACACACACAGACACACACACAGACACATATGCATGCATACACAAACATACACATGTACACGCATACACGCACATATAAATTAAATAAACAAATGTAAATTTTAAAAATTGAGAGAAGTTTGGTGTAGTGGCCAATATGCATGCCATGGTCCCAGTACTAGAGAGACAGAGGCAGGAGGATAACTTTAAGTCTGAAGGCAGCGTGGATGACACAGTGAGTGAGCACTCGACCAGCCAAGGCCATACATGGAGATGCTGTCTCAAAAGAAGAGGAAATTCTAGTAAGTTAAGCCCTGGTCCTATTCTTACAACACCAGGGTCTCTTCAGTGTCTCAGGACAAGGAAAATAAATGAGAGCACCTTCTCATTGAAGGCACTGTTATTAAATGTATAGTGATGGTGGGTGTTTTAATGTGATGTTATAGTAACATGGTTCTCAATCATTTCTCTTTCTTGAGTAAAATGTACCACATTTTCTAAGCGTATTTAGACTTGAATAGAGCAGAGCCCTGAAGACTGTCCTTTCCTCTTTATCTTGGCTGCTGTGTTTTCCTTTTATCTGTCCCCCTGCTAAGTAGATAAAGTTTTCTGAAACAAAATATGGCCTGTATCAATGGATTAAACTGAATTTTCAAATAATCCCCTCTTAATAGGAAAATTAATTATGAGTGATAGAATAGTGTAATGCAATTATGAACTATAGGACAACAGAAAAACACTCCACCCAAGTTAGAAATAGAGAAACAACTAGCCTCTGGTCCTCTGTCACAACTCATGCCCATTGTCTGCATTCAGTCGGTTTTTTTTATCTTTTTGGGGAGTTGAATTTTTTCTCTGCCAGTTTTTCTCTACCACAGCTATACTTTTACTTGCTCTTGCCCACCACCCTCTCTCACTTCCATCCCGGTCAATGCTAGTCCCCACATATCCTTTTTAGGGTTTGTTCGTGTCTTTTTGCTTGTTTTGTGACCCACTTAGTATAATCTGGGTCATCTGTGTGATGATGGAATCTGGCAGCATCACCAGTGGTCCACATCTGAAGATACTGACTTCTCACATCCCAGAATCCATTGGTAAGTCCATAGTTCAGAAAGAAGGGGTTGGACATAACGAGCCCCCCCTCTCAAATCTGAGGCTAGTCGATGACAAGTCCAGTGAGACAGGAGCGTGCTATGCAGCTCTGACTGTCCTACTACTCTCTATGTCGTCAAAGGTGGCCTCAATTTCACAGTAATCATTTTGCCTTGGTTCCTTTAGCACTGGAATCACAGGTATAAACCACCACACCTAGATAAATAGTTTCCTTTAAAGGACCCTTAAATGTTTTGGATGCCAAATCTATATGCACGGTAATTACTCAAACTAAAACTCAGAGCTGGGACATGGAAGCTTGTCTACCAGAGACTTGGGCCTTAGTTATGGCAACTTTGTTTCTCAGTCGTGATAATAACCAGCAGGCAGAGAACCTGCTTTCCAAAGTGAATGTCTTTCTCTCCAGCCAGGAACAATAGCAGTCCCCATGAGATGCTCTCTTGCTCTGAATCATGGATCCAATGGCCCAGGAGTCAAATATTTCCAGGAAACAGGTAGTAGAGCCCTTTTCAATAACAATAACATGAGACTAACAATTTAAGGCACAAATAGAAACCTTAAAAAAGTAATTGTAAAAGTTATCCATACGTGTAAGCACACAAAAATGTCTTCATGGGGAGATGCTTTTAATTTAAAAAAAAAAAAAAAGATCTGTTATACGTACTTATGGCAATGTGGGAGGGGCATGAGAGAGTGGTCAGGGAGCAGCCTTCATGGATCTTTTCTAATCTTACACCCTATACGTTACAGAATAAACTGGAAGGAATTCGTGCTTGGTAACATGGGCCTTCACCCACTGAACTATCTCACCAGCTCTCACGGTGGATGTTTTAAAGTCTCTGTGGTTAAAAAGGTGTGATTGTATCAGTATTGTTCTGCAACAAAAATACATGAGCACTGTATAAATGAATAACCGTTCCTGAAAGCATCTGATTTATGTTCTGTACCATCTGAAAAGTACTGAAACCTTCTATATCAATCTGAAAAATAATATGCCTGCAAAGACATATACTTTTTTATTCTGGCCATTAATCATAATGGTGATTTTAATTTTTTTAGTGTATAAAGAGGTCCAAAGTAAATTGATCAGATGTGTGACCTAGCTCAGCTTTCACCGCTGGAAAAGTTTGTAGCTGCTCCTTCAGGAAGCTCAATAATCATTACACTAATCACCTTCATTTGCCCCTTCTTAGTCTGAAGATATAAACTGTCCAGCTAGCTGAGAGGAAGGCTGGATTCCTCTTGGGTTTTCTTTTGTCGTTAGTTCTTTGACTATAGGCATTCACTCTGTGACTCAGGGAGGGCTTGTTTGCAGCAACTTGCTTCAGATTTACTTTCTACCAACAATAGGTAAAGGGCCTTGAAATAACTGTCAACAATTGCTGTGAGCCAGTGTAACATGGTACAGTGTAACACCCGAAACTTCCATTGCTTATAAAATGTTCATCTTTGAAAGTGATGCCTTCTGGATCGCCTGTCTCTACGTGCCATCATTGAAAACAAAAAGGCAGATTCTCTACTCAATGGGGCCTTTTCTTCTCTTGAGTCTCTCAGAACAAAAATCTGACCCACTGTGTAAATATTCACTAGTACATCTTTTAAAATGTACATTGAACTGTATACAGCTTGTGCTTTGAGTGGGTTCTTTCCCTTATCGAGTCCAATAGAGATCTCTGAGAAGAGTAACTTAGCCATTTTCCAGGATGCCTGCCAAGTGGGTACTTAGGAGGATGGCCTCTGGGCAGGAGGGGTGCCTTATCCTCTATCTGGAACTAGACACAATCAGGAGGCTCCCAGGAGGACAAGTTCTGCTAACCGATAGCACTTTCCCATTTCTGACTGGAGAGATAACTGCTCTTTCCAAGGACTTAATATTTAACCCACACCAACAAACACGCGGTTAGGCTGCTTCCTCAAATTCCTTTTGTCATGTTTCAGTTTTTTAGGTTTTCGTTCTCAAGAAATATGAATTCTATAATGTTTGCTAATTAGAGAAGACTGTGCAAGCTTTAAGCTCTTTGCTGAATCTAAGATCGACCTCTTTGATGCCACGGCCATCTAGCTTTTCTTATTTGTTTTTTATGTTGTCTTTGGTTTGGTTTGTTGGTTGCTTTTATTTTTGTTTTTCGTTTTGCTTGTTGTTTATACAGGAGATCATAGAGTTAAGGCTAGATTGGGCCTTCACTGCTGGTGTTTCCCGAAGAACAGTGTCACATAACAGACTCGCTCTGATACGTTACAGCTGCAAGACACTGGACAAGTCTGCTTCTTGGAGTTTATTAGTGTTCTCTGGAAAGGGCAATACTGTTTAAGAAGCCGGTGTGGACATAGCTGCAGTGTAACCACAGCTATCGAAGAAGGGTGTCTTCCCAGAAAGGAGAAGGCGAGGATGAGCTCTGATAGATAAGAATGTGGGGTTAGAGCTGGAGAGATAACTCAGTAGTAAGAGCATTTGGTGCTTTTGCAGAGAACCTGAGTTTGATTCTCAGCATCCATATGATGGCTAACACTGTCCATACATCCTGCCACCCAAGGAAGCACACGCCTGTCTGAGTGTGAATTCTCTGGTCTCGTGTTGTATTAAATCCTTGCCTTTCAGAATCTTACTATACATGGTTAAAAAGAGATTAAAATAAAATGTATCCTGTCCATAGATCCTCCATATGATTCAGCTGGGGAGACATTGTGACTAGCAAGGCTGCCAGGCTTCCAGGGTGTTTTTAAACTCTGTTAGAACCTATCATTTCTATTTCCTTAGCTTACCCATAGCAAGGACCAGTGACTCAATTTTCTCTCTTTAAAGTCCATAACTCCAGCTCCAGTGGATCTAATGCTGTCTTCTGACATATTTGAGCACCAGGAACACACATGGCACACATACATCAGGAAAACATTCACATACAGAATAAAACAAATAAATACTTTAAATATAAGTCTGCAATTTAAAAGACAAAGAAGAACACTTCGGTGATGGAGAGAAAGCAGAAACGTTAGGGGGCTGCCAGTTCAGTCTTTTGATAGATTAACAGGTTTTACTCATTAGGACTCTTCAGAGCAGCACAAGCAACAGAACAAATGTATCTTAGTAGCAACAGTACTCGGTCAGTGTATGTAGCACAGTAGTCTGGCACCTACAGGCTGAGAATCCGGTAGTTACCTAGTCCCAAAGGCTGGATAGCTCAGCAGACCTAAACCAGTGCCAAAGACCTGAATGACTCCTAGAGAGCAGCTGTTCCCAGTCTCCACTGGGAACCTGGAAAAGTGGGTTCTGATATTAGTTATGGAATTATCTGCTGCAACATCAAGGTAAATTAATTCAGCAGCAGCAAGAGAGAAGGCCAAGCAAGCATGGGGTGAAGTAATCTTTCTTTTTGTACTTTTTTTAAAATCTGGGTTGCTACCAGAAGGTAGTACCCACATTTAGGAGGTGTCTTTCCAACAAAATTAAGGTAATCAAGAGAATCCACTACAGGACAACCTGATATACACAGTTCCTTGGCTAATGCTCCCTGCTTGTCATCTGTGATAGGTTGACCATTAATACCAACTATCATACACATGTCACGTTGGCACAGCAGAAAGTTCATTACTTGGTATTACACTTACTAAAAGAACTAATTAAAAACAGACAGTCAGTTTTATGGGCTCAGGCAATTGGGTACATTTGTAAAGAAACATCACACTGGCTGGGCAGTGGTGACACATGCTTTTGAAGCTAGCAGAGGCAGGCATGTCTCTGTGAGTTCAAGGCCAGCTTGGTCCACAGAGTGAGTTTCAGGACAGGCTCCAAAGATCCAGGGAACTCATACCTGTAAGTCTAGTATTTGGGAGGTTGAGAAAAGACGATTGCCATAAATTCAAAAGTGATGTGTGGGCTACGGAGTTAGACCCTAAATCAGAGAAGAAGAAAAGGACGAGAGAGGAGGAGAGAGAAAGAGAGAGACAAGGATAATGAGTGATGGACTAGATAAAATCTTCAAAACCCTGTCCCTAATAACTTATTTCCCCTCTTTAGGCCCCATTTTCCATACATTCAAACCACGAGCCTGTGAGAAATGCTTCAAACTACTACAAGGAGCAGGGAAGGGCTTTGTGCAACTCCTAAGAGCTTAGATCACCTAGGGCTAGAGATGGCTCTCAGTTAGGAAAGAGCACTGCTATTCTCCTGGAGAACCCGCTTCTGATACCCAGCCTATGGGGACTTATGACTGTCTGTAACTTCAGTTCTGGGGTGTCCAGTGCCTTGCTCTAGCCTCCTGGGCGCTGCATACACTGGGTACACAGGCACAATACACATAAAACATTTTTTTTTAAATAGAGAAAGAAAGAACAGTGGTCATCCAACTGTGTCTTGATTTTCCCCTTTCTTTGGAAGAATTTTAAAAGTCAAGTTAGAAAAAATATTAAAAGATTTAGGGTGGTTACATGGTAATTTAATTCAGAGAACATTACTGATCTCTGAAATTTGGCTCTTAAAAGGGAGTCCAAAGGCCAGGTCGGGCCATGTGTCTTCTTAGCCTAGACAACACACAAGCAGATCTCTCCCCTTTCCTTTCTGCTTCTTCGGTTCCCTCCCACATCCTTTCTTCCCTTCTCTCTCTCCTCCTTCATCCCTTCCCTTCCTCTCTTTCTTTGTCTGAAGCAAAGTTGGCTTTACTTTTTTAAAGGTTCAATTATAGATCTAAGCGCAGGTAATAAAAAGGGGAGAGAGAGAGAAATCGTCACACCCTAGAGAGCCACGAGTTCCTCAAAAGAGAGCCAATAACTTTTATTTTAAATATTAGCATACTGGTTTGTACAAAGGGTTCTGTTGAGAACTTCTATAGCCCAGTACTTGGAACCCAGGTATTGACAACCAATCAGCATGGGTGCGGGCTGCCGCAAATATGTTGGACTCGGCATTAGAGATCTCATATATGATTAACATTGTAAAGGACTTAGGTCCTAGACTTGATAACACAGGAAGAGGTGAGCCCTGTCTCTCTATGAGCTGTTCTCCCCTAAAAAAAAAAAAAAAAAAAAAAAAAAAAAAAAAAAAAAAAAAAAAAAAAAAAAAAACCTCCTTCTGAGAATGCCAAAATAAGTAGAATTTTCTGACTGAGGAAAGACAGAGAGTCCTCACCTATCCCATAACTTCCGCAAAACAGATGAGGATGTTTAATGATAATATGATGGGAAATCATCTGAGGCCTGGATGGTCACACTGAGAGAGGAAATTTACACATTTTCAAAGGATGATTTCTTAGGTGAGGGAGTAACTAATACCAAGATACATGAAGGGAGAGTGTCCTCCGCCTCTCTGATCTTTGACTGATTATTAACAGGTCTACAACAGGCCCCAAGAAGCACTAATAAGAGAATACACAATGTGAGCTACAGCACAGAAGATCCCCAAAGCTCACCAATCCTGATGTGTTGCCTCAAGTCAGATTCAGGGATGGCACCTTCTCTGGCTGACGAGCAGCACTTACCTCTGTATTCTCAGGCTTACAGATGTCTTCTATACGTACTGCTTGCCCAAAGCTACCTTGCCTGGCCATCAGTATCCCAAAACAAGCTGATCCTCCAACCCAGAACAGCCCATGCTCTGTCCCAACTGACTAGATTTGAACACTTCATAGCATCCAATCACTATGCATGCAATTCACTAGCATTTCAAAAGTTGTGGTATTTTAAACTGCTAATCCCAGCACTTGGAAGGTTTAGTCACATCCAGTTTAACTTATCCTGGACTATATAAAGTAAAGCAAGCTTAATATACGTGGTGGTTTGAAAGAAACTGGTACTATTAGAAGGTGTGGCCCTGTTGGAATAGGTGTGGTCCTGTTGGAGGAAGTCTATCACTGTCAGGGCGGGCTTTGGGGTCTCTTTTCTCAAGCTTTCCTCAGTGTGACATTCAGTCAACTTCCTATTGCCTCAAGATGTAGGACTTTCAGACACAGAATTTTGTCTGTCTACACACCGACATGTTCCTCACCATGATAATGGACTGAACTTCTGAACTGTAAGTGAGCCACCTCGAATAAATGTTTTCTTTATTAGAATTGCTTTTGTCATGATGTCTTTTCACAGCAATAGAAACCTAACTAAAAAATTATGTCTAACACTAGTTATAAAGTGACACTGCTTGCCAAATAGTAGCACTTACTAGCCTAAAAATCCAACTTCAACTCTCAGCTTGCTTTCCAAGGTCCTGTTTAATCACTCAAATTATTTACCACTTGTTGAGAATGAAAATCCTCTCCTCATGGACCACTGTAATATGGTCTTGTCCTTCTTGCCATTACCTTGCAGACATGCTTGCCAGTCACTTTGAGTTGTAGAATTTTCTTTGTGAGACCCTTTTTCACACAGGACTATCCTCCAAGCCAAATTGCAACCGTCTTTAGTAGTTCTTCTGGGGCCTGCTCATAAAAAGCTCCTCATAGCAAGGCCTGTTGACTATTTACTGTCCCTCATGGATGAAACCCTGACACATCCTTCTATAAGGGAGAGTCACCTGTTCCTATCAGTTGTAGGCAATTCTTCCCTGATTACACATTGTTGAAGGGGGTGCTAGAGGGTGTATTTGGGGAAGGATAGGGGAGGGAGCTCAATTTACGTAATTGTGGGAAAGCCATCACCCCTCTGCTGTAATGTTCTTGCCCATAGCCCCATGTTCTTTCCCATAATCCCCTCCCCCGTGATCTGAAAGAAAGTCTAATAAACTCATTGGTTTCCTAGGTAAACTTTGGTAGAGTTGTACCTCAGTTTGAATTTGAGATCTTAGGGAAAGGGGATGTTTATATTTCTCCAAAGAAAGGAATTTTTGCAACACTCTCTATTAATATCTTGTCTCAAAGATGTTCACAATATTTGAAAATACCCATGATAAAGTGAAACAAAAATAGGAGTCTTCCTTATACCTGTAATCCCAGCTACATACAGTGTAGATACAGGAAGGTCATCTTGCTGCCCAATGGCCTAGCTGAGAACACATGAGTTCCAGATTCAGGAAGAGACTTTGTCACAAAGAATAGACAGAAGCAGGTAGAGGATACCAAGGTTGTCTTCTGACTTCTAACTGCACAAGTGTGAACATGTGTATACACTCACACAAATGCACATAAATAAATTTTTACGATTTACTGATTTTTAAAAAAAAAAAATCAAAGAAATAGTTTGATGCATCTGCTTTTGACTGGATGGTTTATCTTTGTCTTCTTTCTGTAACCTGTACACCATTCAGTTCTCCCAACAGACTGTGCATTGATCTGTTTAACTGCGTGTTTCTGCTCTGTCACTCATTATCTGAGCATGAATGAGACCTCAATAAGTTTATGTTGAGTGACTTAATATTAGTTTTTATTGTGTCACTAAAATTAGTGATGTTTTAAGCGTAAAGAGAGAAATTTTGCCTCTGTCACCAAATTCCACCAGGATCCTGGTTTTCTGAGAGTGTCTCAGTTTTCCACACCAATTTTGCCATTGGACCTGAGCATCGTCTACTTAAAATTGGTTTCCTAGACTCCTAAAACATCCACTCCCTAACATCACAGTCTCCTAAACATATCTTTTCCTCTTAGTTGATCTAGTGACCTTAAAATGCTGAAGCTATGAACAGCATTACTTTGCAACAGTGCTTACAGGCACCGTGAGCAGAGCCATCAGGAGAGGGCTTTGCTACAGGATGCCATGTGCCCTTCTTTGTAGCACCGTCAATTTTTATTCTTATTCTCTTTACTGCCACATCTTCATTTTTTCAGTGAGACTTGAGCACAACAAAGGTGGAAACTTTTTCTATTGTTTCTTCTGTGGCACCTTTTCTGCTCACAGCAGATGATATTCAAACAGAAATGAAGCAATAAATGATCAGAAGCCACTGGCTCTCTAGTGGTCGGTATTGGGACATCCAATTTACCTCAAGATTCAAACTGTAGATGTGTCTGCTCCTGCACCTCTCTTCCTAAAACCCTTCCTCCTCCCCTTTACTTTCTCGTTTTCTAGATGTCCTGCCTTCTTTTTCATTATCTGTTTCATGCTTCCGTGCCACATGTTGCTTCTGTGTGTTTGTTGTTCTTACTTATTTCCCCTAGGTTCATATGTAACGTGCTCTAAGGACCTTTCCCATCAAAATGAAAAGTGCTCAGCAATATCTTTTAGCTATTGTTATATTTGAGTTGGGTATAAATGCATTGACAGCCATGAGCCTTCTCTTACAAGGTATGGTTGATAAGCTTGGGAAAGTTATTCCCGGTGTCTGTAGACTTCAACAGTTACTAAGTGTCTTAGTCAGGGCCTCTATTGCTGTGAAGAGACACTACAACCAAGGCAACTCTTATAAAGGAAGACATTGAACTGGGGTGGCTTGCTAACAGTTCAGAGGTTCAGTCATTATGGTGGGACATGGCAGAGTACTGTTAGATACAGTGCTGGAACTGAGAACGCTACATCTTGCAGGCAACAAACAGTCAACTGTGGTACTAGGCAATATCCTGAGCATCAGAAATCTCAAAGCCCATTCCCTCAGTGACACACTTTCTCCAACAAAGCCACACTGCCTAGTAGTGCCACTCCCTATGAGATTATTGGGCCAATTACATTCATACCACATTCTACTCCATAGCCCCCATAAGCTTGTAACAATATCATAATGCAAAATGCATTTAGTCCACCTACAGAAGTTTCCATATTCTATAACTGTATCAGCAATGTTTAAAAGTATGAAATTTAAAGTCTCTTTTGAGACTCATGAGGTCTCTTAATTGTAATGCTCTGTAAACTCAAAATCAAAAAACAGATCACATACTTCCAATATATAATAAATGACATATGATGTGCATTACCATTCCAAAACATGGGGAAAAGTGCATAATAAAGAAACACCAGATGAAAGCAAGGCCAAAATCCAGCTAGGCAAACTCCAAACTCTGTGTCTTCATGTCTAATGTCGAAATGATCTTTAGATCTCCAACTCCATTCAGCTTTGCTGACAGCAACATACTTCTTTCTCTGGGACTGGTTTCACTCTCTATTAGCAGCTCTCCTCAGCAGGTAATCCACAACTTTGGCATCTCTAACATCTTGGGTTCTCCAAAGTAATCCAGGTTTCAATTCACAGCTTCATGCAATGGACTCTCTATGAGACCTCCATTTAGGAACATCCCTGACACATTTCTTTAGGCATGGAAACAAATTCTGTAACCAATTTCTTCTTTCCTAAAGAAAGCTCTAAAGCCAGAACCACGTTGTCAAAGCTATAGAGTTCTGTTGCTTACTGGGACTAGAACAAGGCCTTTTTACTCAGTTACATTCTTACCAGCTTTCTGTCCTTCATTGCCTAAGTTTGGAGTCCTGAAACTTGATCTATACACTAAACTGGCCTCAAGATCAGAGATCTGCCTTCCTTCCCAGTGCTGGGATTAAAGGCAACACTCTCAACACCTGACTCTAAGATTTTCTTTTTTTAATTCAAAAGATGGAAACTTAGCTGGGTCAGATCTTGCCCTTAAGTCAGCACTTCCTTTATTCCATTTCTTAAGATGCTTAGCTTTTTGAATGCGCTTAACTCCCTTCCACTTCCTGGTGCACTTTTTTTCTTCAAGATTCATTTTTTGTAATTTACCCTGCTCACCTTGCCCTTTTCATTATAAACCTTCATTGGAGTTAACACTAAAAACCATACAACTGTGTCTATATGAGGCTGTTTTACTTTAGGCTCAGGCAGACTCTTGAGATAAGGGAAAATTATCCACTGTCTTCACCAATGTATCACAAGACCAGTCTATAGGCTATATATGCTAACAACCTCTCCTCTGAAACCTCTTAAGCCAGTTCACATCACTCTTAGCACTATTATCCCCAATGTCCCTACTAGTATAGCCCATTAAGCAGCACTTAAAGCATCCCACTGCTTTCCTAACCCAGTCTCCCAAAGTACATATTATTCTACACAAAAACATGATCCAACCTAGCATAGCAATACCTCAGTCCCTAGTACCAACTTTCGTCCTAGGGTTTTATTTCTGTGAAGAAGCACCATGACCTTACAACTCTTATAAAGGAAAACATTTAATTGGGTGGCTTACGGTTTCCGGGGTTCAGTTCATTATCATCATGGTAGGACATGACAGCATGCAGGCAGATATGGTGCTGGAGAAGGAACCGAAAGTTCTATGTTTTGATCTTCAGGCAACAGGAAGTAAACTGTGTCCACACTGGGCAGAACTTGAGCATAGGAGATTTCAAAGCCCAGCCCCACAGTGGCCCATTTCCTCCAATAAGCCATACCAATTCCAACACAGCCACACCCCCCAATAATGCCATTTTCTGTGAAATTATGATGGCCAATTACATTCAAACTACTGTACTAAGTAACTTTTATAGGAAGCATCTTTTTCATGTACAGACTCTTAAATTTGCTCGACAAACACTCATTGCATTTTTTGTTGCTCTTTAAGGTATGAGTCTTTATACACTATATGCATGTTTTTGAATAATCACAGTACTGTTTGCTGTGTTAAAAAGAGCAAGGTCACCAAGTTTACACTAAATTACTCAATGATAAATTATCCTACACAGTATTTTTCCCAGATCTTTGGACAAAATCTCACAAACAGGTCAAAGATCACATTATTCTTCTGCCAGTTCTTATTCCATAGATGCTCCTCGTGGAGTCTACTATGGACCATAGGGCAGAAGTGTGCCAAAGCTGAAATATAAGTCTGGTGCACGAAAGCAAAGTTCTGAGTTTCAGCTAGAATGTTGTCTAATTACATAGCATTATATAGCAAGTAAAAAGCAACGGAGACATAAATAACAGAAAGGCATAAGCAGTGTGGATCTCCTGAGCTGGGTGATGTGTAAAATTCCATGTAGTTGATTCTTTATAGTTGGAGAGCAATGCATTTATTTAGCCAAACAAAGGGGTAAGACTAACACCAAGTTTCTGTACTTTCTAAATATTATTATCCTATGAAGTGCTGTTTTACTGTGACCCTATGTGATATCTCCCTCCCAACAAACTTACACGAGTTAGACCCAAAATTTCATACCTTGATATTATTTAGAAATGAGCATTGCTACTAAGAACAAAGATTTGGGCATTTATCAATCTTATTTTACTCCACAACTAGAAAAATATTCTAATTCAATACTATTTTGGTGTACCACTTCTAGTATACTTCTAAATGATGGCTACTCTTCTCCTAGCATTGAGAATAAAAGTCCCCTAGCATTTTCATATACCTGATGAATGTCACACAATACTTCCTGAAATATGACAAGCACTTAGCCCACTTCTCAGTGGCATGTAGCAGGTAAAAAATGCTTTCTTCCTTATAAATTTTTTGCACGTATATTTCTAAAGAAAGAATCAATGTTCACTGGGGCAGTAATGAAAGTGTGATGAATATTCTTCTATATAGTACCCCTCCAGAAATTCTGTTTTACTGTCTAAATGAAACACAGTATTCTAAAATTAGTTAATTTTAATTTTATATTTTCATGCAAAAACTAAAACACTAGATTTCTATAAAGACTTTTTCCAAAAACTTAAATGTATATTAAATATTATGTATAATTTTAATGGCTTAGGCCTTTAAAGTCACTTAGCTGTTTGGTTTTCTTTTTTTCTTTATATATTGTCACACTCCATTTAACACTTGATTAATCTGGCTGGTGAGATGACTCAAGATAACCTGAGTTCAAAAACTTGAACCCATAATGGAAAGAGAGAAAAGTTATTTTGACCTCCACATTCGTATCATGGCACCCACATGCCCACACTTATTGGTACATGTATTCACACACACACATACACACACCAGTAATAATAAGTGCATTTTATAGACTTACAGAGGAATTTCAAAACGCAGCATAAAGTCAGTGGAGCAAACACCATTAGTCCCAGCACTTGAGCTGCAGAGGTAGGAGGATCTCTGAGTTCAAGTTCAGCCTGGTCTACAAAGCAAGTTCCTGAACAGCCACAACTGTTACACAGAAAATCCTGTCTCGAATAAACAAAACAAAAAACAAAAACAAAATGCAGGAGAAATCATTCGTGTTTTATTTGCCACATTATACTTCAATAAAAACTTAAAACTGTATGTTTGTCTAGAGTATGCACTTTCATCTTCAAGGAACTCTAGGAAAATGAATCTAAAAATAAAATCAACCACTGCTCTACAACCAAGACTAATCAGCCTCGCATGTTTTGAGTTGGCCAAAAGGGCGTATTGTCTAGAACTATCTAGAAAAATAGAAAAGGTTGAGTGTGAGTGCACTGAGGGATGTAGCTCTTGAAGTTGGAGCCTGACATGAAGTTATCCCCACATTTGATGCCTGCTTGTGTACATGCCGCATATGTAATCCATAGCAAACCACATTAATATCTCTAACCATCAGCATCTTCAGCCATTGTTTGGAGATGATAATCGTATAATTCCCGAGTGTATTGTGAAGATTCATCAAGTTAGCTCTTGTATCATATACTTTCTGCATGTTGACCATAAAGTTTGATGGGAGCGATGCTAGCCAGGTGACTAGGAGAAAAGAGTATAAGGTCCTTTCTGGCTATCCCTTCTTATCTCTCTGCAAACAACTGTTGTGTCATGCAGCATAATGCATCCTAGAATCCTATGATGATGATTCAGAAAAAAAAAAAAAAAAAAAAAAAAACCAAGTAATTTGACTTCGCAATTATTAAAAAGAAATACAAAAATCTGAATCTAGGTACAATGAATTCTCAAATCATATTCTCTTCACAGCACTACTTAAATCCCTTGTGGAAAGAGGAGAGCTTTAATCTTCTACATGACAAATACTAATCCGGTTCTGGAAATGAAGATGACACAGTGAGGGCCATAGGACCACCCATACTGTCAGCTGTGGCAAATTTACAGACACTGCCTTAAAGCATTTACTGATTTTTAAGTTTGAAACCCAGAGAAATATGGACACAAAGCTTTTCTTCAGTTCCAAACAAAAACACTGGAGACTCAGTCAATATCAGAAAATTAACTTGTTAGTTTTACCCCAACTGTGACAAGAAAAATCAGCAATCCCATTTATAAGCTTGACTGACTCCTTCCATCATTTTCCATTCTCTTTTGATTCTGAGCATCCAGACTGAAGCTAATCACGGTCCTTCATCCCATGGATTCTGAAAATGAACTGGCCAGAGCCACTTCTGATTTGGTCCTTCATATTTAGGGAGAAATGTCAAGATGCTAGTTTTCTCTTCCACGCCATCCTATTTCCCATTCCTTTCAGTCCCATCCTTTAAAGTTGGGTTAAAGGAATTAAGTGTCTGGTGATCACATCTCTCGAGAAAAATGTCTCATCACTGAAGAACGCATAGGTACCACTCTGACCCCCCAAGATAAGGGATCTCAATTTAGTCTACAGCAACTCCTTTCATAGACGTGTCAGCTCATGGGATCTTTAGAGGATTACCATCCCACCTCTCACTTTTTGAGGCACCTTGGTTTCTGAAACTACGCAGAACTGTAGTCTGTAGGCAGTAGCTAAACTGTCCTAGTGAGAGCAGACTGTATGCCATGGTGAAACATTTGCTTACTCTGTGCAAGGCCAGAGATTCAATTTTCTCTATGGTAAAAACAGACAATAGACAAAATCTCATAACCTGATGAAACTTCTCTTGTATATTTCTAAATGCACCCTTTTAAGTAGAAATAAAAATAACTGTGCTACTAAATCTAATTATTCAAATCTGTGGTTTGCTCATAAGTGTGTATGTGGAGATTATGAAGGAAATAATGATTTTTTATTGTCCTCATCTTCCCACTTACTTATGTACCTCCACTGTGTGCCAAGTGCACTTGGCCTTAACTATTAGCCTCCAACATAAGTGATGAATATTATAAGTAAATTCTTTTGTCGTGCACAAGATATAAAAAGTGAAAAGCATAAGGACATTGCTGATGTGACCTTAGTAGCTCCAAAAACTAGGAGATAAAAATTCAGTGGGTTCTCATGGTCCAGGACTTGTACTCATACAACAAGGCTTAATTGGATTTTTTAATTTTTGAGTGGATGACATGTCAAACACAGTTTACATTTCTCAGCCAGTAACTGTATTTCTTACAAGTGACTATTACATTTTTAGAGACAGACATAACAAGTAATAAGAGTTTTATTTCAGAGGAGAAACAATTGTGCAGCTTATTTTAGATGAAAGGAGTATAATAAATTTATGAGACCTCACATACAGCTCAAATATAATAAGTTAGAAGGATTAGTTGAATTGTGAGCTACAGTAGCCTGCACTAGTAGAATGCCATTTGATGGAGCTCTATAATACAGTTTATCATCGACTCCATGGAATTCCCACAATATATTAGCTTCGCTGTGACAATAAAGCACACACAGTGAGGGGCATGTCCCTTTTGACACACATTCTCTTCCCACACTTATTTTACCAGGGAAACAACTCCAGTGCCGTTTAATTAAACTGCACTGCAATGAATTAGTCCAGGTCTTCGCCTTCTGACAGAGAGGGGCCTGGCAGTACCACAGGGGTTTGTCCCCTTCTGACACCAAAGAGACTTCAGAAAACCTGGGAAAGAAAGTGCAGGACTCCTTAGATGACAGTTAAGTCCAGAGCTGTCAATCAGGAGACTTAAGGAAGCACTAACCCCTTAAGGAAAGTGTTTGGATTTCTCTGGTTGTCGACTGTGTCCATTTTCTGAACAGTGTCTAAATGTCTTAGGAGGGCTAGCTATGCTGTGTTCCTAAGCTGGAGACCAGAGCATCACGGCTGCCTTCCAGCAAGAACAGCCCTGCTCTTTGGGACTCCACTGTGTATTCATAGCTAGCTTTGGGGAGGCAAGCCCAGAAAGTAATAACATGAAATAAACTTAGGATGATGATGAGTTCAAATAACTCTATTGCAAAGAACATATTAATAAAAACATTTTTGCTCAAAGTACAAATTGTCCAGCTGAACATGAGCTATAGTATAAATAGAGGAGATTCTTTATTTCCCCAGAGCTTTGATCAACAGTGTCGGACTTATATACCCCCAAGAGCACAGAAAAACCTTGCATTATTCATGTATATTTGTATTCTATCTCAATGCTGTTTATTAATGCATGAGTGCGTTTTGGAATTGAAAATAAAAATTTACAAGATGATTACATTTTAATAACTGCTTCTAGCTAGATATATTGAATATTTGCGTGAACCAATACACAAAGACCTCAAAAGAATTTATGAGACAGTAGCAATTAGACTCTAACAACTTGGCTCCACCAGAACTACTGGGTTCTATTTAGATGCCAGACATGGCACCTTAGTGATGAGCACACCCTGCCGCCACCCTGACTTTGACTGAGGACCCTGAGAAATGACAGTTCCATTAGGTATTATGTAAAGAAGCTGACCTCAAGCTCTCAGCCCTCTATCTTTGTACCCTGAGTGACCATTTGTCACTGTTAATCAGAGCAGAGACTCAGGTAACCCAGTGCATTTATCGCTGGATATTTTAAAGAGTAGGATAATTATAATTTTACCAACCCTCACAAGAATAATGCAAATTTCTTAGAAAAAAAGTGAGTAGGGAAATTAAAAATGAAGAATTCAGTGTTTTTCTCTTTGAAAATATGTTATAATCATTCTGAAATTTTTGATGAAGGGAAAGAAAGAAGATTGGTTGGAACACAAAGAAGATTTTTTTTCTAATACACTCTTTTCATTTGCAGGTAAAAGTATTTCTGCCAGTAGCATGCTTATTATATCTGCCAGTAGCAAGCACATTAACATACAGAGGAGAGAGGCTGCTTCACTAACGAAGACGTGCTTAAGTAGTGTTATGGGGCTGTATGTTCAGACCTGTGGAATATGAACAATCCCCACAACAAGCTCAGGCTCCAAAGATGACTTCATTCTTTGTCACTTAGAAACCCCAGACGCTGAGCCATCTTTGGGATCTTTTCACTTTGGAGATTCTGGAGATTTCTGTATTGGCTTCATACTTGTAGCTACCATGTATCAATAATCATTAGTCATAGGCTGAGTGCTTTATAGAGTCACGGCAGCTCATTCTTGTTACTTTATAAATAAGCTGAGGGTTAGCAAAATACGATGTGCTCAAATGCAACGGAGATAACTATGTCGCTGATGTTCATGCTGAATGGCTGTTATGTGAAATACGCTTTTACTCATTTTTATTATTTTAATGATATATATATATATATATATATATATATATATGGGTTGGCGTATATGCACATGAATGCAGGTGACAGCAGAGGTCAGAAATGTGAGATCCCCTGGAGTAGGGGGTATAGGCAACTGTGAGCACCTGATGTCATCAGTGCTGGGAATTAGACTCAGGTCTTCTGGAAAAGCAGTCTGTTCCCTTAACCACTGAGCCATCTCTCTAGCCCCCCAAAGTGCACTCTTGTTGTACAACTTAAAATACTGTAGTGTGAAAGTATATATTTATTCAATCTGAGTGACTATAATGTAAAAGAAGCACATGGTGATTGATAAATTGCCACCTATATGACTGACTGATCTCTTAAAATCAAAAGCTGGGAGATTTTCTTACTCCTTTTTATACTATATTTTTTGAAACAATCTAACTTCTTTCATGTGCTTATTCATTTTATTTTTCTAGAACATCTGATTATATAGCTGTATTAAAAATGTCAAATTTATTAAAGCAATCTAGAAAAAAGTTTTTGAAAGGTCACCTAGACTTTTCTAATTCTAAAAGACACAGCCCTTGTTTTCCAGATTTGAATTTTGTTTGGTTTGGATTAGGGTTTTGTTGTTGTTGTTTTGAGACAGGATTTCTCTGGCTCTCCTGAAACTCCTTCTGTAGATCAGGCTAGTCTCAAACTCAGATCAAATTAAAGACTCGGAGATCTGCCTGCCTCTGCCTTGGAGTACTGGGATTAGGGCATGCCTCCATGGCTTTGCATAACACATTGTTTTCCGTGTTCATTTTGTATTAAATGTTTTTTTCAGTATTTATGAAAAAAAAAAAAGAAGTCTGTGCCATCCCTTGTCAAGACATGTGACTGACACACGTCTATAACTGTAGCCCTTGGGAATCTGAGGCAAAAGGATTCTAAGACCAGTTTAGATAATATAGCAAGATCTGCTCAGAAAACAAAAAAGAAAAAAAGAGAGAGGAAGGGAGAGAGAAGGACAAGGAGGAAGAGGGAGGAGGGAGAAGCAGAAGAAAAGAAGGACATTGGCTGTAGATGCTACTCACGAACTAGGCAACATCTATATATGAGAAAAATCTCAAAAACATACTGAGTGCTGGAGTCAGCTCAGCCATTCACTTCTAAAAGGGCAAGAGTTAGGGTCCTACAACTATGCCATCTAATCTTCTCTCTGCAGCTTTCCCTCTAATCAACACCCAAGAGATAGATTCCAGATTCCTATGCTCTAGTCCAGCCAGAGCTACACAGTGAAACAACATGCCAAAATTGTGTGTGTGTTTGTGTGTGTGAGAGAGAGAGAATTTTTCTAAGAGCTACAAAGTGATAAAAATATAGCATGATACATTTTACATAAACTTTTAGCACACATTCAAACTAACCGTAAGAACAGGATACGTCCAGCAAAAAGGGGAACAATTTCTAATTATTTTTGAAAAGACAAGACGACAGATCACTAGTTGCCAGGGGTAAGATGTAGAGGGGTGTGGGGTATGACAGAAGGAAAGCAAGGTGGTGACCTCCATGATGAGATCTTGATCTCAACAATCTACACATATGATTTTAAAAACAACAACAACAAAACCCAGATGACCAGCTGGATCACTCCTGAAGTGCTGGAGTGTTGCAGTGAGGTTTTCTTGCCCATCGGGCCAGAGGTCCAGGCCCACAGACCTCTCGTCCAAGAGCACGTAACCACCCACCACTGCTTAGGCCCCCCAAAATTACTCAGACGTTTATAATAAGTTCATGCTGTTTGGCCTATGGCTCAGGCACATTGCTAGCTCCTTAATCTTAACTCAGCCCATTTCTATTAATCTGTCTGCCACGTGGCCTATGGCTCACCTGTGTTCCTTACATGTTGCTCCTTTGGGTGGCTGGCTCAATCTGTGTCTGACTCCACCCTGCTTCTCCTAACTATTTTGATTCCCCACCTACTTCTTCTATGGTGCTCAAAACGGCTTTTTTATTTAAAGATTGATATTCACAGCATACAGAAAGACATTCCAACATAACTGGAGTGTGCACCAGAGCTGGCAGCCTGAGTTCTGTTCCTAGGGTTCCTATAGGCTCTCCTATGACCTCCACACATGCACCACGGTGCACACACACAAAAATTTAAGTATGTAAATGTAATTTAGAATGGTTTCCAGTGACTGAGCTACATATGCATATGGTAGCGATGCATTTTCAAGGTTTTGCCATTGCACTAGCTTTTCAGGTAATAAACAATGAGAAGGTAAAAAAGTATGACCTCTGCCCTTCTTATGACTTCTTACATATTGTCGATCTGTGTCTTAAAACAAAAGGTTTTCTTTTTTCAAGCTAGTCTTGCTTTTATTAAAGATATAAGTAGAAAATTTGGAGCTGGGTAGATGACACAAGGGATGAGCCCTGCCTGCCTCACTGGCAACAGTCCCTGCACTGGCCACTGTGAGTAACTGCAAACCTTTCCCTCCAAGGCCTATACAATCACATGCTCAAAGCCCTACGTAGCTGCACACACATCTACGTAGTTCAAAATAAAAATAAAATATTTAAAGCATAGTCTTTTTATGTTATTTGAATATTTCTCAGTGTTATATATTGGATATTTACTATTTAAAAACTATCATAACCATGAGCCATGCAAATTGTAAATCACATACAAGCCAAAACATTTGACCCTGATATCACATCAGAGAAACAACATGCACAAGCTGAACAGGGAAGCTTATGCCAGGAATTATATCACAGAGACTGAGGCAGGAGGATTATGACAGATTCAAGGTGAACTTCATAACCAGATTCAGCTTCATAATGAGACACTGGCTTTATAAACACACACACAGAGACACACACAGACACACACATACACACAGGGGTTGGATGCGTGTCCCAGAGAGAATACATCCATTAAATACTTCACATAAAGTGAATTCAGAGAAATTTGGGGATGCTGGCAATATGTGTAATAGATAACATGTTGGAAGCTCACTCAAGTTTTAAAAGAGTAAAACTGTCCATGTGGCATAAAATGGATGTTTATCCCTTACTGGAAGTCACCAAGGGATACATGTATGAAATTGGCTGCACTTAGTAAGGGAGGGGGGGCAGGGGTTGTGCAAGCTGCACTTGGTAAGTGAGTGGGAGTAACTCATAGATGTACATGTGTGTGAAGGTGCCTATGTGTCTATGCACACAGAGGACAGAGTGGAACTTTGGGTGTCCTGCTCTGTCACTGCCTCACTGCTCTAAGACAAGATCTCTCACTGAATGTGAAGCTAGGCTGGTGTCTAGCAAGCCCCAGTGACCCTCCTGTCTCTCCTTCCCACAGTGCTGGGCTTACAGGCATGCATGGCTATGGCTATCCTGGGCTTCTGCAGGGGTGCTGATAACAATCACTCTTACCTCCTGAGCCATCTGCCCAATCCCAAAACTTGGCAAGTTTTTAGAAACAAACTAAATGTCTCAGTTCTCAATATTTCCAACATATTAAGCTTGTGTGCTAAATTTTAATCTTCCCTTTTGTTGCCTTTTATGTGTATGCCCATGTTTATGTAGAACCTTATACCTCACCGCCATATGTGTAGTGCATGTGTAACCAATAGACAGCCACTGAAGAGTGGATGGAACACCAGTAGATCACATAGCCACTGTCCATTGAACATTAAAATCATTTTGTGCATCTATTTTTACTATCCTACTATCATGCCAGAACTACCTGTATATGAATGAGATAACCAGAGACTGGATCATGGCTCAGTGGTTAAGAGACCTGACTACTCTTCCAGAGGACTCAAGTTCAATTCCCAGCACCCACATATCTGTTCACAGTCTCCTTTATCTCCAGTTCCAGGAGATCTCATGCCCTTTTCAGGCCTCTGAGAACACAGACATGTACATGGTGCACAGACATACACGCAGGAAAAAAATTCATACACATTAAACGTTAAAAATGAGATAGCCTACATGTGTGAAAATTAAGTAAGTACTTTATTCCCTCCTTTATTCTGTTTCATTGGTTTATTATGAAATGTAATCTTGCTAAACAGGCTAGGCTGGACTTGAACTCATGACCCTGACATTCTCCTGAATGCTAGATCATAAGTATGTACTACCATGCCCTGATTCCCTTTAAAGACGTTTTTCATTGTGACGTGTGAGTCAAATAACATAAATAACTATTGAAAAAAACTAAACACTGCTATTTGACAGTCAGATTCCATTTTACTGGCCTTTCACCAAGCTCTACAGTTAGACCTTTAGGCTAATAAAAGCCGCAGTGCAACCATTTATAAACATTCAAAGAGAGTTTTATTTAATGTCTCTATGCTTACAAATCTGACTAGTGGTAAATTTAAGACTTGGGGTCTTTCCGTAAGAATACGGCCCCTGGAGCTAGAGCGTCCAAGTCCTTTCCCGTCATCACTCAGATAAACATGGGGAAATCACTACAGATGCAGTCAGGTTAAGTGGTCCTAGAATTTCTGAAACCTTGTTAATTCAACTGATGTCTCATCAACCTGGTTGAATATACATGTAACGACTTTCAAAATAAAAAAAATTTTAAGTCTCACCGGGAAACTTTATCCCATCACACACACACACACACACACACACACACACACACACACACACACACACACACACACACACACAATTAGTAGGGTGTCAAACTCAGAACTAACACTGTCAAGACTGGCTAATTCTTTGTGCACTGGAAAGTGTTCGACAACATTCCTGGCATCCACTCACTAGGAGAGAGCATCAGACACCAATGAAGAATCATCATAACCAAAAATGACCTAAGGAGCTGGGTCTAAAGTTCAATAGAAGAGTAACAACACAGTCCGTGTTCTGTCCTAGGTTTAATACCAGCCACGAAAGGGAGGAAGGAAAGAAGGAAGAAAGGATGAGAGGGGCAATGGAGGGGAGGAGGGATGGAGGAGAGAGGAGGGAGTCTTACATGTTTTGGGTTGGGGAGGAAGGAAGAGAATAGAATGGCTTCTAGTCAAGAAAATCTGGTAGACATTTCATCTACGAATACTCAGGGTTATTCTAGGTGCTCATGTACATTTTGACCCTGGCTGTTCTAGAATGACTAAACACAATTCTAAAATTTAAAAGATGAAGAATATGAGTAAATAAAATGAAAAAAAACGGTTTAAAAAAGTAACAGATGAATAAAATGATAATAATCAAGACTATAAGAACTACTAAGGTGGGATTGTGGAGGCATTCATTATAATAAATATTAACAGGTTATCTTGTTTTGAATTGAATTTATTCTTATAACAAAAGTTAACAAATGTTTACATAAATCATAACACCCTTGGCTCCATCTTCAGAAGATAGGTTCAATAAGAAAAAAGGGCATATCCTCCCACGCTCACCCCCAGGACAGGAGCCAGCATCCTGTGGTAACCCATCCACTTTCCATCTAATTGTACAAATAATGGCGACATCTCCGAGATTAAACTTAACCATCACTTTTTTATCATTTATTAATTTTCAACAATTTACTATGTTGAAAATGTACTAAGTCAATTATTTGAACTTGGATTGTAACATAGGAGATTTCTTTGGTAAAACAGAATTATTTCGTAACAGATCAGAATAAATGGTTACTTTCTTCAGGAAGTGCACAGTAAGATCAAACTGAATTAAAAGATCACAGTCAGGGCAGAAAATTGTCAAGTCTCAGTTTACCTGCCTCATCATTCAGGTCATATGTTTAAATAAAATATTAATGAATTTGTGTGTTTGTTTCTCCCAAGTGCTTTTATCATTGTGGCTTATAAAATAGCTCAATTTTATATTTGACTATACTTGTTTATTTAAAAAAAAACAAGTATTTTTATTTTATTCTTTTAAATTTTTGTATTTATTTTGGTTTTTATGAGACAGGGTCTCACTTTGTCTGTGTGTCACGGAATCTGCGATGTTCACCAGGCTGGTCTCTGCAACTAAAGTACTACAATCAAAAGTGTGCTCCATCATGACCAATAAATAAATAAACTCAAATATAATTAAGGTAGTAAACTAAAAGTGAGAACGTATCTCTCTCCACCTCAGCTTTCGATCTCACACCCTGAACTGAACTTGTCACAAAAAATTGGGAGTGATTTACAAAATACCAATTCACAGACATTCAGATACATGTGCGGACATTTATTTTGCCATATAAAAACATACTGTGCTTACTATTCTGAGTCATCATTCCACCTCTAAAATGTGTGGGGTGAAAACCATCTGCTGCCATTTACAAAGCTAAACTCCATTCTTTGAAATAGTGTAGTTACTGCATGCATGACTATGCCATAATTTCTTTAGCAGGTCTCTCCTGGTGTATGTGTAAGTTGCTTCCAGCTTTCTCATTGTAATTTACTGAAAACAACATCTGTGCATATATTTTCTTGAGTGTTAGCTCCTGGCAGATAAAATTGCAAAACTGGCATATCTGAGTTAAAGGCATGTGCAAGTTAATTCTTGAAAGATATTACTAAGTAAGTTTGCTCCAATGGGTGCTTCCATGAATCGTATTAGAAATAATTCTCCCACAACCTCACCTTGATGGACATGCAAACAAAAGCAAGCACGTGTTCCTCTCCAGTCATGCCATCACATGCTCATGTTATCCTTCATGCTAGAAATATGTCCCATGTTGAATAGTTGATATTTAAGTACTAAATAGTTGTGATCGGAACCCTGGGCAAAAAGGTTCAACTTGAGCATTAACTACAGAATTAGAACAACTGGACTTTTATACCCAGTGACTTGCTAGAACAGCTTGGATGCAGCCATTAAGGACAGTATTTTGGAAAATAGGTTGCTATTGGTTTTAGTGATATTCATTGATTTCCATTTTTTTTTAATCTTTTTTTTTTTTCTCTAAATGCAGAATCAAGAACCTCTTAGCACTTCCTCACATCCCCTAAAATAACTTCAAGATATTTATCAGAACTTTGGCCAATACCTCCCAGAAATACAAATTTTCAAGCTTCAGTAACAAGTTACCTAGCAATGTAAAAATAAATCAGTCAACGACTTCTTACCTGAAACCAAACGTCAGACCCCTCCAAACAGCTCTCCAAAGAAACTGGAAGTGGAAGGCATACTGCAACCGAGAAGGAATCTACAATTTAGACACAAGCACAAGGTGCTGGCCCTATGAGAAAGAATGTTCCCTCTGCAAACCAGCTGCAAACTCAGTGCAGTTACACCCGCAGCAAAGCTCTGCTGTGATATATTAATTTACACCTACTGTGCCACTCAATTAAAAGCCAAAGGCTGAGCCTAGGCACATAACTTCCACTGTAACCTGATTGGATTTTGCACTTGCTAGTCAAAACTTTACAGCACAGTGTCTAAGGATTTGTAGCATGACAAATGGAAGCCTGGGAAGTTTTTAATACTATAGTTGGTTAGATGAGGTATGAGGGCCAGAATGTCTCCAACAGACAGTGAACTGGTCCCCAGACATTGAAAAGAGTAGGTAGACAAATAACAGAACACTTAAATTACTTAAATTACAAATGCCACAAGTTAAATGCTTCCACATCAACTTTTTCAAGTATAGATGATATCAATAAATAAAACTGTATGGCTAAAAGGCACTACTGTGTAATGATTAATGTTTTTGTAAAGCAGTATTTTGAGGTTGTATGTGTTTTGTGGAAAGGAATCTTGTTAGCATCAAAACAGCAAACAATGATATCTTCTTTATTAGTAACTGGGTAACTCTTACTTGGAAAAAAATATACTTGTAAGAATAATACTAGCAACTGGAGAGGTGGCTGTAGGGTTAAAAGCACCACCTGTAATTCCAGCTTGAGGAGATTCAATGCCCTCTTCTGGCCTGATAAAATACACATATGCATGGCATACACTCACAGGACACACACGCATACACACACACACACAAATAAAAGATAACAGTATATCATTCCGATTTCATGGCTACCATGCTACATCCCAGAATTCTTCACCATAAGCAACACATAATGATTGATAACTTCCAGAACATTAAGTCATGAAAGGACGTATCCTACAAAGAATGATTACATTCCAAGCTGCTAAGAAAACTGAGGCAAGATACTGAAAGTCCAAAGCCTACTTAGGATACAGAATGAGTTCAGGGCTAGCTTGAAGAACTTAGCAATACGTTATCACAAACTAAAACAAATACAAAGAGGGAGGGGAAGCTAGAAAATGAAACCCAGTGCAGAGTTCTCTGCCCGGGGCCCTGGGCAGAGAAGAAACTCATCCAGCAATAAGAAAGTCAGTTGATAAATGTCTCAGCATCTCTGTCAGCTGTGGGGAGGCGGGGAGGACACTTCCACAATGACCCTATACCATTGAAACATAGTTACTATTAGGACCGGAATTAGCAATCAACACCATCCTGGCTCTGTTTGTCCCACCGTGGTCCATTCCCTTTGTCTCGGAGCTTCCAGGTTATTTTCCTGTCCCAGCTTTTTCTGTTGTGGGATCTGTCTTGGGTGGTTGCAGCGGCACAGGGCTTAGAGCATCACCTTTAACTTTCCACGTTGAGCGTTGTCCTTAATCACTGTCCTGTCACCGGGAAACAGGGCTTCCCTGTCTTCCCTCCTGAGCTCTGTGCCGTTCTTCTCCATGTATGCAGATGGCACATACATTGCTGTTTTCTTACTAATCACCTTTTCAAAGCTTTACATAACACTAGTAGATTGTGTATTACCCATGCAGTGAGAAATTTTGGTGCCCTTTGTTTCTAGGATCTACTTCTTGTGTGGTATCATTTTGACACATCATGGACCACTACCCACAGCATTTCCTGGCTGCAGATCTGTGAATAATTCTTCCAATATGTACATCTTTAAAACAAAAATTTATTTCTTTCCTATTTTTTAAAGATACATTGTGTTTGAGAAGGTTGATTTTAGTTTTTATTATTTTATTGTATTTAAATATTTTCATACAACATATATTTTCACACAACATATTTTGGTCATGTTTTCTCCTCCTCCAGTGCCTCTCAGATCCTTCCAATCTTCCTCCATACTCCATTTCACACACACACACACAGAACAAACAGAAAACTAATATTATTACACTTCATGTGTATACCATGAAGAAGCCTGGTGCCCAGAGAGGCCAGAAGGGGGCAGCCGCTCTCCAGAACCGGAATTACAGATGCTTGGGAGCCACAATGTAAGTGCTGGGTTCAGAACCCAGGTCCTCTGCAAGAACAGCTCTTCTGTTGTTGCTACTAGCCCTGCTGTTGCTCTTTGTTTTTAAGACAGTCTCACTGTGTATCTCTGGCTGATCTAAAACTCATGCTGGCCCAACCATCCTCACGCTCAGAAAGCCCCATCTGCTTCTGAGTTTTAGTGCTAAAGGCAGGTACCTCAAAGCCACGCAGCAAATGTCCCCAACCAATGATCCGTCTCTGTAGCCACCACACCAACCTCCTTTCTCCAATTTTCTAAAGACGTTTTTACTAGGTATAGAGTCTAATTTTGTTCCTTTTCACCCACCCCAACGGTGTTGCCTTGTTGCAGTCTTGCATGCACCGGGTTTTGAAAAGAATCTGCCACTAGTTTTTCATGTTCGTCGGGCTGATTTTCAAGTTTTCCTCTTATCGCTGGTTTTGAGCAACTCCAGTATGGTGTGTCACTGTTTCATTTCCTTTATGTTTCTTGTGACTATGGATTGCCGAGCTTCTTAGAGCTGTCAAATAGTTTCATTAAGCAGAGAAAATCCAGCCACTGTTATTAAATGTTCTTTCTTCACTCTTTCCTTCAAGGACTTAAATTACAAGATGATAGATTTTCTGAAGTTGGGCCATAACTGCCCCTACTAGCATTATCTTCCTTTAAGTATGTTTCTGTGTCATTTTGGACACTTTCATTGCCTCTGTTCACTATCTTAATCAGCAGAGTTTAGTCTGCCATTGTCTCCTGCAGTGTACATTTTATTCCAAACACTACGGTCTTTTCTCTTCCACAGAAATTTAAGGGCTTTCAAGCCTGTTGAGAAAGCTCAGTACATAACAACATTTGTCATCAAGCTTGATGACCTGAGTTCAATTCCCAGAGCCCAGATGATGGAAAGAAGACTGAATTCTGAAAGTTGGCTGACATTCCAACATGTTCACCCACACACATACTTGCATGCTTACACTCCAAAATAAATAAATTCCGTTTTCTAGGGTCTAGCCCAAACCCATCCGACTTGCCACTACCCACAAGACCCTGTTTACACCATCCAGCTTCTCCACCCAGCCAGATGTCCCACTTCTTTCTCTAGGGTCCAGTCCAGATAGTGTCCCTAATCTCCCTTTCAAACCTGTTCTCAACCCAACATATTTAGCCCAGGTCCCACACCCAGTGCAATGTCTTCGTCAGGCTTCCTCTGTCTCCAACCCACTCGTCTCTAGGCTTCTGCCAGGATCCTCCCTACCTATTCCCCAACCTACAAGCCCCTCCCATGCCACATCAATACTTGCCACTCAACCAGATCTACCCCAGCTCCAGGCTTGGAGCAGAAGTCACATCCTGTACACCACCTCAGTCTCCTCTGTCCCTCTGACTTCATCCCGTCCTAGTCATTTCCAACCTCTAAGTCCAACAAACCTTCACATCCTCTCTTCTTCCCCAACCTGTTCAGGTAACAGCAGACTCAGAGCTAAGAAAAGAATTCATGCCTAGATCTTATCACAAAAATACCAACAATATATAAAAACAAGCCAGTAAATATCTTGCCTCCAAAATCTACCAGTCCATTGAATGTTTGCCAGTTAGAAATACCTAGATGAATCCCAGGACACAGAAAGTTTTTTTTAAAAAATCATAAACTCAATCAAATAATTCAAAGAGATTAAAGAAGATTCAAGGAAGCAACTCAAGGAACTTAAAGAGAAAGAGCTTCAGGAGAAGAAAGAGCTGAGTGACGGACACCCAAGGAAACACAAACCTAAAGTTGAGAGAAAGACAAAGACAGGCCAGACTGGAGAAGGGAACTCAGTACAGAGATGGAAACATTGGAGAGCACTCGAGTTGAAATGAAAATGGCATTGAAAACCCTAAAAATTTAAAGTAGAAATTTCAAAGGAAAGCCTCGCAAGTAGAGAGAATCCAGCAGAAGATACATCAGGTCTTGAAAACCCAGTAGAGGAGCTAGACCAGATAAGCAAAAAAATTGAAAATCAAATAAAAGCACGAAAGGAATATTTGAGAAATGCAGAACACCATTTAAAAAAAAAACAAAAAACTTCAAATTAGTATAGATGAGGAAGAAGAATCCCAGTCGACTGCCATGGACTAGATCATATGTAGTTGGTTGTTTTTACTCTTTGGCTCTTTACTCTTTGGGGAGCCTTCCACCCAGCTCCCAAATAATCACACCAAAGACTTTTCTTATTGATAAGTGCCAGGCCTTATCTTGACTTATTTCCAGAGAGCTTTTCTTAAATTATCCTATCTTCCGCCTCTGGCTTTTATCTACCTATATACCTTTCTTTACTTCTTACTCTGGAGCTGGCTCTCTGACTGGGTGACTGGACCCTGGTGTCTTCCTTTCCTTCTTTCATTCCTTGATCGTCAGTTTTTCCTCCTATCTGTCCTCTCTGCCCGCCAGCCCCACCTATCGCTTCTCCTGCCTGGCTATTGGCCATTCAGCTCTTCATTAAACCAATCCGATGTTTTAGATAGGCAAAGTAACACAGCTTCAGAGTTAAGCAAAGTCGCCATGAAGGGATGCAACACATCTTTGCATCATTAACCAAATGTTCCACGATATAAACAAATATAAGAGATCCTCAGGTAGTATTCCACAACAAGATCTTCAAAAAGACCATAGAAAAACTTTCTTAAACTAAAGAATAAAAGACCCTGTTTCAAAGAAACCAAACACTGACTGCTGTCGGCTTGCCTCACAGTGTACACAGACAAGACCAGGGTCTCCCAAGCACTGGCTTCTTATCTCACTTAGGCTCAGACCAAAGATATAAAATTTAGTGTGGATGTCTGAGCCTTGACACTTTAAAGTGTAAACCTTTTAGATGATGCTGTAGCCTTGACAATAGTGATTATGAACAGAGCTGGAGGAGTCCCGGTGTAAGAAAGACCGTGTGACTGTTTCCTATAACACAAATGAAGAGCCTGGATCTGACACAACACTGGCATGCTCCACTGAAAAGAGTGCCTTGAAAGGACCAGCAAAGCAGCCAGTGCAGTGGAAATCAGGATGCTTCCATGATTGTTAATGATGCTATGTGTGCTCTTAATGATGCTATAATTGCTGAGCTTGACGAGCAATCTTAACCTGTAACAAATTGCTCACATTGCTACAGTTTCTGCAAAGGGAGGTCAGACATGAAAACACCACTTCTGATGCAGTGGAAAAGGTTGGAAGGAAAGATTTAAAATGTAAAAACACTGAATAATAAATTAGAAAGTATTGAAGACATGAAGTTTTATAAAAGATGTCTTGGTCACTGTTCTACTTCTGTGAAAAAAAATATAGCATGAGAATGGTAACTCTTATAAAAGAAAGCATTTAACTGAGGCTTGCTAAGAGTTTCAGAGCTTTAGTCCATTATCATCATGGAGAGGAGCATGATAGCATGTGGGCAGACATGGTGCTGGAGAAGTAGCTAAGAGTTCTACATCTGGATCCAGAAGCAGCAGGGGAAAATAGATGCTGGGGCTGGTTTCGGTTTTTGAAACCTCAAAGCCTACCTCTAGTGACAGGTTTCCTCCTGCAAGGTCACACACTGCCTAATCCTTCTCAAGTAGTGCTGCCCCCTGATGACTAAGTATTCAAATGGATGAGCTTATGGGTGGTCATTCTTATTCAAACCACCATTAAAAAAATCTACTTCCCCAAATTTTACTAACACACTAAGGTCAAAAATGTGAATCCTGAGATGCCTATCTTCAGTTGATAGAAGATTTCTAGAGTTGTGTCCATGTCTCTAGTACTCACTGAAAGACCTTGGTCATAACCACTAAAGAAGTTAATGGAAAAGCTCAAAGTACACTGGTTTTGAACAAGGCAAATGTTGGTTTTCAGGTTATAGCAACGAAAGCATTAGGAATTGGGGGCAATAGAAAGAACCATCTTAAAGACATGTCTATTGCTACTGATGGTGCAGTATTTGGAGAAGGGTTGAGTCTAAATCTTGAAGATTTTTAAGCTCACGACTTAGAGAAAGTTGGAGAGGTCATTGCCACCAAAGATGACACCATGTTTTTGAAAGGAAAAATGTGACAATACTCAAATTGAAAACTGTGTTGTAGAAATCACTGAGCAGTGGCACCACAAGCGGTGCATATGAAAAGAAAAAGCTGAGTGACTGACTGAAATCACCGGCCGTGCTGAAGGCTGAAGGAACTAGCAATGTTGACAAGAATGAGAAGAGTTACAGATGCCCTCAACACTAACTACACTAGCAGCTGTTGAAGAGGTGTTCGTGGGGGAGGGATGCCGGGCTCTGCTCTGATGCATCTCAGAGGCCCTTGTACTCATTAAAGCCTGCTAATGAAAACCAGAAAGTTGGTGTGTAAATTATTCAAAGAGTGCTAAAAATTCCTGCAAATAATTAGGTGTTGGAGTTGATAGTTGAGAAAATTCTTCAGAGTTTCTCAGAGTTGGTTATGATGTTGTGCTTGGACGTTTTGTGAACATGGTAGGAAAGGAAATCATTGCTCCCAATAAAGGCTTCAAGATATGGTTTACTAGCTGCTGTGAGGAGGCCTCTCTGTTAACTATAGCAGAACCTGTAGTGACAGAAATGCCTAGAGAAGATAACCTAGGATGGGCACACAGGAGATGGCATGTCTGAATTATCAGAACAGTGCTTTGTCATTCCTCATAACTGTGACAGGAAGCTCAATAACTTCAGAGAATTCATTTGAAGAAAATGCCAGAAGAAAAGACTGGTCCATTCATCAGTTACTGTTTTCAGTTGACAGTGCATAATCGTGTACTGGTGTAGTTGTCCATGCCTGCAGAAAATTTATTTTGTGCTTTTTAATAAATTCATTTGTACAATCCCGATACTGAGGGCAAGAACCATATCCCAGGCTTCTACTTTCAACTTAAATCACTGAGACATTTCTATGACAATTCTGTTATGGTCAGGATTTTAGTGCCTGCCATCATCATCATCAGATGAGAAGTTCAGAAGCAGCTTTCTGTAGAGAGAAAGAACAATTATATACAGTAGACTGGTATCCAATTCTGTGCTAACTTCTGTTAAAAAAAAAAATTGCTTAAATTTTTCAAAAAGCAAAAATAAGTACACAAAGATATCAGGGTAATGCCATAAAACCCAAAGTATTATCCCTGAGCAAGAAGAATTTCTCAACAACAAAAAATGTTTTAATAAAAGAAAGCACTGGAACTGAGAGTGTTCTAGGTTAAAGGAAATTAATTTTTTTCTTTTTTGACTTAAATGAGCACTATCAAAATGACTGTATGAGAAGAGACACTTAGCGCCAAGCCTGACAATCTGACATCTGCCTCCAAGACCCATGTGGTTAAAGGAAAAAACCAAACTCCTGTAAGTTGTCTCTGCCTCCACGCACAGGTAACACCCACACATACAGATACACAATAAATAAATGATGTAACTTTAAAATAATTTAATGAGAAATGTATAATACTTAACTGAAATCTGACTTTAAAGACACCAGGAAGTGATAAAGAGAAGCCAGGGGGACAGAGGCAGAAGGCACACCAGGAAGCTATAGAGTCCCCTAAGGTCATCTGGAGATCGACTGAGGAACCTTGAATATAGACTATACATTTGAACCCATTGTTGTTTCAGTGCTAAGTAACTGAAGAGACAGTATTGGGATTTTTGTAGGGAGTTTCTCCTGTTTTTCTTTTTAAAGTTTTTTTTTTTTTTTTTTCCGTTTTACATACCAACCACGGCTTCCTCTCCCTCCCCTCCTCCTGCTTACTCCCCACCTTCCCCTCTCCCCAACTCCATCCACTTCTCTGAGAGGGTAAGGCCTCCCATGGGGAGTCTGACAAAGTCAGGCTTCTCAGATTGTGGCAGGACCAAGGCCCTCCCCCTGCATCAAGACTGATCAAGGTATCTCTTCCTAGGGAATGGGTTCCAAAAAGCCAACTCATGCCCAAAGAGCCAATGCATGCAATTCCTGGTCCCGCCGCCAGGGGCTCTGCAGACAGATTCAGCCATACAATTTTTATCCACGTTCAGAGAGCCTAGTTTGGTCCCGTGCAGGTTCCCCAGCTGTCAACCCAGGGTCAGTAAGGCCCATCTAGCTCAGGTCTGCTGTCTCTGTGGATTTCTCGAACATGATCTTGGCCTTTTGTTTGTATAACCCCTCCTCCCTCTTCAGCTGGACTCTGGGAGCTCCACTCAATGCTTAGCTGTGGATCTCTGCATCTGCTTCCATCAGTTGCTGGATGAAGGTTCTATGAGGACAATTAGGGTGGTCATCAATTTGAGTACAGGGGAAGGACCGTTCAGGCACCTTCTCCACTATTGCTTGGAGTCTTAGCTGGCTTCATCTTTGTGAGTTCCTGGGACTTTCCCTTGCACCAGGTTTCTCCTAACTCCATAATGGCTCCCTCTATCAAGATAACTCTGCTCTTGCTCTCCCCCTCTGTTCCTCTCCTAACTGGACCATCCCATTCCCTCGTGTTTTCTTGCCCCTTCCCCTTACCTTCTCCCTTTCCCCCAATATACTCCCAGTTTATTCAGGAGATCTTATCTATCTTCCCTTCCCAGAAAGTTTCATGCATGACTCTCTTAGGATCCTCCTTGTTACCTAGCTTTTCTGGGGTTATCAATTGTAGCCTGCTTATCCTTTACTTATGTCTAATAACCACTTATGAATGAATACATACTGTGTTTGTCTTTCTGGCTCTGGGTTGGCTCACTCAGGATGATTTTTTTTCTAGTTCCATCCATTTGCCTAAAAATTCAAAGATGTCCTAGTTTTTTTTACAGCTGAGTAGTACTCCATCTTGTAAATGTACCACATTTTCTTTATTCTTTGGCTTAGGGGCATCTAGGTTGTTTCCAGGTTCTGGCTATTCCAAATAATCCTGCTATGAACATTGTAGTTAAGCAAATTTTCTTGTGGTATAAATGTGCATCCTTTGGGTATATGCCCAAAAGTGGTATTTCTGGATCGAGAGGTAGATGGATTTCCAGTTTTCTGAGAAACTGACCTACTGATTACAAGTCTGCACTTCCGCCAGCAATGGAATAGTGTTCTCCTTAACCCACACCCCCTCCATCATAAGCTGTCATCAGTGTTTTTGGTCTTAGCCATTCTGACAGGTTTAAGATGGTATCTCAGAGTTGCTTTTGATTTGCATCTCCCTGATGGTTAAGTATGTTGAGCAATTTCTTAAATATCTTTTGGACATTTGAAATTCTTCTATTAAGAATTCTCTGTTAAGACCTGTAGCCCATTTTTAAATTGGATTATTTGGTATTTTGATGTCTAGTTTAAGTTCTTAATACATTTTGGAGATCAGTCCTCTGTCAGATGTAGGGTTGGTGAAGATCTTTTCCCATTCTGTCATTTTGTCTTTGACCATGTCCTTCACCTTACAGAAACTTCTCAATTTCAGGAGATCCCATTTATTAATTGTTGCTCTCAGTGTCTGTGCTACCTGTGTTCCATTTAGGAAAGGGTCACCTGTGTTGATGTGTTCAAGGCTACTTTCCACTTTCTCTTCTACCAGTTTCAATGCAACTAGATTTCTGTTGAGCCCTTTGATCCGCTTGGACTTGAGACTTGTGCAGGGAGATAGGCATGGCTCTATTTGTATTCTTCCTTTTCATATACACCACTTACGGTGCCACTGCTCAGGGATTTCATCAATACAGTTTTCAATTTGAGTATTGTCACCTTTTCCTTTCAAAAACATGGTGTCATCTTTGCCAGCAATGACCTCTCCAACTTTCTCTAAGTTGGGAGCTTGAAAATCTTCAAGATTTAGATTAAACCCTATTTTTCTCCAAATACTCCACCATCAGTAGCAATAGACATATCTTTAAACTGGTTCTGTCTATTGTCCCCAATCCCTGGTCTTTGACTACTACAACCTGAAGACCAACTTTTTCCCTGTTTAAAACCAGTGTACTTTGAGCTATTCCATTAACTTCCTTAGTCATTATGAATGAGGTGTTTTTGAAAAGTAGAAATGCCAGGGCAGGGATGAATAAATGCTCACGACATCTGCAACCTAATTTGAAAGGTTTGGGACAACAGTAACAACAAACTCTACAAGGAGACATTAACTGAACCATTAATAATCAGGAAGACAGCAGTTGTTTTCTAAATATTCTGGGTGTAAATGTCTGGTAACCAGAATGGACACTATAATATCCTTAGACTTCTGGTCATATTGTTGTCCAAAGAACATGTTTTATGCAAAACGACCTATTTGGAAAACTTTCTTTCTCAAAGGGAAATAATTTTAAAATGATTTCTTTGCAGTATAAGGAGTATCAAAGAAATGCCAACCCAGTGCCCAGATCTACAAGTGTGCATAGCAACATTCCAGTTTCTTATTGGTTGATGATTTTGTGCAATCAACTCCAGTAATGAGCCAGACGAGTGAAATAATTTGATTTCTTCAGACTGGGGTTTCTATTATCCAAACAAGGCTTGAGAGGAGCAAAATCTACAGAGTTAGCAGCCATTGCACTTTAAACTAAACTAAGAAATTTCAAGACACTTACAGACATTGTGGATTGGATTATACACTAAATATTTATCTGTCACCTTATGGCCAAAATGCATGAAAGAGTCAAGAGTAATCAGAAGGAGACACAAAATGACATACAGACAGACTTTTGCCAGGCACAATGGGTGACACATGCCTGTAATACTAGCACTTGGGAAGTGGAGACAAGATGATGAGGGGTTCATGAACAGCTTCTATCACACAGCAGGTTCAAGGCCAGCTAGGCTACTTGAGACAATGTCCAAAATAATTAAACAATCAAACAAAAAAAAAATTAAAATACAACTAGGTATTATAGTACAAGGCAGATCTTTTATGAGTGGGAAGCCAGCCTGGTCTACATAGGAAGTTACAGGTTACCCATAGTTACGTAATCAGATTCTGTCCCAAAACATAACAAGAAAGAAAGAAACAGGAAAATGATACCTACTAGTATCTTTTCTAGGTTTGGTAGAAACTCTCTGAACTCCTTTCCATTCTACACTAAATAATGACTTTATATGTATAACGTAAGATACTGATCGACTCTAGCATCCTGCCACAAAACAAAAGGAAAAATGGAAAGATCTGAGCTGTGATGCCTAGAGACCACAAATGAGGCTCTCTGGAAGGGCATTTCTCCTGGGGAACCTGCCTTCTCTGACTGAGACCTATTCAGTAAGACCATTCGTTCCCGACCTCCTGCCCTTTGACACTGATCTGTTCTAAGGAGGATGCCCATATATTGTGTGTCAAGTTTATTTTGGAAAGCCATTGCACAGGGTCCTCATTTCTGTATTGTACACAATGCCTTATGTCAAAGTTTGATAAACATGAAATCACATTCTCAACGATTAAAAAACAAGTGTCAGTCAGTCAAAAATAGCTGACCACCGTGAGCATCTTACTGGTTGACCTTGAACTCCTCCATGACTCTGAGGTCACTGATATGTCATTAGGATAAAGATCTTCTGATACATCCATTAGATGCTTACTTCTTTGACTATGATCTTGACATTAGAAATAATTTCAAATTATTCATCTTCAAACACCTAACTCATGAATTAAAACATAAATCTGTAAAAGAAACTTTTTTTCTAAACTGTGCAATGAATTAATAATTTTTATGTCCTGAATTTCATGTTAGTGGACATTAAACATCTATATTGATTGGTACAAAGGGACTGACTTCAATGCAGCCTAACACTTAGCAAAAGATAAAAAATAAAGAAACCAAAATTCTAAAAAGTAAGAGAAACAAAGAAACATTTTCTTTACCACATATTCCATTTCTTCTTCCATTACATAACTTGTTATATATATATATGCTTATAGAAAGAAATATGTAAGTATCTTCTTACATTATAACTATAAAATACTTAAATACTGCATTTAGTTACATAGCATGGCACCCAAGTATATTAACACTATTCAAAAACTTTCTGGCCAGGTTTTAGAATTAAACATAGCCCAAGACAGGCTTATTCAGTCTACATAGAAGAAAATGTTATGGACAATTCCTAATTCTTTCCTAGAAATGTAGAATCGTGTTTACTGTTTTTTGTTTTTAATGTTTGATTGGTTTTATGCTCCTGACTAAGGGAGATAAAAATTAATTTGCATTTTTCTTTCTTTTGTTTCTCCAAGTACCATAGATATGAGCAACCGGGGATATTTTAGATAAATGTCACAGATTCAATGTAGACATTCGCTTAAGACTGAAGACATGGTTCTTTTAGTATTTTCCATTTCTTGAAAATTAACATTAAGCTTAAAATCTTCCTAGATACACACAATGGATATAAAATTTTTTAAGTTCTGTTTATAATTTAAAGGAAAGTGCTCTCTACTGAGTGTTGTGATAAAGTACAGGGGCATAAATGTGACTTCTGTTCCTAAATATTTGCTTAGTTTGTCTTTCAAAGGTTTTCAACCATGAGAACTTCCGCACCAGGTCCTCCTCCTCCTCTGCAAAGTGAGACTGAAAAATCTGAGCAACATCCTCGTTTAGAAACCATGGATATTTACACCATGACACTCGGTGTCTGTGTACATATTTTACTGGTGTTTGCTGAGACTTAAGATGTTCCCTGGATTAAAGCCCATTCTTTAAACCTTGTGCTCAGCAGTGCTAGCTCGTCTCACACCCAGTTGCAAGGGCACTATGTGACAGATCTATTGTTCTGCAGTAGCAGGACATTGTCCCAGTACATGAACACATGCAAACTACTCAGGAAGGCCTTTGAATATTTAAGGCAGGACACTAGTGGCTCATCCCAGTGGGAACCACAGAAAAGGGAAACCTGATTAAATTTAATGTCATTGTCACGTTTTTTCCATTGGGAAGAATTATATAGGTAGCCATAGCTACCACACTGTTCAGACAGCATGACCACAATATTCCCCCTCTGAGGTTGGCGTCAGGACTGAATTATTCACTCAAAGAATGTGATTCATTGCTGAATGTGGTTCTTACAAGATTAAAAGAGTCATCAATACATGAAATGCACACATGCACTTCAGGAGCATAAGGTAAATCAGTCACTAATCAGGCTTTAGAAAAAACACTATGTTTAAATTACCAGTTTATTTTAGCACAATTGAGACTATGAACCAGATTTCTTTCTCCAGTTTTTTTTTTTTTTTAATAATCTAAAAAAATCAACTTGGAATTAAGAGTTTTAGAATAAATTACTGGAAAGCTTATTACTACAAAATCTTCTTATTCCATTCCCTTTAAAGAGGGGGATAGCTTAATGTTGAATTGCACTTTTCTATGATGTGCAAGAGTTTCTGGGGATACTTTCTGTCTAATTAATAAATATTTCAGTAACAACTAAGTATGTGGTAACTAAGTGACATTTTTACTGTCTGTTGGGCTTTTATGAAATGCAACCTCTTATGTCTCTAAACTTATACCTACTGTTCATTCAGTTAAGCTGTGTGTGTGTGTGTGTGTGTGTGTGTGTGTGTGTGTGTGTGTGTGTGTGTGTGTGTATGTGTGCATGTGTGTTTTAAACAAAATTGCAAAAAAAAAAAAAATAAGACCAAAAAATTTCCACTTAGTCATTATCTCATACAGGAAACATGATATTCTTTAGTCATGCCTACAGAAATTCTTAGATATCATGAGACTTTGAGTTTTTTTAGGTTTTGGGGTTGTTTTTTTTTTTTCAAATATTACTTTCTCTTCTTTAAAAGGCCATAAGAAATGAAGGTAGGTTACTACCCCCTGTTCTCCAAAAAAGTAGTTTATGACTTCAGAGAAACTCAGAGAACTGAAGAAATTCAACTATCCACTAAAAGCCTCATCACCGTAGTGTCCCTTGCTGGAGTATGTAATGTCAAAGGGACACAAACTCACAGGCATTAATCATGACACAAGTAAGTCTAAAATAGTACCCACTGTCAAAAACAGCTCTCTGTCTCAAGTCTCAGGAAGTTAGCTGGGCAAAGGGATTTGAACTGCTGTCTCATTCTGGTCTCCTTCATCAGTGATAGATGATGGCTCCCTGAAGGGCTCTTGGGAGACACTGTTGTTCCTTACATCTGTTCCACAGATCTACAGAGAGTTTCCCTCATACACTACACACTTGGACAACTTAAAAACACCAAGTATGTCATTTGTACCACAAGGATCTTACTAAAGCAATTCTCTTTCATGGTCTCCTTGAAAAAAAAACAAAACAAAACAACACATGAGCTTCTTTCTCTATTTTTATCTGCATGATAGTGATCTCTGTGTGTGTGTGTGTGTGTGTGTGTGTGTGTGTGTGTTCTCTCTCTCTCTCTCTCTCTCTCTCTCTCTCTCTCTCTCTCTCTCTCTCTCTCTCTCTCACACACACACACACACACACACACACACACACCAAGACAGACACACACAGAGAGAAACAGACAGAGACAGAGATGGACATAGAAAGGGAGACATATGACATATGTAGTGTGTCATGGTGGCTCATGCCTGAAATTCCAGTCTTTCAAAGGATAAATCCAACTGAATTTTAGACTATGAGTCAGTAAGTTCCAAATCAGCCAGAGCTACAGATTAAGGTCCTCAATATATATATATATATATATATATATATATATATATATATATATATATATATATATATATATATATATATATATATTGGGCCTGAGGGATGGCTTGGCAATTAACAGCACTTGCTGCTCCTGTAGAGAACCTGAGACCATTTCCTAAGCACTCCAAGGCAGTTCACAACTATTAGTAACTCCAGTACCAGGGTATCGGACACCCTCTTCTGGCCTCTGTGGGAACTAGGCACTCACATGGTACACAGACACACAGCCAAAACACCATATACAAAGAAAAAATGTTTTTAATTAAAATTAAATATATTAAGTAGATTTCAAATAACCCAATTTTTACTTTAAATTTAACATTATCTTCTGGAAACATTTAATTTGACTCCTATGTTGGAGATACTACTCAATTTGCAGAATGTTTGCCTAGTAAACAAAGCTCTGGGTTCTGTCCCAGGCTCTATAGAGACCAGGCAAGATGGTACAGACTTGTAAACCAAAACCTACTCAGAAGATGTTGACAGGAGAATCAGAAGTTCAAGGTCATCCATGGCTACATAGGGTATCTGAGGCCATTCAAGGCAAGATGATGCTCTGCTGTGGGGGGGAAGGGGGTCACTGAAGGATCTCAGATGAAATCCTATCTAAATTTATAAAGAGGGTCTTAATCTACAGTATGAAATATGCTAATACTAAATGTGCATATCATAACTTCTCCCTTTGAATAGCTTCCATGTACAGATTGTACATGCTAATCATTTAAAGCAGATGTCCAGGAAGTGCCACCTTTTGAGAGCTGAGCTGATAACCATGGGATTCACAAGCAGATAACTGTAAACAGAGGGATCTTCAGAGATGCGGCTCGGCCCCTGAGATGCCAAGGGATATTTTCCTCGGTGCAATGCTGAACAATGTGCCTCCAACAAGAAACAGACAATGGCTTTCCTGAGGCTTGCGGTGTGGTCACGGTGATGATCCTGTCCTTTCTTCTTACTGTGATCCCATACCAGACACATGACAATGGTCATTCACAAAAACTACAGTATGGATACGTTGGCGATGCCTCTTCTGTATGCTTCTTTCTTCCATCTGCAGCTGGGGGTTTACAGCTGGTGGCTTTTTCTTTTTTGCTTACCTGAATAGATTTCCGCTTCTTAACTGTACCAGCTAGCTTTCCATTGTGACAAAAGGACCAGTCAGAATATTTTAGTGTCTTTGGGCTTCTATGCTACCTTTCTCCTTTGAAACAGTTTGAAAGCTGGTTTTGTTATTTTCTTGTTGAAGCCCTTGATTACTTTCCTTGATATAGAGCAGAGACTCCTATTATATATAGTGTAAGTAAAATGGAAATAAAAGTAACTGAAAAATTTTAACAGGTTTGTGTTTAAAGAATGCTTCTTTTCAAATTGGCTGCCAGCACCTGAGGATCAGGAGTTCAAGGCTGGCTTCAGCTACATGAACTCCTTCTGAAAATAAAAGTTATTAAAATGCAATTACTAGCTAAAGGTGGTTTCTATATATTGCAGCTATAAATGTCCTTAACACTTACCAAAAAATTAGAAAAGATGTGGCATAAAATAACTGTAACTAGGCTCTTTCCTTGCTTCAAGATCAGTATCAGAGTTATTCTAAACTAGATATTAAAACACCACAAACGTGAGCATTTTTAATAAATCTATAACATATATATTTATAATAATCCATTGTAACCAATAATGAAGACTTTATTATGTGCTGGGAGCTGTAGTACTTTATACACCACTTTAATTCTTTCCTTATTGTGCCAATGAGGTGTTCGTAAATATGCATCATACAGATAAAGCAACTAGTTATTAGTTGACTACATAGACAACTTAATATCTAAGGCAATCAAATATTATTGGAACTCACAACCTCTTGACTTAAACCATTAGAGAGATGGAGAACTGAAAAGGAGGAAGCAGTCAGAGAAAGAGGGGTCTCCGTGGGGTTATAGCCACCCAACTACACGCCAAACCACAGAATAAGGGCAAGAATCTACAGAAGTAAGAGAAAAGGAAACACCCAGAAGAAAAACAGCCAACATAATTTAACTTAAGGAAAACTGACAGACTGTGGAGCCGGTGTAGCACTGGGTTGTGAAGACCTCATTACTGGTTTGCAAATCACATTCTCATTAGAGTTCACATGATGGAGGGTGCAGAGAGGCCAAGCTTCGTGCCTCTTCCTATAAAGCTTCCAATCCATTTAAAGGGGATTCAACCTCATGGATTTGTCAACCCCCAAAGCTTTGATCCCTGAAACCACCCACTGGACAGCCATAACTTCAAAGTATGAATCTGGGGAGAAAGGAAAGAATCAACATTCAGCCAGTGTGTGTATGACTACATTTCTTGAAGAACTAATAAAATTGCCCTTCATAACAAGACATTACTTGGGATAAATTTGTCACTGCCCTGGAGTGCAAATGAACTAAACTGCCTTCTTGCCCTCAGCTGATGCCCAGTGGCAATCTTAAAAGATAAAATTAAGCTTGAGTTAAACCAAAGGGTGAGCCACTGGAGACCAAATCTGTGTTTGGCCACCATTCCTACGTAGCATTTTGCTGACTCTATTGCCTGATGAGGGGTAAGAGTGGTATAAACAGGCAAGTAAAAGCACAGACAGAGCAGAAAGTCATCTAAGCAACCAGTATGCATTCCCTTTCATCACCAAAGAAGGTAGAAAGACCTCGAAGAATGTTTTAGTTCTTTTTTTCCTTCTCAAAGACCTCAGTGGGAATGTGTGAAATAAGTAATAAGTCTAGTAAAGTGGCAATAAATGTGACAAGTGCCATTATTCTAAATCTTATAATCTTATTCAAAGCTATAACAAAAAAAATAGAGTATTGACATCCAACTTGGGTCTGTTACTTATTGAAATATCTTACTGATGGGGCTGGAGAGATGGCTTACCAGTTAAGAGTTTATACTGTTCTCTCCCAGAATCTAAGATTAGTTCTCAGGGTTGATGTCAGGTAGCTCATAACTTCCTATAACTTTAGCTCTAGGTATCTTATGCCCTCTCCTGGCCTCCTTGGACACAGAACTCATGTACACACATGTGCATGCACGCACACACACTCAGAAGAGTTACACATACACATACAAATAAAAATAACATTCTATTGCTACTTCTAAATTCTAGGAGGATTGGATGCAACTGTTTTAAGACTTTGGATTGACGAAAAATAGCAGTACACACCATGACATAAACCATGGCTCCCAATGGGCAGTAGTGGAGTACACCTTTAATCCCAGCACTCGGGAGGCAGAGGCAGGAGGAGTTAGAGACCAGCCCAGTCTACAGAGTGAGTTCTAGGACAGGCAGGGCTGTTACACAGAGAAACCCTGGCTTGGGGGGGGGGGGGGGAATAGTAAACAATGGCTCCTATACACACATAACAAACAATACACATAATCTACTTTCAACAGAATCCAGATGCAAACCTTTCTTAATCTTGATCACCATACATTTGTCTCTTGGATTTAAACTATAAAAAGAAGACATAGCCCATTTTTCTCCACTTTACTGTGATGATGCAAGTTGTGTTCCTGACATTTAGTGCACATTTTGGGTGCTCAACTACATTGACCGTTACAGTTTTTTTCTAGGTAATTTCTAGGTGTTTTTCTCTGAGAAGCTGTTCTCGAAAATAAGATTTGTCTATGAAGGCAGGGTAAGTAAATATTTCAAATCCAATGGTAACAAGTTACAGTATATTGTTGTAGTATGAGGTTTCTGGCCTTGACTTTTGGGTCTAACCTCAAGGTTTAGGACCCACAGACCTGCAGTCCCACAGTCCCACAGTCCCACAAAGACCTGCAGAGGCTTACTATAGTTTTAGGCTGATCGGCCTCAGGCCCAGGCATATCACTTGCTAGCTCTCTACCCTTCATCTAACCCATGATTCTTCATGTTCAGCCATGTGGCTTGGTACTTTTCTTTAGAGCAGCATAGCTGTCCTCTGCTGGTGTTCTCTCTGGCATTCTGCTCTGTGCTTCCTGTTCTCAGAGTTTTTAGTCTGGCAGCCCCGCCCACACTTCCTGCCTGCTTTTGGCCAATCAGCGCTTTTTATTAAACCAGTGGGTGGGACAATTATTTACCATGAAACAACACAATACCCCTACATATTATATTATCTTTTCTTAAAAATGTTTAGATAAAGGAAAAAAAACTTTTATTCTGTTTTGTGTTTGAGATAGGGTCTGTGGCTGTCCTTCACCTATAAATAGATACTTGGGCTTTTGTATAAACTCTTAAAGTATACACAAAAATACAGACTCCCTGATGCACTCTGTCCTCTGGCCAGCGTACAGACAGCAGCAGGTATCATCTATCTTTGTTGTCCTTAAACCAACTCACATGCCGTACCTTGGTTGATTTGTATCTTTGAGTCTTCTCAAAGACTGATTAATTTTTCCAGACAAGATTCCTTACTGATATTTTACAGTAGGAAAACAATGAAATTACAGAAAGCTTGTGGCAATTTCCTGCTACAGATATGCAGGTTATCTAGACTGATCAATCATGGCAATTTAGATTGAAGACATTTTTAATATTTTCTTCCCATATAGAAATATGTTATCCAAAGGAAATCAACAAATTTAGTCTATTTGTCAGTTACAGAGACAGATCTAGAAATAGGAACAGACAGACAGACAGACAGACAGAGAACAAGGCTGGAGAGGAATATTTATTTCATTACAGTAATAGAGGTAGCTGAAAGTGGTTCCTAGGAACATATGGACTAAGTATGAGGCCACATGTTTATGATTCCACTACCCAGGAGGATTGCCATGAGTTCAATTCTAGCCTGCGTTATACAATTCTAAGACAATTTTAACTATGGAATAAGACCCCATCTTTAAAAGTGGGCAATAGCAGGTAGATGGATCAGCAATTAAAAACACATGCTATTCTTGAAGAGGACCTAAACTGAGCATTGGCACCACATCGGGTGGCTTACAGCTACCAGGAAGTACAGCATCGGGTGATCCAATGCCTTCTTCTAGACTCTAGAGACATCTGTAGATGCACATACATACACACATGCACACACACGCACACACACAAAGCACACAAATAATAAAATACATCTTGGGCCATAGGCTGGACACGGTCTATGCCTCTAATCTAAGTGTTCAGGGGGTAGAGACTGTAGATGTTCCAAGCTACCTTGGTGTGCATACTGAGTTCCAGGCCAGCCAGGACTACATGGTCAGACACTGTCTCAAAAAAAAAATTTTTTTTTAAGAAGTACAGGTATGAAAAACTAAAAATATGGCTCAGTCAGTGAAATACTTGTCTTGCAAGCATGAAGTCCTCAATTTGATTCCCAGAATGTACATTTTCCAAATCCAGGTATAGGTATGGTGGTATACACTTGTAACCTTAGCATTGAAGGGGCAGAGCAAACAGCTTGCTGAGGCTCCCAGACCAGCTGGGTTATGTGCTTAGTTACAATCCAGTAAAACAACAACAAATACAGTGCTCAAAGTTGTTCTCTGGCCTTGGTACACACGTACATATGTGTCCTCACCCATACACACATGTGCACTTGCACACACATGCACCTGTAGATGTATACATGCATAGATGATTGATAATAGAAAATGAATAGATGGATGGATGGGTAGGTAGAGACAGACAGTTTAGACAGATAATGGATTAGGTTCCTAAAAGGTTTCATAAATAGGAAAAACAATATTACAATAATAATTGTCTTAAGGAAGAATTGTCTAGGTAACTGATAATCCAGAAGTTAGCAGATGATTGGTCCTATACAATCACATGACTAGGTAGGTTTTGCTAAGCATGACTTAGATCCCCTTTAAGATATAATTGATAATTCTCAGGTACACCAAACAACTTGTAACTTAACTCCTGCCGGCCTCATCTGGTAGAAAAAGCTGGGAAGGCATAGGATGATGCCTTATTCCTTACTTACTGAATTCTAACTTCATTGTTGAATCCAGCCTATCAAAAAAAAAAACATGTCAAAGAAAGCCAGGTACAGCAGAACATAGTCATAACCCAGCACTCAAAATGTGAGAAAATCAGAAGTTCAAGATCACCCTTTGCCATGTAGCATGTTTGAGACCTACTCTGGGCTACATATCTCAATAAAAGAACAGTGGGTTGGGAAGAGTGCTCTGTGGATAAATGCTTGCCATGGAAGCCTGAGGAACAGTGTTTGGGTCTCCAGCTCTCACAAATGCTGGGTGAGTATGGTGATCTGTTTGTAATCCTAGCATACTGGAGGCCTCCTGGGAGTCTCAGACAAGGAGATGCCCCCACCCCAGAAATCTGACAAGCTAGACTAGCTGATTGGGAGAATCCGATTTATATAGAAGGTCGGGGTGATCAAGGATGTCACCCCATATCAACTTCTGGCCTGCTCATGCCCACAGTATGTCCACACAGGCAAGTACATATATAAATTAATACATACATATACATACGTATGCAAAACATTGAAAAAATTGAAAGTCTATTTTTCAGGTTTAGTGATTTCTAAAAATAAAATGTCAGAGCTAAAAGGTTAGTTAAGTGCTTACCTATTGTGCATAAAACCTGATATTACCCCCATTATCACATAAAACCAGGCACGGTGGTATGTAGCTGCAATCCCAGAACTTCAGAGGTGGAGATAGGAGGATCTCCAGGATTGACCTCAGCTACCTAGCAAGATTCGGGACTGACTGTAAAGAGACTGTCTCGATAAAGCAGAACAACCTCTCCAAAAAATGTCAGTGTCTCTAAAGAGAATTAGTTTGGCTCAGTGTAGTTCCGTAGAAAATTTAATTATAGCTCCTTATTACATTTTTTAAAATCTGATTTTCTTTTTTCCCTAGGTGGGAAAATAAGACAAGTAGAACACAGAATTTTTAAAATAAAATAAAGGAAATAAAGCAAAATCCTTTTTAGTTTCCACCATCAAAAGGAAAGATGTTCACTTAAAAATAATAATAATAAAAAAGTTCCATTAACTTAAACTTGATCTTCAAAGTCAGCAAATGTCTGCTTCCTGGGTTTGCCCTTCAGGATCACATGAGCTTCACAAGCCTGAGCTCTGCAGTGTGGCTGATGAGGCATATTGCTGCAGGATGGGGAAGGGAACCCAGGAAAAGGGCCACTGACGAGGTCCTGTGACCACATACAATCCCTTCTGCCGAAAGCCGGCCGCAGCACTCCACACAGCAAAGGAAGTGTGGCATCTAGTGGACATTCCGTCGCTGCAGTGCCTTCCCGTGTTTGCAGAAAAGGAGATCTGAGAGATGATGGATGGATCCTGTGCTTTACCTGTGTTGTACTTTTAAACAAATCGTGTGACTTTCCTTATGTTAAGCAGAGTTTTTAAAATCAATTTGGCACTGGAATAAAAGCTAGTGGAAAAAAAAAAATTAGACGCTCCACTTCAATGAAGTGATTATTCTCTGATGGGGCCAACCTTTTGTGTGGAAAATAGTACATCATGAGATTCTCAAACTGCATTCCCATGAAACAAACCCCCGTTTTGCTTCAAATGTTGTTTTATAAAATGTGAAACGACTTTAAGTTATAACAAACAACTATATACAAAGTGTTGCCACAAAAGTTTCAGGTAAAAAACAGAAATATCGAAAATTCATGACTCAGAGTCCCAATGCATACATTGACTTAATTTTGGAAGACATCGTTTTTCAAACTACAGAATTTAAAACACCGCAAGCAAACTCAAGGTTTTACTGATCTTTAGCTAGTCACTAGTCCCAAAATTCTCGGCAACCCATCATACATTCCCTGCCACACTGGAAGTTATATTTCAAGGGTTCCTTTGCCTTCTTCAATCGGCTGAGTGTTTTAGCAAACATATAAGTCTTTGAGTGAGCAAGTATTGAAGTTGAACAACTCAGTTCTGCGAACTGAAAGTCTCAGTGCAGCAGATTCTAGACGGGCGTCCACTCTTCTCCAAACTGTGTGGTACTAATTTTCCAATGGTTTTAGAGACGTGTTCATATATTTTCATAAGGTAGGCCTGTTGGAGTAAGGAAGCTCTGGAGAAGAGCCTGTTAATTTCAGGCTGTGATCTGAAACAGGTTTGGCTTAAACCACGTGGGGAATGGCAGGAACCTGTAATCTTAATGGTCTGGTCCCTCTAGTGGACATCAAGTAAACTGTAAGTTAAAACTCTTGCACTGAAGTCCTGTGGTCCTCCAAAGCAGAGCTCAGATTAAAGTCAGCATGGTCCTACGGCAAGCGTTAATCTCAAATTCATGCTTAATACGGTATTCACTATTTAAAATGTCATAAGAGACCTTTACGTAATCAGTAGGTGCATAAAATTACATACTTTCAAAGTCAATACCCCATTGATTAGAAAATATGGAAAATGCATTTATCTGCAAATTTTCTCTTTTTTTTTTTTTTTGAGACAGGGTTTCATGTCACATGGGCCACCTTCAGGCTTGTAATGTAGCAAAGAAAGGTGATTCTGCAGTCCCTTTGTCTCCAACTCCTAGGGGCAGGAATTCAGGAATTACAAATGGGCCCCCAGAGCTCACTATATAGAAAGTTTCTTCTCTCCCTGCTCCTCCTTCCCCTCTTCCCTCTAGTTTTTCCAAAACAGACTGACTGGCCAAATCAATATATAGTCAAAAACGACCTTGAACTTCAGATGCTCCCAGCTCTCCTAAGGTGTGGGATTGTAGGAGTGTGCCACCAGTGTAGGCTTATGAAATGGTTGAATCAGGCCTAACACACCCTGGGCAAGTAACTGAGCTACATCCCATCCTGTTTATTGTTTACTTCTCCACAGTAGATTGTTTACACTCTTGTTTCACAAAGCTTTTGTAACTTTGTACATCCATTCTTCCACTTTCTAAAAGATATCTTAAACTATTTTAAATTTGTACCTCTCTGCTGTGATTATATGTATATGTGTTTGTGCATGGTGTGCATATGGGCACAGGGCACCCATAAGGACATCAGAGAACAACTGTCTGGTTTCTCCTTCCACATTTATATGAGCTTCTGGGATAGAGCTCAGGCTCTCAGACTTGGGCAACACAGGCTCTTCCTGGCTAAACCTTTTTGTTTGTTTGTTTGTTTGTTTGTTTGTTTGTTTGTTTGTTTTTAATCTTAAACTTTTGCAGCTGCTTGCTTAAAGTACACTTAACGCTATTGAAGTAAAGAACTTTCTCATATGATGACACATGACTCCGTTGTATAGCTACATCTTTCTGAAATAAATGAAAAACTGAGAAAATGGAAGAGACATAATTAAAAGTGGCTTTGTTTACGTTTATTTGCTTGTGCCACAGCATACATACTGAGGTCGGAGAACAAATTTATCCTTCCACCCTGAGAGTCCCGGAAATGATCAAGCACAAGGTGTCAGTCTCCAGGGCAAGCGCCTTCCTTACCTGCTGAACTGCCCCTCTGGCTCCATTAGTGGATATTTTTTTTAATTTAATACTTGAGCGTAATAAAATGTTCTGAATTTCTGTTATAATTTTGTTTTCTTCAAAACAGGTTTTATAAACCAGGCTGGACTGGATTGATTCTGTTGCCTCCAAAGACTAGGCAGTTACAGGTATGATTCACCAAGTCCAGCATTAAAATTTGCTCATAATCTACAGTTTATGGTTTGTATTTTATTGCTATCCATTAGGATATAGTGCACTAAATGAACAGGATGTTTACTTATTGTAAAGTTTAAAGATATTTATAGCTATATCTGTTCTTACCTAAGAGCCCGAGGAAGGATAATATTTTTGGCTAATCTTTTCTGACTCCTTATTCAAAAACTGAAAAAAAGCAAACAAAACTATTTCTTATAGTTTCAAATATTCTGAATATCCAATGGGCTTTTTAAAAGCCATCGAAGGTAGTCAAACATTTCATGGTGCTAGGCCAGGCATGGTCCCAGCACTGAGAAGGTGGAGGCTACCTACCTCAAAGCTAATTATTGTATGGTGATAATCCCTAATCTATAAAATAAAACACCTCAAGGCAACAAAGGAGACCGAGGATGTAGGTCCGTGTATATAGAGTACGCAAGACAAGGTCAGTCCCAAGCAAAGAAAAAGTGACTGTTAAAATCAATAAGAATTCATTCTAATGGCTACAACAATAATGTAAAGTTACACTTGCCAAAGATGACATTCTCTTGAGCTGTGACAGTATTTGTGAACTTTGTCTTAGCACTCAGGGAGGCCATAACAGGAGGATTTTGAGCTGAAGCCTTGGGCTGCAATGAAGACCTTGTTTTAAAACCTGGGGGAAGAGGAAATGTAACCAGCAAATATTTTATTTTAAAAAAAAAGTTAACAAAAAATGAGGGCTTGGCTCTGTGCTTGGATATTTGCCTAGTATGTTGAGGCTTTGGGTTTGATCCTTGAGCAGGAAGAATCATAACAGAAGTAATAAATTCAACTATCCCTATCATCAATAACAGATAATGATAGCGTTAAATTCATTTCTGTTTGAGACTCAGCAGGCCTGAAGAAAAACTGCAAGGCTTTATACCAACTTGTAGCAAAAATAATGTATTTAATCCAAGATCTTCATTTACGCTGTTTAAAAAGCTTTTTTCCACCTTAAAGACATGGAAACCCTTCAGAGGTGTAGAATTAAAGGGGTGTTTGCCTTCTTTTTAAACAGTCAGCATGTGTAAAAAATTAGACATTCTTTAAATCTAAATGGCAAAATTAATTAATTAATCAATTAGTGCCTCAGAGTTTAAAAATGTATCGTTCTTTAGAAGTACTTAATGTAGATTAGCTACATAAAAATTAAGTCTAATCGCAAGGTAAGTTACTGTGGCGGTGTGAGTAGAAATATCCCCATAGTCTCATAGATTTGAATGACTGGTCACCAGGGAGTAGGACTATTAGGAGATATGGCCTTGCTGGAGAATTGTTGCACAGATTCTGGTTGTATTAAATAAAACTCAGAGCCGGATATCAGGGAAAAATTGAAATACCAGAGAGAGGAAACAGACCACAGTCAAATCTCACCCAGCTATCTTCCAGCTACCTCAGCTCCTCATAGTTTCTACAGAATGAATCTTTTTTTATATGCCTGCCTTAAATATCTTCTCCACCCAGTTGTTTCATATCTATGTTGAGATTTGAGGTGTGGTCTACTACTGTTTGGTAGTTAGCCTTGAACTCACAGAAACACAGAAATATCTCTGTCTCTGGAGTTATGGGATTAAAGGAGTAGGTCACCACTTCTGGTCCCACAACCCTCCCCCATGCTGGGATTAAAGGTGTGAGTTACCACTCTCTGACGCTCCTGGACTAACTACTGTGGGTAGATCTCTTCTCAGATATTCCACACTGCTTTTATTAAGTATATAATATATCACCACAGATGTATGGTGTTTGTGGAGGAAGGATGTTACTGGGGGTAAGGTTAGAGATTTCAAATACTCAAGCTAGGTCCAACACTTCACTCTCTTCCTACTTCCTGCCAATCCAGATATAGAATTCTTGGATACTTCTCCAGCACTACGTCTGCCTACACACCACCGATGTGGAATATCTTTCTGTTTGATGTGAATTACCCTTGGTTAATAAAGAGACTGTTTTGGCCTATGGCAAGGCAGCTAGGAGGAAGGCGAGGAAATCCAAGCAGAGATAAGGGGAAGAAGAGGAGTCAAGAAGACACTGCAGCCTGAAAGGCAAGGTGTAATGAATGGAACATAGAGCCACATGGCAATATATCGATGAATAAGAATGGGTTGAATTAAGTTATAAGATCTAGTTGGTAATGGGCCTGAGCCTAGGCCAAACAGTTTATAATTAATATAAGCATTTGTGTGATTATTTGGTACTAGGCAGCTATGGGTGGATCCGAACCTTGGGGCTAGGCCAGGCCAGAAACTTTGGGCACCATCATGCTTACCACCATGACCATTAGGACTAAATAAAGCTATTAACCTGAAAGATAGCCCCAGTTACATGTTTTCTTTATAAGAATTGCTGTGGAACATGATGTCTCTTCTCAGCAATAAAAATCCTAATGAAGACAGTTACCTGAGGTCAAAATGTCAAGTTTGTCATGGCACCTTAGTCAGACTTCCCAGCCTTTTTTAACCTACTCAGTATCAATGCTTCCTAGCCCAAGAAATGCTTTCCTATTTTATGACTTCTTCAGTTCTAGCTTCTACAATACATTGATTTTAACAATATGATCCAATATGAAGAACTGCATGAGGCTTAAGATGGCTCAGTAATTGTGAGTTCTTCCAGAGGACCCAAGTTCCAATCCTAGGACACACATATGAAGCCACTCATATGGCCTGTTACAGTAGTCTCAGAGGCTCTGATGCCTTCTTCTGAACTTTCTGAGAACACACACACACACACATGTCAGTAAATTTTGCCATGTTTATTATCTTAGGTAGAATGTCTTTATTATTATAATATTTTACTGGGGGTTGACTTGAATTGTTTTGAGCAGAAAATGTATTATTATCTTTTTTTAGTATTGTAATATGGTTTTTTTTATTTTTGAAGTTTGGATGTTATTGACTTATTTTTGGAGTTTAGATATTATTGATTTTTTTAGAGCTTGAATTTTTGATGAAGTTTTTTAAGGACTTTACAGAATTAGTAATTTTTTGATTTATATTATTAACATAATGATTTTTTGTCTTTATTATTAATGTAGTTAACGAGTTTTTTGTTTTTATTATTTATGTAAAGGCTATATTTTTGTATAGTTTTATTTATATTTGAAGAGGAAGCTTAATTTGAAAGCTTGTTGTAACTAATTTTTAGAAAACTAATTTTGTCATTTTAGTCTTTGAAATTTTTATATCATATATCTTAGACATTAGTTGTTGATTTTTAGATTTTATTTTTTATTATGTTTTGAAACATAAAATATAGTAATAAGCTGAAAAATAGTAGGACTAGGGTATTGAAGCTCTTAAGATATTTATTTGAGAATGTTTTAATCACTATGGAAAAGTATGACTTGAAGTTATTAATAGAATAATTTTTAGCCATTATCTTAATTTAGTTGTAATGACGATGTTTGGTCAGTAGGTATCATAGTAGTGTTTAATGATTTGTTTATTAGCAATATTGCAGATGTAGGGACTCTCAGCAGCACAAGGCTATCTATAGGCCCTTTGTGGTCTTAAAAAGTCTTAGCAGGTGCACCCAGGTGGAATATAAACCTTAGGAAAGGCAGAATCTTACAAGATTAAGACAGGTTCCACACCCATGGCACATAGTACACAGAAGTTTGTTTACAGACGGCAGCCACCAGGATCGCAGCTCAATGTATAGAAGTGGGCACAGGCCTGGCTCAGAGGCAGCGGAGGGGAGCCTCTGCTCAGTGCCAGCCTGCGGGCATGCTGGGGAAGGGACTTGGAATCAGCCAGGAAGTCAGGGACAGTTGCTGTGGTATGCTGTATGTGGCTGCAGACTGTAACCTCAGCTGCGGGGTGGATGAAGAGTGAGGGGAGCTCTGCATGAAGGAGCAACAGGCCAGTGAGGGAGGGAGCTTTTAGCCCACACACAGGAGTACAGGTTCCCAAAGCTGCACACTTTGCCTGTCCTCTGCTTTCTGACAGAACTTAAGGCACGGATAAACTCTTAGCCGCTTAAGCTGGTGGGCTAAATGCCTAGCCCCACATTGGGTGCCAGATATGGCAGTAAATCTTACTTAAAATATATCAATATATGATTAATATTTATTGGAAAACAAATTGACACTCATGATAACAGGCTACAGCTTAGGAATGCACTTGAACGATTGGATGGCCTAAGTGATGGACGCTGATCCAGTCTCTCAAGAAGGCAAGAACAAACAGAGTGGTCAAGATCCCAGCAGCCTCTCTTGAACAGGGCTGGCCACACCCCCTTCAGGAGCCTGGGACTCTGGATAAGTGTCTTCTGACCTTATCAACTGATACCTGAACACCACACACACACACACACACACACACACACACACACACACACACACACACACACACACACCCCATACACTGAGACAGACACATATACATTAATAAAAGTAAACCTAAACACAAAAGACTGATAGCAACACTAGGAATGTGAAGTACTTGGTTGGCATGTGTAAGGCCATGGTTGCAACAATATACAGCACTTTAAACAGTGAGTATAAATGTATAAAGCTGTATAATTAAGATGAGTATAGTTCAATGGTCATACACTTCCCTATTGTGTTCAAGGACCTGAGTTTGATCACCAGCACAGAAAGAGAGATAGCAGGGGAAAGAGAGGAGAGGTGGGGAGAGCAAAAGAGAGAATTATAGAGCTCATACTCCATAGTTTTGTGCCAAAAAGGTAAAAATTACTTTTAGTGAATTATCTTTTTATTTTCATGTGTGTGTGTCCATGTATGGGCATGTATATGTCAGTGTGGGTGCCCATGGAGATCAGAAGAGAGCAATGGGTCCTCTGGAACTAGAATAAGCCATCTCTCCGGCCGTACATATACTTTATCTTTTATAAGTGTTATGTTTTTATTTCTGCCATAAGAGGACATTGTTCTTTGTAGTAGATTTTAAACATATAAATACCAATTGTATTTGTATACATGCTGTATAGCCCATATTTTAAGAAAAGAAAGCCTTTGATGTTGTGGAATATTCCTTTACATGTCACTGTGATTGGTTTAATAAAAAGCTAAATGGTCAATAGTTAAGCAAGATTTGGGGGGCAGAGAAAATGCTGGGAATAAGGAGGTGGGTCACCAGGCAAACTCATAGGAAGCAGCATGGGCATTATAATGTAAAGGTAACCAAATAATGTAGAAGAGTATAGATGAAAAAAATTGGTTGATTTAAGTCATAAGAGCTTCTTAGAAACAAGCCTCAACGATGGGCTGAGCTTTCATATTAATAAGTCTTCTTGTGGTTATTTGGAAGCTAGATGGTGATAGAAAGACTCTCTAGACTAGACCCAGTAATGGGTCTCAGGTAATCAGAAAGGATTGATACTGAGGGCAGGAGGTATAGAAGACAGTAAATTAGTAGTCTGAGATTCTAGGTTTATGTGAGATTATCACAAGCAAAGTTATGTAAAAGAAGAAATGACATTTGAGGAAATGCCTCTGTAAAATGGCCTGCAGGCAAGTCTGTGAGTTATTGTCTTGATTAGTGATTGATGGGGAAGAGCCCATCCCAAAGTAGGAAGTGCAACCCCTGGCTGGTGTTCCTGGGAGCAATAAGAGCTAAGTAAGCCAAAGGAAGCAAGTCAGAGAACAGCTATCAGCCATGGTTAGTTTAATTCAGGTTCCTACCTTGAGTTCTTAGGCCGACTTCCCTGGATGAGAGACCCTCAAACTTTAGAAAAATGTAAACCTTTCTGCCCAAATTTATTTTTGGTTGTGGTGTTTGTTATGGAATAGTGTTCTCTGAGATTCAAACATTACATCCTGTTGGATGTTCCTTAAATAGGAAGGTAAACAACTCGAAATAGCTTCAGGAAGTCCCTGAAATTGACCAGATTCACTATGTCCCTCCCTGCCAGAGTAAGCAATAAAAACTGAGCACCACCGTCCCCTAAGACAGACGAGTATGAGCTGCAAAGAATACTCTGAGACCAAAATAGCTGTATGGAAGATGTTAAGACCAACTAGGGTGCCTGTAAAGGACACTCTCCAACATGTTGAGCTGCATGCAGGCTATGCAGTGTGCTCCAGGTTTCCAGCTTTTGTGAGCTATTATCTATGCTTGTTTGGGCTCTGGTGATACAGCTGGCTTTGAGTCATATCTACTCTTATAAGTAACCCCTCACTCATACTCCTGGAAATAATCCCAATAAGACTCATGGCTCATCAAGTTGGATTTTGATGTATTCCATACTTTGGCCCATCATAGGCACCCTATCTGGGGTGAGTAGGTGTGTGTGCTGTGTCTTCTAAGCAAAAATTTTGTCATACAAGAGTGTTTTATCAGAGCACCAGAAGCCCTGAAGCCCCAAGACAGACTCCCACATTCGCTTTTGGTTTTATCATGTCTCTTCTGCCTCTACTTTATAATAATTCACTTGGCAGCCTAGCTCCTTCATCTGAACATATAACACATACACACCCTTCTTCAATCAGTGCCTATAGCAGCCCCAGGGCCTCCCTGATTCTCACCTGCACTAGGTTATACCTGCTTCTGTCTTTGAACAATGGTATAAGCTTTCCCCCTCCTGGTAACAATCAAACATAGACAGTTTCTATTCTAGTGTGTCCTTGTTTGTTTTCTGTCACTGTGACAAACATCAGCAACAGCAATTTGGGATGTGTTAGTTTTTTGTTGTTGTTGCTACTGACGTTGGTTTTGATTTTGGTTTTGGTTTGCCAGCTTGTCAGAGCTAGGGTCCTTTAAAAACAGAACTTCAAATAAGAAAATGCCTCTGAGGCTGGAGAGATTTGCTCAGGATTTCCAGAGGACCTGGATTCAGTCCCTAGCACCCACATTAGGCAGATCACACCCATCAATAACTCTAGCTACAGGGGATCCACTGCTTATGGCCTCCATAGGCAGTTGTACCCAAATAAACATAACCACATTGAGACATACGCACATACACATAACATTAAAAAAAAAAAAAAAAAAAAAAACCTGCTTCCATAAGATTGGCCTAAAGACAAGTCTGTGGGGCATTTTCTTGATTAATGATTAACGTAGAAGGGCCCAGCCCACTGAGGGCAGTGCCACTTGTGGACAGGTGACCCTGGGTTGTATAAAAAAGCACACTAAGCAAGCCATGAGGAGCAAGCCACTAAGCAGTATGTCTTCATGGTCTCTGCCTCAGTTACTGCCTTCACTTCTCTCATTGGACTGTTACTCAAAATATGTAAGCCAAATAAATCATTTCTTCCCAAAAGTGCTTTTGGGCATGGTCATCACCACAGCAATAGAAACATAACAATGAAAAAGATGGTTATTTAATCTTATATCTTCTAGTCCACCATGAAGGAAAGCCAGTGCAGGAATTCAAGGCAGGAACCTAGGGGCAGGAACTAAAACAGAGGCCATTATAGGAGCACTGCCTACGAGCTTGTTCCTAATGGCTTGTTCAATGTTTTCTTATACCACCCACGACCGCCTGGTCAGGGTGGCATTGACACCAGTTGGCTGGGCTCTCCCACAGCAATCATTAATTAGTACAATGTCCTACAGACTTACCACAGGCTGTCCAATGGAGGCATCTTCTTAGTTGAGATTACTATTACCAGATGACTGAAATGTTTGTCAAGTTGACAAAAATTAACCAAGATAAAGTGTATTAGCGACATATCCAGGTACAAAAAATAGAAGAACCAACCCAGCCTGAGCTAGTTTGGGGTGCTTATGCCATAAGACAAAACTGGATTCTCTGGTAATCTTTTAGGGAGACTCCTCTATTTACCTATGCATAGTTGAGAATGCATATGATTAAAACAAGATGCATATGAGAAGAAACATGCATAGTAAGAAAAAATAAAAGTATGATCTATCAATCAAACTAGAAAAACCATCTAAAATACACCCCTTAATAACAAATTTCTCCTCATAAGTCCAGAAAAGGAATCTCCAAAGAGTAATTGGGCTCAGTGCCCTCACCATGTGACTATCAGTCTGGACAATCTATCCCTACATACTGAACCATTGTTTTGCTCTGAATACAGTTGTCTTGCTTCTTTTGTAAGCATAATAAGTCCATATTTTAAATTCTTTGAATAAGAAACCAAGACCCTGAAAACTATATAAAACAGGTTCTCTGAGCATAAAAAGAATTACAGTACAAAACAAAATCAGGAGGAAACAGGGAAATCTACAAATACTTAGAAATGTAAACCTATACTTTTAAATAATTTGAATCCAAAAAGAAATTACAAAAGATCCTAGAGATATTGTAATTGAATAAATGTGGAAGCACCACATTTCAAGTGACAGTGATGGGTGCTGCTTGGTCTTTTGTCAACTTGACAGAGCTAGAATCACCTGAACCTCAATGTCAGCTAAGAAATTGCTTCTATCAGATTGGCCAATGGGCATGTGTAGTATGTTCCTGGCCCAGCTTTCCTGGCCTACCACTAAGATTCAGACCTGCTCTCAGCCCTGTTGCTTCTTAACTCCAAATAATCACATAGAATATGATACTAATTTCATGTTGATCAGTCTATGGCTCAGTCATATAACTTGCTAACTCTTAACTCTTAAACTAACCCATGATTAGCCAACTGGCTTAGTACCCTTTTTCAGAGCAGCATTTCGACTTCTTTTCTCTGCTGGTGTCTCTGCTTGACTCTTCCGCTTCCCAGAGTTTTCTTAGTTTGGTAGTCCCACCCACACTTCCTGTCTGTCTTCTGGCCAATCAGCATTTTATTAAACCAGTAGGAAGCAAAAATATTTCCAGTGTACCAGAACATAACCCCACAGCAGGCATATCTATAGGGCTTTTCTATAGGTCAGTTGATGTAGGATGACCCAGTCCACTGTGGGTAGAACCATCTCTAGGCCAGTAGGCCTGAGCATGAGTCAAATGGGCCAAGCCAATAAGCACCCTTGCTCCACTGTCTCTAATTCACTTTCTGCCTCCAGATTCCTGGCTTGGCTTCCATGGATGATGGACTGTAATCTCTAAGTCAAATAAACCCTTTCCTCCTCAAACTGCTTTTGATCATAGTGTTGTATCAATCACAGTAATGAAGACACAAACTAGAACATAAGGTGATATGGTAAGTCAGAGTTTATAGCAATTGAAGAAGTGTGGGGAACAGGAAAGCTAAACAGATGCAACAAATAAAACACTGAACAAGCATTACAATCTTACATAGAGAAAACTCAAAGGCCAGGTATGACGACACATGCTGTAACCCCAGCTCTCTGCAGAAGACAAGAGCATCAGAAGTAAAAATTTCAGATTAGCTTGGTCTGTGTTGTGGCCCTGTTTCAAATATACGTAAATTCAAGTATATATTTGTTTTGTTTGACTAATTTTTTACACATCTCTTCTGATTGTTTTTGTTTTGAGATAGGTTCTCTTTATGTAGTCCAGGGTTCCTAGAATTCACTATGTAGACCAGAAGGACCTGAACTCACAGAGATAAACCTGCCTCTGCCTCCAGAATCACCCTCAGGTTAAAGGTGTGCACCAACATGCCAGCACAGATCTAAGTCCTGGTGTAAAGCCCAATTGGTAACTGATTTCTTGTTTTGGTATTTTGTAGCCCTAACTGACCTTATAAGTGGCTTTAATATATATATTATATAGATTATATATATATATCCAGACCAAAACTCTTGCTTTTGAAGTTGTTCAAGTTAAAGTTCAACTTGCCAACAACTTTACTACAAGTCATAGAAATTTTTGGACATCAACAATAGTCTTTAAAGTGATTTGTTTTTCTTTATAGAACAAAAGGAACAGATCCTATCAGCAGCCCACTCATTCCAATCCCTACTCTACATTCTCTGCCTTCTTAGAGCCAGAAGCAGAGCAGGAGTGAGTCACCTTATCCAACACCTGGAAGTGGCAGGGGCCCCCAATACTAACTCTAATTCCATAAAGATTTTATCTCACATATGTTTCTGCACCTCTAATGATTCTAACTTAGAAAATAAATGTGCCATAGATCAGAAAAACACATTATTTTACAGAAAAGGGAGCAAAGGAGGGATAGGCCTGTTTCAAGAGGTGAAAGAGAAAGAATTTCTAGTATGATCTTCATGACACCCATTTCAAGCCTGCTTGAAGTTCCATAACTCTGTGCAAAAAGGCTTCCCAGTGAACTGTGTACACACACACACACACACACACACACACACACACACACACACACACACCCTTTGCCCATCCTCTGGTCTTCGTCTAAATGTCAGTTGCTAAAGCACCACCTACATTACTCGAGGCATGGCACTAAGGCATGCTGCTGCTGCTGAGTTCTGAGACATCAATGAATCAGCCTCGATTTGCAGGGACAGAAAGAAAGAAACGTTACAACTATAAAACTATCCTGACTAAGGCTCACACTGTAGTCTCCGAACTTAAGAGGTAAAGCAAAAGGATCAGGAATTTAAGGTCACTCTAGACTATATGAATATGAGGCTAGCCTGATGTACAAATGATACTGTCAAAAGAAAGAAAAAAAAGAAAGAAGGAAGAAAGGAAGGAAGGAGCTTAAATCTCAAATTATTGAAAGCATTTTGGTTAGTAGTGAGGAAGATGATGATTGATGGACCTAATATCTGCTGGCCTCTAATTAATAAGCATTAGTGAACAATAGGTAATCACAGAATCCCTGCCCTCCAGACAGATGGGACCTGCAGCATCTGTTGTCTGGTTGCTTTTCACTAGACAACATGTTTGTTTGCTAGAGGCATCACTGTGCACCCCTGTGTGCAAGTAGGATACGCACAGAGCATCCTCACAACCTATTGGTTCCTCCTGACTACTATCATCAAGGTCAGGTGATCTGATTGCTGAGGCAAAGGGCTAATGTGGATCCAAGGCCACAAGGTAGTGTAGGCTACAAAGTGAGACCTTGCCTCAAAAAAATCAATAAATCAAATAGTTCCAAACAGCCCAGAGTGCCATGCCAACAACCTCATACATACTGTTTTTTACAAGGCCTCTTGGTTGCAACATTTCTCCTGCTTGATTTAATCTCCTGTTATTTTTTCTTTGTGGTCCATAAGCATACAAAATGCCCTCCTAACATCCTCAGTGTCTGACTTGGAAATGACAGTACAAAGGACTAAAGACCACAATGGTGGATTATCAGTGGTGTTTCTTGGCAACCAGGAATGCCTCATGCCTCAATCCTGTGATCTGTAAAAACAGAAACAAAATGACAAAAGTTGTTTAAAAACAAAAACAAGAAAACATGCCTCCTCCAAGGAATTTTAGAAAGGTATAACTTACAAACTGTAAGTTATGTACTAACCTGGATGTAATCTCAAAAGAAAAAGAAGGAGAATCTGGAAGAGATTCGGTGGTTAAGTTCCAGGTTGGAGTCTCAGTACCCACAGATGGTTCAACAACCACCCATAACTCCAGTTCCAAGGAATAAAATCTCCATTTGGCCTGCACCAGGCATGTATGTGGTACACGTACATGCAGGCCAAACATTTATGCATATGAAATAAAAATAAAATCTAAATAAAAACAACTTTAATCATTTTTTATGTAAAATAAATTTTATGCACTAATCTAGATGAGTGATAGACACTAGAACATGAAATAGGTTTTTCTATGAGAACATATATATTGTTGACATCAGTCAGGAGTCTAGTCTTTGGAAGGGGTAGTAAAATAATGTGGTATAAAAAAATTTAGTCAACAGCTGACTACGTACATGTCAACGTTCCTAGGAGATTTGATTTTTCCCATGTCAGAGTCTCGCTATAGCCCAGGTTGATCTCAAATTCATGGCAATCTTCCTGGCTCAGCTTCCCGAGTGCTTGGATTACAACAATAAGCCACCATTTCCAGCTTCCTATGAGATTATACAGGAGCTAACAATTCCTTTTTACAGAACATCCTATTCTAATACACTATTCACGTGTTTGTGGTGATACTATGGTAAATAAACCCACATTACCAGTTCTGTAGAAACATATACATCACACACATACTAAGTGATAATGACACAAGAATCTATATGTCTAGCTCATACTGTTCTTCATTGTTTTAGCGTAGCCCTTTTACTTATGAAAATATAAGTCTATGCCATGATGGCTTGTGTCTAAAATTCTAGCACTTGAGAGTCCCAGGCAAGAAGATCACAAAGAGATAAGAACCAGCCTGGGTTACACAGTGAATTTCAAGATAGTGTAGGCTACAAAGTGAGACCTTGCCTCAAAAAACAAAAAAACAAAAAAACAAAAAAACCCACCAAGACTGTTTCCCTGTGATTTGGAGCCTCCCCTTCCTTGTGAAACCTTGAAGAGAAGACCTGGCCTCTGGAGGAATGAAACTTCTTATTTCAGAACCCACTGTACTGTGTTATGCTGCCCCTTTGCCAGCTGGAGTTAATGAAAAGCTTGCCTGGTTGGGGATGCTGGAGGTTAAAGGTTCAAATGGGTATCAGGTGGGGAAAGGGGAGACAGGTGAGAACAAGGAAAGAGTGCTTCAACAAAGCTCGAGTGTTTCTGATACCCCCTGGTCTGGAGAGAGCTGAGCATGCAAGAGCCCTCATTTCTGCAGAAGACCCAGGTTTGAGCCTGGTGTCTCATGAGTGTTCATAATTCTAGTTCTAAGAGACTCAATGTTCTCCTCTGACCTCTGAGAACACTCGCCATACACACTCACACAAAGAAAATAAAGTGTTAATTCCACAGATCGAGAATAAGCCCAGTACCCGTTTAAAGCCAAATTTGAAGCAAGCTTTAATTAAATCCTGGGCAGGTGGATAGGCTCTGGCCAGGTTTGTCTCTAGGTTTCTGGAAAATGGCCCTGAGTCATGATTTGCAGCAACTTAAGTATTTCCCATCAGGTTTAATCAGGGGCAACAGTATATTCTGATGTACTTCCGGCCTATATCTAATTGGGCAAGTATATATCCTGTCATATCTCCTCCCTGTGAACTTCCTGCCCACATGTGATCCAACACATCTGGTGCAGATGGGTCAAACAAACTTGTTTAGGGGAATGAAAACATGTGGCTTGTTATCTCTCATAAACAATAACCTCCAGCATTTCAGGAACTATCTGTCCTTGGGCCAGGGGCTTGCAGATTAGAGGCATATTTGTTTCATGAATCTCAAAGGCATAGTAATTAAAATTTGAAATTTAACTTTGGCTATCACAAAAGCTTTTTAAAAAAATAAAATTGTGGGTGTGGGAGGGTATGTGTTGAAAGGGACATGTTCCTCGTATTCTCAAGCATTTGGATGCTTCATGCAGTTAGTTGGTTGTGGTCTTTGGGGAGGTTTAGGAGGTATGGCCTTGTTGGAGAAAGCATGCCACTGGAGGGGTCTTTGAGAATTCAAAAATCTGCGTAACATTCAGTTCACTCTCTCAGCTTCATGATCATGATTTAAGATGTGAGCTCTAAACTTTCTGCTCTGGCCATTCTGCTGCTTGCTGCCATGCCTCACCACTATGATGGAGTCATATCCCTCTAGAACCGTGAGCCCAAGTATACTCTTTCTCCTATAATTTGCCTTAGTTGTGGTATTTTATCACAGCAATATAAAAGTAACTAACACAACATATAAATGAAGGTGCTAATCGCTAGCATCCTGAATGAGTAGACAATGCTTCCCCTAGACATGGGTTCTCAAATAAAAATTTTAGGACCAAGTGTAGGCATCCCTGTGAATTTAGGAGTCTCCAGTTGATCCAAAATAAAAATTAAAAACAAAAACAAAATCCACAGATTATTACTATTACCTTTTGTTGTTCACCAGAACCAGATGGCAAGACCTTTATTGCTAAGGACACCGTGCACTTTGGTTGCAGGACATAGGAACTGTCTAGTTTTCACAGTGCCAAAAGGGACTATGAATGGTGTTGGAGAACACTAACCAATGGTATTACCCAGAGATGAATCCTGAATTCTGTAATACTGACCTATCAGACAAGATGTACTCACTAGCACAACAATGGCGAGAAGGTTGTAGAAGTGACCTACTACTTTCTAATTGGTTTCGAGGCCTGCTCCACAGGCCTGGTACTGAAAATCTGGCTAGAAGATCATGGCTATGATTGTGACAACCTACTATTGTTATGTTGTCAAACTGTGCTGTGGTAGTTTGAATGTAACTGACCCCCATAAGTTCATAGGAAGGAGCATTATTATGAGGTGTGGCCTTGTTGGAGGAAGTGTATCACTGTGGGAACAGGTTTTGAAGTCTCCTATTCTCAAGCTACACCCAGTGTCTCTATTCACATGCTATTGCCTATGGATCAAGATGTAGAACTCTCAGCTCCTTCCCCAGCACCATGTCTGCCTACACACTGCCATACCACACCATAATGATAATGGACTGAACTTCTAAACTGTAAGCCACTCAATTAAACTGTTAAAGACTAAATAAAAGATATTTTAATCATTTGTTTAATTTAAAATATTTTTAAATTTAAAATTATATTTTAAAAATATAATTCTGTCCTAGAGACAATTTAATTTAGTGCTTTTCTCCCAAATCCCACTTCTCTCTTGTCCTTTGTCAAAATCTAAAACATACAACGCATATGTGCATGCATGCGTGCATGTATGCACGTGTGTGTGTGTGTGTGTGTGTGTGTGTGTGTGTGTGTGTGTGTGTGTGTGTGTGTGTGTGTTGAGACAGAGTCTTTCTACATAGCACTGGCTATCCTGAAACTTACTATGTAGATCAGACTGGCCGCAAATTAACAGAGATCCAACTGCCTCTGTCTACTGATATTATTGGAATTAAAGATATATAATACCATGCCTGACTTCCACATTATTGCTCATAATATTCATAATATTCACTGACTATATTATTGTTATTATGTTAATATTTGTTCAAGACAGTGTCTTACATATTCTAGGCTAGCCTCAGACTCTATGTAGCCAGGGCCTTGACTTTCTGGTCCTCCTGTCTCTAACTCCTAAGTACTGATAAAAAGCCTGAGCCACAACACCTGGCTTTCCCATAAACTTTTTTATTTTGCTTGAAACAGGGCTTTAATAGCTTAGGCTGATCTCATACTCAACATGTAGATGAAGATGTCTGTGAGTTCTCCTGCCTTCACCTCCCAATTGCTAGGATTACAGGCATGTCCCAGAATGCTCAGCTTGCCCATATACTTGTCACTTTTAGATTACTTAAAATAACCAATATAATTCCATCTAACTAACGATGTTCTCCTTATTACAGTGGTCTGAAATGGAAACTACATTATCTCTGATAGCCTCTCTCCTCAACTTAAACATCCCTGTACTGTTTAAGGAATAATTTCAATGGGAAATGACTGCATGTATTCAGCACAGAATTTTTTTCATGTATTTTTCAGCATTTATTGAATCTGATGTGAACCCCGTAATGGAGAGGTCTTCCCTCTGTTATCATCCCACAGCTGTATCCATTTTTATGTTCTTGAGAGACAATTCAGATGGAACAGAGAAGTAATTCAAACAATCAAGAGGTTGAGTAGAGCAAGCAAGGAAGCAAGAAGAGTGAGCAGCAGCAGACAAGGATCTAGTAGGCCTGGGAATTATATTTTTCTTCTCATGTTATTCCCTTCCCTTTTGCATTTTCTAGAGTGGATACTTCCAGAATATTTCTCTCAGAAACCCATTTTACCCATGATTTAATCTGTTATTAACAGATTTGTAAGGTGCAAAAATATGTGCAAGGGTTTATGTGCCCCTGAAGTTGCAGTCTAAAAAGCACTTGGTATTTGCTCCCTATACAAACTGACAACGTGACCAACCGTGATCTGGATAAGGGGACAGTTTTTATTGTAGACATGAGAGAGAACAGCCAGAGGTATCTGAAAGAGACAAGAGCAGAGAGAGAAAGAAGTAGACTGAACATGGCAGGGTCAACTGTGAGAGAGGGGAGAGTAGCAGGAGATGGCAAATAGAGAAAACGGTGAGAGAAACAGGAACAGAGCAGAGGGAGACAGACAGAGAGAGAAACATAGCAAGAGTAGCAGGGTTATAACGAGGATGGGTACCCAGGCATAGGGAAACCCATAAGCTCCAGGAAGTTTAGGGTAGGGAAGGAGGTAAGAAACATAGATTGCTAGCACAGACTTTGAAACATGTTAGTTGCAGTACTTGTGATACCAAGAGAGCCTGGAGGCCAGCATTTGCTTTGATATGCTAAGAGATATGCACAGATATGCACAGATAACCAGCACAGATGTCCCTTCAGTCAGATCTGAAAAATAACTCTTTGGTGGATAGAAACCAATTTTACATGTTCCTGAGGCATGCTGGCTTTTATCTGTCAGCAATCCTCATATAGCTCAGATTGGGCTCATTTCAGGACATACGGACTGCATTGAGTTGGGGTTTTCCTGTGGGCCTAGCACTCCTCTGGTAGGGATGTCCTTTACACTGCTTTGAGCTGACTCATCAGACCATTGCCACCAATTGTTCTTTATGTCCTGGCTTTGAAGTTGTGAGTTTGCCTATACTGCCATCTCACCTCAAAGAGAATGAGAGAATTCTGTGACCAAATCTGAGTGACCATATCCTGGGAACACTAATTCAGGTTGCCACAAATACAGTGTTCCACTTGGAGAAACAAAGAAAGTCATAAATCAAAATGTTTCTCAAATATACTGGTGGAGCCAGGAAAAGGTAGATTACAGCAAAGCAGCAGCAGAAACTCTCTGATAAAGGTTTTACATAATAGCTGATGGCATTTTTAGCTGTAAGACTGATGAAAGCAAGTGGTCGGCTAAGAATACATTATAAAATTCTGATAGTCACAGGAGGCTAGGTCAGACACAGGTATGTACAGTGGATGGCTTCCAAAGGAGCTAAAAAATAGTCCAAGATAATTGGTTCTGGTCTGCAACATTTTAACTAGCCTTCATCTTGAAGTTCAGTCATTTGACCTTGTAAAGTCTTTAATAGGGGTGGAGTGCCTCCCTCCTCTTTTTTCTACCTGTTCTTCACCCTGCTTCTCCCCCCCCCCCCTCCTCCTCAGAATTTCAGTTCACAAGCTGGTCCATCTGGAGCAACCATGTTCTGATCTCGTGTGTCTTATGAGATGTTTTGGGAGGCAGACTACTTGTTACTCCAGAAATAAACAGAAAGGCTGATTACCCTCATAGATCACTGAACTGCTATATACAGCAGTGTATAAAGTACAAGGCAGTGATTTTGATGTTGTCTATTTATACACACATATCTATGTATTATTTATATAGGATATCACATAGCCTAAGCTGACTTTGAACTCACTTTTTTGCTGAGTATAACCTTGACCTTCTGAAACTCCTGCCCCCAGGAAACCAGAAAAAAAAAAAAAAAAAGAGTAAATGGTACGTGAGGGTGCTGGTGTGCGCTGCACTATATATATATATATATATTGTGGTTTAAGGGAATTTTTCCATGTAAAATGCAGACTGTGAAAATAGAAAAATCCTGTAACTCTCTCCCCCTCGACCCCTTCCTGAGGTCCCTGAAATTAGCCAAGGTTGAGATGGCTGTTTCTCAGAAAAGCTTTGTTCCCCCATTGCCTGGCTGGGACTGCATTCCTAGCAACCTGGTGAGACCACATTCCTCATTCCTGATCTAGCAACCTGGGTGGGGTCACCCAGGAAAGCCCTACCTGAGAACTGTTAATTGTTTGCCGAGGCAGGAACTTTCTGAAGTTTGCACAATTGCTCTGCTCCAGGAAATGAATGTCTTCAGGTGGTCCTATCTATTGTTTCACAGGAAATAGCTTGCCTGTCTGCATTCCTAAACTCTGTCCTAAACCGACCTTTGGCCCCGCCCTGTTATCGCGCTGAGCCCACCCATACCCATACCCCCTCCCGTACCCAGACTAGGGTATAAAAATTCTACCCCGAAAATATTTGGGGCTCCAGCGGTATTCATATTCATTAAACTCTCTTTTTCTTTAATGTTAACAGTGGTCATTAGCCGTGATCTTGGGGTGTCTTGGGGTGCCCTAGGGGCGCCCGCCAATTACACAGACCATTGTGCAGTTTATCCCTAAAGATGCTTGGACTTTATTTTTATTTTCAGGCTTCTATGTGTGTGGATGCTTTGTCAAATGCATGTTTGCACTCCATGCCTACAGTACCCCCCAAAAGTCAGAAGAGGGTGTTTAATCCCTGTGAGAAGAGTTACAGATGGTTGTAAACTGCCATATGAAAGCTGGAAATTCAAACCTATGTCTTCTGGAAGACCAGTCAGTGCTCTGAATAGCTAAGCCATGCTGCAGCCCTGGAAGTTATTTTTTTAATGATTATTTATCATTATTATTATTGAGACAGTGTCTTACCTTGTACCTCCGGCTGGTTTGGAATGCTGTGTTGGCCAGGCTCTCCTAGAACTCACAAAGGTGCCTGCCTCTGCCCCTGAGGGCTGGATTAAAAACATTAAAGGGATAAAAGTGTTGTACTACCTTGCCTGGTTTATGAAATGCCAGAGATCTAATCCAGAGCTTTGAACATGTAGGCCAAACACTCTAAAACTCAACTACATTCTCAAAGCTGGAATTTGCTTCTTATTTAGTTCTTATCTGTTATTCACAGTGTGGCCATAAATGACAATAGAGACAATTATAGAGACCAGAGACAAAAGCACTTAAGACCTTAAAGACTATGAGTCACCTATTTACTCTCATCCTGTGTCTATTATTCAGGGAATCTGCCTATCTCTCTCTTTTATGCCAGCATTTATCACAAATGAAAAACCTACCAAGTCAAAGATGAAGTCCCAAACCAAGGATGGTAGCACATGCCTTTAATCCCAAGAGTCAGGAGGTAGAAGCAAGTGGATCTCAGTTCACATAGCAAATTCCAGACCAGCTAGGGCTCTACTATAAGACACTATCTCAAATATAAACAAACAAATAAATACATATATACCACCACGCCTCATCCGAGAATCAGATATGATGCCCCCTCTTTTCTTTGTCATGGGCAGCCTTAGGAACATGTTCTCTCCAGCTACGGCTAAGTTCTGCTTCCCTCGGGATAGCATTAACCAGAGATCCCTGACTCTGGATCCCGAATGTCCACTGCTACAGTAGGGGGAGGGGCTTTGGTTTCATAGGGTCTTGACCTTTGGAGCTCAGGCCAAGGCTTTGTCCCTCTGGAATCTATTCAGAGGAAGACAGAACAAAGAAGTGCTTGCTGCACTTTAAAATAAACCACAGTTAATTGTGGTGCCCTTGAAACTCCCCACAAGCTTTGTTTGGGCCTGTAACGGGCCAATCACCTGTAAAGGGCTACAGAATTCAGTAGGCAAGCCTGCCTGCCTGCCAGGGCCCCCTTTGCCTGCTTTCCTTGTTGTTTGGAACTCCTGTTCTGAAGCACAATAGCCTCTTTGTTGCAGAGGCACAGGTAAAACCTATCCCGTTCAAAGGTGACAGGATCACTTCATCATTAATCCCAGAGTGACCCCACCCCACCCTCCAGAAGCTCTTAGACTATAACAGCTCCCATGTATCTGCCTGTTCCAACCAAGTCTTTCTAGCCCTGTTCTTGTCTCTTGTCTTACCTCCTTGGTACCCACTTCTTCCCTAGGCATTTCAAGTGGAAGTTCAACCTTACATAAATGAGACAAAGAACATTCTCTTTACCCTTCCAACTAATGGAATCTCCTGAAAATACCTTAAGATAGGATTAGAGAGAGAGAGAGAACCTCCTGCCAAAAGAAAGAGAAAAAACTTGTCAGTGGTGCCCAGAATTAATTAGATGGGCATTAATTTAACATCAAAATTACTTTGCGGAATATTTTTCCCTCATCTTTGGCATTTAGAAGACTAACTTACCAGGCATATTTTCAGGCCAAGATTATTCATGTGGAAACTTTTGCTTTATCTAGGCAAAGAACATAAAAGCAATGTAAAGTACATATAAGACTGGAGAGATTTCCATTTCCCTCAAGCACATTTTTTTGTTACTCTGGTCTCTTCCATTTGTTTTCATGGTATCCTAGTTTAGAAGCTTGGAAATAACCAAAATCTGAAATATCTTTGATCTTTGAAGCTCTGTGTAAAACAGAGGCAAAGATGTAAGACTTATCTCAATGCAGAGAGCCACTAAGGTATGGTCTGCTCTTGCATGGAATCTGAAAAGCTAAAGACCAGAAAGCATCCTTCCCACTCACAGGCCTGAAATTGTACTTCAGAGAAAATCAAGAAATGAACATTAAAGAGAAAAGAACCACATTTCAAAAACAAGTCAGTAGCCATTGGTCTCATGATGAAGTTCCCTTGACCTTCACACTCAGGAAGAAGGGCCATCCAGGCTGTGGGTTTTGATAACAGAGGCTTGTGTAGTGTATCTGGAGCTCTGGACTCTGCAGCCGTAACATCAAAAGGGCATCCATGCATTGACCAGTCCTGTGAGTTCTGTTGTCCCATATCCTTGTCCCCATCAAGCAAGGGCAGTAACTTTCTTTCCAAAAGGAAAGAAAGAAAGAAAGAAAGAAAGGAAGGAAGGAAGGAAGGAAGGAAGGAAGGAAGGAAGGAAGGAAGGAAGGAAGGAAGGAAGGAAGGAAGGAAGGAAGGAAGGAAAAAATAAAGAAGCCTGCTTTGAGATCTTACTCCCATCAGGGTGGTTATTATCAAGCAGAAAAAAATGACCATAAATTCTGCTGAGAGTGTGGGAAAATTTTGGTAGGTGTGCAAACTGGTGTGGGCACTATAAATATTAGTGTGCAGGTGCCTCAAAAGACTAAAATCAGAACTGTTGTAGAACCCAAATATACCACTCTAAAGTATGTAGTATGTAGCTAAAGGACTGATTGTAAGTCATGGAGAAACGTGCATGCCATGTTTGCTGCTGCTGGATTCACTGTAGTCAAGATGTAGAACTGCCTAGATGTCCAATAACAGGTGAGAAAATAATGGCAATGGGTACAGTGTTGGCAGGATGCCTCAGGCAGTAAAGGTTTGCCATGCAAGGCTAACAATCTGACTACAATTCCCAGAACCCACAGTAGATGGAGAGCCAAACCCCAAAATGGTCCTCTGACCTCCACATACGCCATGCCTCTCATACAATTAATTAATTAATTAACCAGTGTAAAAAAGAGAGAAGAGGGATCCTTTGCCACACTGCCTTAGGTTTGTCTTTCATATAATTTTACATGATACATATCTTCTAAATCTGTTTATTCCAGAAGTCATTAATATCCAGAAATAGCTGAGAGTGAACACAGGCCACCAGGGGATTTATTTGCCCCTGATGTCCCCAGATTTACCCTTTTGCTAACTTATTAACCTGGAAAGAAGTAATGGACTCATACTCTTTACCAGTTTTAATAGCAGCCACTATAAATTAAAATGGAGTGGGGGGGCAAATACTTCCGATGATGAGGTCTTTTAAAAAATATTAATACGAGTCTTTCATTGTCTCTAAAGACACCCCATATTGTACTGTACCCCCATTCCCTGCCCAGCTGATCCCCCCTGGTCCTGTCCCTACCCACCCCCAGTCCATTTACAAAAATCGATTATTTTCACTTCCCAGGGAGATCAAAGCTAATATCCACTGATAAGTGAATGGATACTATTTTGTCTTTCTGGGGATGGGTTACCTTGCTCAGGATGATACACACACACACACACACACACACACACACACACACACACACACACACACACACACCCCACAGGGTCTGTAGTACAAATTATAATATGAGTGAAATATTCAAATTGGTATTTTTTTCTTTTTGAATGGTGGGATTGAACCTAGACCCTTATGCATGGTCTATCACAGAGCTGCATTCCCAGCCTAGAATATTCAAATAAAAATCAATTAGTGTGTATTATTTTATAAGAATTTTCTTGATAGGGGGCAGGAGTGATTGCTTGGTTAAAAGTGCATACACTCTTTCAGAGGGTATGAGCTAGGTTCCCAGCACCCATGTCACCCAGCCTTCTCATCTGGCCTCAACAGGCACTTTTAATCACATGCACAAATGCACACTCAGATGCACACATCTACGCACAAATAATAAGTATTTAAAAAGAGAATTTTCTTGATGACTATCCTAGTTTGTCTACGCTGTTGTTGACTGTCTGCCTGTTTACTGTTTGTGTCTGCAGTGCTGGGGAATGAGCCCAGCTTCTCGTGCACACTTGCCAAGCACCGAGCACTGACACATGCACTGAATGGTAGAAAGCTTTTCTTTTCTCAGCTTTGGTAAGAATTGGATCCCTTAGCTCTGGAGTTACAAGTGGTGATGAGTTACCCAACATGAATACTGGGAACTGAGCTCAGATCTAGAGAAACTGTTCATGCTCTTCATCACTAAGCCATTTCTCTCTAACACAAAATGTCTTAGAATTTATTGTTTGTTTGAGACAGGATCTTGCCAGACAAACCAGGATGGCCTTGAACTCCAGCTGCCTCAAGTTTCTGCCTCTCCAGGGTTGGGATTAAAGGTGTGGGCCACCACACCCATAAAAATTAGAATTTAAATGACAATTTACATTCTTCTACCTTACAGTTTGTAAAGGTCCTGCAGTCCCAAAAGGTAACACATTTGATCTTCATAGCACACTGCAAGAGTCAGTTTTACTTCCTTGCCAAAAGCATCCAATATATTGTTATCAGCCAAATGTTCCTTTCAAATTGAATGAAACAGCAATTCAGAGGCCTCTTAAAGTCTTAGAGCCAGGTAGGCAGTGGTGGCTCATTCTTGTAACCCCAGGAGGGAGTACTGCTTTAAATTCCAGATCCTGGTGCTTTAGATAGTGAGTGAACTCCTGGTCAGTTTGGGCTACCATGTGAAACCTTGGGGGTTTGTTTGTTTGTTTGTTTTTTGGGTTTTTTTTTAATGGAGGTTGGGCCTGTATCTTAGCCTTCTGTTTAGTTTAGACATTATTATTATTATCACTATTACTATTATTGTTGTAATTTTTTGAAAAAAATGAAAGTCTTTTAGGGCCTGAAAATATTCACCTGTTTTTCCAATAGCTCCATATAATCACTTGACTTGGAATAATGCAGTCTCTAGGACAGCTAAAGAGTATTAAAAAGGCAGGTGCCACAGTGCCCAACTATAATCCCTATACTTGGCAGGTAGAGGCAAAAAGATCCAAAGTTCAAGGGCAGCCTTCCTTGCAACAATAGAAGAAGGGGGGAGATGGGGATGGGGGTACTTAAGATGGTTGGGCCAGCAATATTATTCTGTTCTCTATCTGGAAAATCAGACAAAGTCCACAAGCATCTATAGGGCTGCCGCACTTGGCACTTTGCTGATGAGGACAACATGTAAGATGCTCATTGAATCAGAGCCCAGATTGTACAATTCCTACTCACTCATTGACACAGCTGCAGAAATCAGCAGGCAAGTTTGTCCAGATCCTTGCTTCTGGAGAGCCCAATAGAGTGGTATAGACTTGGAAATGATGATGATAAACACACATGCCTAATAGAGGGAGTAAACTCTGGTAATGACTGCATGGCACATAGACAAGCAAAACAGAAAACAGATCCTTTGTTAGCATGGCAATGAAGAATTCACTATAATTTTGGCAGGGATGGAAAGCTCAACAATTTAACATGAAGATTAAATGGTAGAAAGAGGACACCTGGTCTAGTTTGCTTTCTTTAACTGTGCTAAAAACACGTGACCAAAATCAAATTGGAAAGGAAAAAGTGTCTTTGGCTTACAATTCCTGGTAATACTCCATCACTTAAGGAAATCAGGACAGGAGCCCAAGGCAGGATCCCGGAGGAAGGAACTGAAGCAGAGACCATAAAAGCATGCTTGCTTTCCATGGCTTGCTCAGCTTGCTTTCTTTTACATCTCAGACCACCTGCCCAGGGATGGAACTGTCCACAGGGAGCTGAGCCCTCCCACAGGCCAGTCTGTTTGCAGCAATTCATAAACCGTTTCCTTCTTCTCAGGTGCCCGAGTTTGTGTCAAGTTGACATAATAAACTTGCTAGCACAACAGCCAATGCAACCACACAAGTTGCAAACTGTGTTGGAATTGAGCTTTCATCACAACCAACAGATAAAGACTGCAGTTCTCAACCTATGGGATGCAATCCCTTTGCCAAACCTCTACCTCCAAAAATATTTACATTAAAAATCATAAGAGTAGCAAAATTATAGCTGCAAAAATAATTTTGTGGTTTTGGATCACTAGAACATGAAGAACTTTATTAAAGGGTTGCAGCATTTAGAAGGTTGAGAACCACTGATGTAAGCAGTAAAGAGAGAAAAACAATATTCTGTTACAAGAAAAGTTTGTTGTAGTAAGAGGTTTCTGTCCTGGACTTTCAGGCTTAACCTTAAGGTTTAGGCCCACAGACCCACAGACCCGCAGAGACACACAGATGCTTACAATAGTTTAAGGCTGATTGGCCTAAGGCCCAGGCATATAAATTGTTAACTCTTTACCCTTAAACTAACCCATGACTCTTATCTTGTTCAGCCATGCAGCTAGGTACCTTTTCTTAGAGCAGCATAGTTGACCTCTGCTTCTTCCGGCTTCTCTCTGGCATTCTGCTCTGTTTCTTCCTGTTCTCAGAGTTCTCCTAGTCTGGTAGCCCTGCCCACACTTCCTGTCTGCCTTTGGCCAATCAGAGCTTTTTATTAAACTCATAGATGGGGACAATTATTTACAATGGTACAACATTTCTCCCACAGTTTGTGGTATATTTTAAGATAAATATATTCTTTAATTTTTTATACAAGATAAACCATATTTTGGTTATAGTCTATTACTAAATGTAGGAGAAAACAGAGAAGACTACTTAAGTTGTTTGGAAGTATTTTTAAAGGATCACAATTATTGCAGTTCACTAACAGTTTTAAAAAGTTTACATAAAGCCAAAGGACACTAATTCTTTCAATCCACTGAAATTTTTTTATTCGGTTAAATACAAATCGGAAATGGCCGGTAAAGAAGCTATCATAATAGATACATACAAATATCTAAAATGCAAATGTTTATTAATATAACCCATCATTAAACAACTATAATCTCTTAATTTTTTTAAATCGCTGTTTTCCTCTGTATCTCATTTATTTCCTAAAACTGGAGAAGTTTAGTATTCCAAGCCATAGTTGATGAAACACATTCATAACATGCGTAAAATCAAAGTGAGCACAAAACACCAGAAGCTACTATCTTACCTAGAAGGAAAAATTATTAGTAGTAGAAAAAGCAGACTAAAATTAGTCCATCATTAAGGCTCCTCTTCATTCTCATATGATCCCTTCTGCCTCTTTTCCTGCTCTTAAACACAAATCCCGGAAGTAAGGGTCCTGATTCCCTTATCTCTTTCTTCATCATACTTTATCATTTTGCACTTCCTTTCTCCTGTTCAAAATAGAAATGACTTTCCATAGCTGGTGGCCCCAGACCCATTTGAGAGTGGGTACCTTAGATGGCTCTCAAATAATCTTTTTTTATTTCATCTACATTTCTGTAAGGAAGAAATGTTTACTAGTGGCCTCCTGGCTCTGCAACCTCCAAGTTGCTACCCACTTTCCAAATCATTCCATAATCTTGTTTAGGAATATAATGGCAAGAAAATCAGATGAAAATGTTTGGCGCCTTCCAGGTAGTTCATATCTTGTCTTTGAGAGACACATATGAGTAATTACTCATCTCACTCCTCACCCCAGTTTCCAACTGCAGGTTAAAATGCTTCTCAACTTCTGACCTAGACCTTGAAGAATATCTGGAAGATCATGAGTAAGTTTATCTTGTCAGAGTCAAATGTTAAATTGCAGTTAACCAGAACCAGGCTTGGTAGCTGCTCCTGGCTCTGATTCGCAACTGTTACTATCTAGTTCAAAATTAGTCTTTTCCTACGCATGGCCACAGGATCAGAACTACAAATAAAAGGCAGGCAACACAGAAAATTTTATTGATTCATTTCAGTGATGAGGCAAGATACATGTAGCAACCCCCAAAGGTGATCCAATGTGTGTGGAAACCTGAATCCCTGTCCCAACAGTTGGTGGTGCTTCTTAATGTTCAGTTTCAAAATGAACTTTTGGGAGAATTTAACTTAAATATCTGAAAATGGATCATTTCTACCTCAATCAGTTTCTCGTGATATTTGATAAGTACTTGGAATCCAAGATGTATAGAGCTCACTGATCTACTGAAAATATGGGAGACAGACGTAGGTGAATAGAAATAGGTTTGTAGAATAACAGCAGTTAAGAAGATGGAGGACACATTTACATTTCAATTTTTACCTTTTGATTTTGAGTCAGAGACTCACTAAATTGCTGAGGCTAGCCTTGAACCTCACGCTATTGGTCTTAAACTTAACATCCCCCCCCCCCCCCCCGACCTCTCAAGTAGCTAGGATCATAGCAGTATGCTGCTAGGCCTGCTTCAATGTACACTCTAGTCAGCCTGGTCTACAATAAAATTCTCTCACTGAAGGTGACAGTCAACAGACAAATCATATGGTATTCTGATATACAGTGAACTGCTTGTGGCTCCCTTTCTCTCTCTGTGAGTGTGTGGGCAGATGAGTGTGTGAGTGTGGGTATGTCTTGTGATTTTGTGTGTTTGTGAGTGGCGTCTGTGCCTAACAAAGTGTTTGCTTTGTATTTATTGAACAACACAGAAAGCATCACATGGGGAAGGGATGGGATACTCTGTAGAGAACTTTAGAAGGGATCCAGTCACTGGCTCAAAATAATTCCAGTTTGACCCAGACAACAAATATCATTATTCATCAGTCACTATCCATAAATAAACGCTCTCATCCTCTATGTTAGATTTTAGAAAGTTGCATTCAACTTCTGTATATGCTGCTTTCAGCAAATGATTCATATGAATTAATCTGACTCAGGGACACAGAACTGTACATAACTTAAGACTAAAGTTATACATTAGTTTAAACTGTAAGAGTTCATTACACAGGAAATCAAAGCAAGAAATGTTGGTTGTTACATTGTTCTCTTACGGCAAACAGTTTGAGTACATAGTAGTCTAGCAGTTTTAAGTTTTAAGTGACCTCAAGGTATATCATTAACTCAGCTATAATATTTTAAAGAGATATTTTCATCAGCACAGAGAATAAAAGTAGATTAAGAAGGCAATATTGAGAGTAGTTCAAAGGAGAAGTCCCCATGGTGATTTGAATGAGAATGTTATCTTATAGGCTCTGGTATTTGATTCTTGGTTCCAGTTAGGAGAGGCTCCTGAGATGTGGCCTTGCTGGAAGAAGTACAGCACTGGAAGCAGGCTTTTAAAAGTATAAGAAACATTTTAGGTTCACTCTCTCTGCTTCCTATTTGTGGTTTGAGATGTGAGCCATCAGCTCTTAGCTTTCAGTTACAGCCACCGTGCCTGCCACCATGCTTGCCTACAATGATGGTGATGGACTATTTTCCCTCTGGAATTGGGAGTCCCAAATGAACACCTCCTTTTTCTTTAATCATAGTGTTTTAGTGATAGAAAAAGCTAAAACAGAAGTGAGCACCAGAGAGTGGGCTATTGCTGAGACAGGCCTCCTCATACTGTTTTTTATTGTGAGATAACCAACCTTATTGTACACTAAAAATAAGTCTCTGCTAACGTACCTTCTGATTGGTTCAATGAAGAAATGAATGGCCAGTAGCCAAAGGCAGGGGCAGCTAGGCCAAGACTTCCAGGCAGAGAGAAGAACTCAGGGTTAGAATCTAGGCGTGCAAGAGATGCTATTGAGATGTGGACATACCACACTGAGGAGAGGTAAAGATCCATGTGGCAGAATGTAGATTAGTAGAAGCAGGATAATTCAAATGATAAGAGCTACTAGGGCAAACATAAGCTAAGGCCAAGCTTTCATAATTAATAATGTCTCTGCATCGTTATTTGGGGCTGTCAGGCCAAAGAAAGTCCAAAAAGAAAGACTGAGTACATTTAGCATTCAACATGCAGCACATACACAGAGCCCACTGCTCACAGCATACCAAGGTGCAGCTTCTTTAAGAGGCCTTACTGGAGGCTAAGCACTTGGATGGTGTACAACTAGACAGAATAAGAAAATAGATTTAAAGTGTACACACACACACACACACACACACACACACACACACACACACACACACACACATGCTGCAACAAATTCCCAGAGCTGGGGTAGCTAAAGGCAGCTCCTGACCTGTGCTTATGGGCATAAGACTCAGCTTTCAGTGACCTAAAGGGGGTTGGGCCAGTTGCCAGCACCATGTGCTAAATGGAGCCATGCATGGCTGTAGGCATGCAAAAGTCAGGTGCAAACAGAAGCCTCTGAAAAAAATATATACTTGAAGATGTTCTTAGGTGCTTAAAAAAAAAGAAAAAAAAATGAAAACTTAGACAGTCATGGAAAAAATAATAGTTTAAAAACAAAGTAAAGTCTTTAAGGAAAGAGTAAAATAATATAAGAAGAAAATGCCATGTAAGGATGGAAATACACAGTGTCTGAATCCTGTATGTTGTTTTGTTGACCTTAAATTTTTTAAATGATAATTAAAAAAAAATGTTACCTGCTGAGAGATATTAGATTATGGGGGCAGGGGAAACTACTGAATTAAGCCAGCCTATATATTTTAAGAAAATCTTAACTTCAGAATGAAAGTCAGGGACTGTGATGTGTTGGGAAGTCATGCCTTTGTTTCCACAGGAAACAAAAAGCTATAGATTCTTTCAAAATTAATGAAAATCAGATTTGACTTGGGGAGACCTTAAGGGGATTGTGTTGTTTCATGGTAAATAATTGTCCCACCCACTGGTTTAATAAAAAGCGCTGATTAGCCAAAGGCAGGCAGGAAGTGTTGTGGGGCTACCAGACTAAGAAAACTCTTGAGAACAGGAAGCACAGAGCAGAATGCCAGAGAGAAGCTGGAAGAAGCAGGGGACAACCATGCTGCTGTTAGAAAAGGTACCGAGCCACATGGCTGAACAAGATAAGAGACATGGGTTAGATGAAGGGCAGAGAGCTAGCAAGTGATATGCCTGAGCCTTAGGCTGATCAGCCAAAAACTAATGAAAGCATCTGTGTGTCTCTGTGGGACTGTGGGTCTGCAGGTCTGCAGGTCTGCAGGTCTGTGGGTCCTAAACCTTGAGGTTAGGCCCAAAAGTCCGGGCCAGAAACTTCCTACTACAAATGGCAGCCCAACATGGGTTATATACATGATATATGCCCACAGAAAGCTTAAAAAATGGTCTAGAACCCAAAGTAGCCCCTGAATTGTGTCTCCCACGTGAGCCGTGGTACAGAGATGCCCTGGTAAGGCACATAGGCTTGAGCTACAATGGCAGGCTTTTGGAGTGCAGCTTACGGTGTAAAATGGTTGGTTCCTGAAGTCTCACAGGATTCTCGATATAAGCAAAAAGTTGTAAATGATTTATTTAAGGTTTCTGTTTATAAGGACAAAAAGGGAACAGAATCAAAGACCTCCTAAAAATCTTGGCTACACACATAAAAAAGAAAACTAAGAAAAACTACAAGACAAGTGACATATATGCTGGTCCTTCTACTATGATAACATTTTTAAACTAGATGAAACATGATAAAAAAATAAAAATAAAAAACTACAGAGTCCTCATGCTATCCCGAGATGGTCCAGCCTCATAGATGATTCTAGCCAGGACTTTAGATAAGCCTTGTTCTTTCCCACTATACAGAAACTGACCAACAAATGATACAGCTTCCTCTTCCAGGACTTGACAATTATCTCAATTTTCTCAGGACCCACTAAAGATGTTGTTACCACCAGAATATAAGAAGCAGTTTTGAAAATACAACACCCATATTTCCAAGAGGTAGAGTGGGTGGTTTTTGATGTTTATTATCTTTTAGGGATATTGGTTACATGTAGTTATTGGTCATAGTTAGGAAGGAAACTAAGCAATAGAGGTTAGAATCAGAGATCTCTTTCTGAAAAGATTTAAAAAAGAAAAGTATACAGAATGATAGGATAAAAGGTTAGATTATTGAATCTACTTTTAAACTAAAAAGCAACTATTAGTTTTAAATATTTTGCATTGATATGTATTTCTATATATTGATACAAATTTAAGGTTGTTTTTGCTAGAATATTCTATATATTACATATATATACTTTTCATTAAGGTCAATACCAATACAGCTCATTAAAAAATGAAATCTAAAGTTCTAGTCTTTAGAAGCTATTATTATAAACTAAGCAATGCAGGTCAGTAGTTATTCATCTATAAAAATTAAACTTGTAGTCATGTTTTGTATGTTTTCAAGTCAAAACATATATTTTAAATAGTTAAATGCTCTTCAAAAACCTCAGAGATCTACAGAATATGGTAGTTAAGATGTTTTAAGAATATAAAGCTTTTCATGACACTGAGATATGTCTGCTCCTGGCATCACCAATATACTCCAAAAAAAGAATGGGCATTGAAGAAACCCCATATAAAGTTGCCTTTATTTGTGGCAAAGCTGGTCACTTGGTAAGAAACCGCCCTTGCTTGTACTGCTGGCAGTATGCTGTCCAAATTGGACAAGCAGAACGTAAAAGAAGGTGGCCTGATGAATTTTTCCCGGACAAGATTCACAGAAAAGCCTGTCAGATATTCTAGGCTTGTAGGCTTATGATAGATGCCCCAACATTGCAGAGGAAACTTGGGTGACTATATAGGCAACCAGATATCCATGTCATTTCTATAGTTTTGGAAGTTGTTTGCTCTGCATTTCCTATTTACTCAGGTAAAAATTTATTCTTGAGTTTATGATGGGGTTGAAGACTGGATAGTTATACCATTTTTTTTTATTACCAAATTCAGATCAGCAACTTACAAGATATATGTAAAGTTTTTTTTAAGGTCTAAAGAGATTTTTTTTTAGGATGATAACACAAGATATGATAGAAAGTGGTTTAGGTATAAAACTTTGGACTCATCAAGATAGGATAGATAACAATTTATTCAATTTGCCAAATACAAATAGACTTAATGTGATTATTATCTGTTAATTGTTCTTATTGTATCTGGTTTTACTATGATAGAGTTAAAGCCTTTTCTTCTTATTTAGACAAAAAGAAGAAAATGTGGGATAATCTTTTTGTACACTGTGGAGCTGTGTCAGCTAAAGTACTTTCTAATAGGTTTAATAAAGAGCTTAATGTCCAAGAGCTGGGCAGGAGAGGATAGGCAGGACTTGCAGGCAGAGATAGGAATTCTCAGAACAAGGGAAATGTGATTTAGTCAGTGAGACTCAGAGTGAGTCAGTTGTCCAAAATGGAAGAGAGATAAAAAGCCACATGGCAAAATACAGATTAATAGAATTGGGCTGATTTAAATTATAAGAGCTAGTGGGCCAATCCTAAGATAAAGCCAAGCTTTTATAATTAATAATAAGTCTCTGCATCACTATTTGGGAGTTGGAGGTCCAAAAAAATTCTGATAAGAAAGACTTGTGAATAAATAATAAATAAATAAATTCATAAATACATAAATACATACATACATACATACATACATACATACATACATACATACATACATACATACATAAAACAAGTAAAGACTTGCTGCAGTTTTTTGAATGGCTATGGAAGATTTTATGATGCTGGGCTAAAATCATAATTAGATTTTGTAAGTCTGGCTTAATGGGCTATCCTTATAGAAGCTTGAAAGACAGAAGAAGTTCTGAGAGCTATGTAGACTATAGAGGGCCAGCTCAAGAGGTTACAGAGTGGAAATCGTATTACCAACTGGGCTAGACAATTCCTATGATATATTGATAAAAATCATGGCTACTTTTTTGGCCTTATCCTAAGAACTTTCCTGAGACGAAATTTAAAAGTAGCAAACTAATTTCTTTGGTGGAAGATATTGAAGGACAATAATATTGACTCTCTTGTATGTTTATTAGTAAACACTCCTATGCAAATCTACAATAAAAAATAAGTTGGGCAAAAAAATACAAAATGTACATTTTGAAGAGACAGAAAGAGCCAAGAAATTTAATGGAGCCTAAGTTTGTGTTCAAAGAGGTAAGAAGTTAAAGAAAGGTCTGATCAGAAATGGAGTAAAAAGAGGAGTTCCCTCAAGGTAAGACCCCTCCTGGCTGAGTTTCCGACTTGTAAGAGGAAAAGAAATGTGTAAAAGAAAAAGGCCTAATGAATTCTCTGCTCCAAAAAAGCAACAGCTCAAAATTTCTAAAAACGTGATTTAATGGGCCAGGATTTATACCAAGTAACATATTTAGTGGTTTTGTGGTCCACCTGGTTCTAGATTATTGACTCTTCCTTCCTTTCAGGCCTGTATCAAGGAAGGTAGTGAAAGATCATTGCATGACACTATGAAAATAAAGCCAAGATTACATTGGAAATCCCAGAATATTGGACATGCCGGACCTACAGAATTTCTGCCAAAGACAGCTGCATACAGGAAGTGAGATGAACAGAAGTGAGAGGCAGCAAAGCTGGAAGAGCAGAGCCATACACATCCTTTGATGTCAGTCATGGAGATTCAGGATTGGGGGTTGGTTTGGCTTGCTGGTTCTGGTCTTGATTTGGTCCAGTATGTTTTCACTATTCCTACTTTTTGGAATGATGATACATATATTCTGTATCATTGTATGCTGAAAATACGCAATTTGCTTTTTTAAATTTTACAAGGAGTTAAAGAGATTGCCTGAGTCTTAGAAGAGACTTTAAACTTTAGACCTTTATTTTTAAATTTTTATTATTATTTTTATACTATAGAGTATATTTTTAACTTTTTCCAAGTAAAGTTTATAGACTAAAAAAAAAAAGTCATAAAAGTGACTGTTCAAATCTCTAAAACAAAATTTCCCGGTTTTATAAACCATTGCCGAAGAGTTTCTATTCATTTTTCTCGGGAACATATTTCTTTCTTTTTAAATTTTAAACATAATTTCTTTATTGACTATTTGGAAATTTCTTGTCATGCACTTCAATCCCACTCACCACTCAGTCCCTCCATATCTGCTCCCCACTCCTGCAGTGTGTCCCACCCAAATTAATTAAAAACAAAACAACCCACCTAAAAAAAAAAAAAGCAAAAAACCACACCTAGCTCCTCCATCTTTTCAACACCTCTTCATTCATCCTTATGGCATCAGAGGCTATGTTGTGTCACACAGTTACCCCTCTTGTTCAATCAGCCCCACCTGCTAACTGACCATTACAAAGAGTCATTGATCTGAGTTAAGGCCTCCGGTTTCTGGTACACCATCATCAGTGGGCTTGACCCTCATCAAAACCTTGAATATCCTGTTATTGTGCCAGTCATGGAGATTCTGCAGTTATCATTCTGCAGGACCAGTCCCTTCATGTACTCCAGCAGGTAAAAGATGGGGCAGCTATTGGGATAGATGCTGTGGGACTATGCTCTTGTACACTGTAAATATTTGTCACTGGAAATATAGGTTTAATAAAATGATGATTGTTCAGAAGCTAGGCAGGCAGAAAATATAGGCAGAGCTACCAGAGGAGAGGAAGAGGACATGCAGATACCAGTCAGACGCAAAGGAAGCAAGATGAGAATGCTGCTCTAAGAAAAAAGGTACCAAGCCACATGGCTAAACACGGATAAGAATCATGGGTTAGTTTAAGAATAAGAGTTAGCAAGTGATAAACCTGAGCTGAGGGCTGGAGTTAGCTTTCCCATGGTGTGTGTGTAGGATTCCAGTTCACCTACTATAGTGTCCATCCAGTGGCAAGGTCAGCTATCTTGGAACCAATGAACACAGAACTGGCTCATCCTGGCCCTTGGATTTCAACACATAAGAGTTTCTTATGACTCAGTAGTAACCCAGGCTCGATGTTGTCATACCCCCAGGGTAGCAGCACAGGCCACTCAGATCAACATGGCCCTGGTAGCATTGGTACACATTCCCAGCATCCCAGTGGCCATGGTAGCAACATGGGTCATGGGCATCAACATAGACCTCAGCTGTTGAAGACACAGATATGGCCATAGGCAATAGCCCAGACCTGAATGGAATTTTGGAAATTAAAAAGTTCTGAAACTGTAACAAAAAAATTCTATGGACTATTCAAATTAAACTAAGCTTATTTTTCATCATTATATGGCCATGAGAGTATGGAATGTGATGGTCTGAATGATAAATGTTCCCTATAGACTATTACTTGATCAATTGATCCCAAGCTCATAACACTGGGGAAACATGGAAGGTGTGATCTTGATGGAGGAAGTATGTCACTGGGAGTGGGCTATGATATTTCAAAACCATGTACCACTCACATAGCACTCTCTCTGCCTCTTGTTTATGAATTAACATGTAAGCTCTTATCTTCCAGTTGCAGGTACCATGTTTGCCTGTTGAAATGCCCCCCCCCCCCCCGCCAGTGATAGTAACGGACTCTTATTTCTTGGGGACTGTAAATTCAAATAAACCTTTTCTTCTATAAGTTGCCTTGGTTCTGGTGTGTTATCACAGCAATAGAAAAGTAATTAATACAGAAACCTATTTTTAAAAATGTTATAAAATGAGCAGGTGTAGTGGTACATGTTTTTGATGTCAGCACATTGATGGTGGCACATACTTTTGATACCAGAACTTGGGAGGTGAAGATAGGTGGATTTCTATGCATCTAAGACCAGCTTGGCCCACATAGTTAGTTCCAGGATAGGGTGACATAGTGAGAGGCTGTCTGAGAAAAAAAAAAAGAAAAAGAAAAAGAAAAAAGGGGGGAGGGGGAGCGAGAGGAAGGAGGGAAAGAAAAGAAAAGGTGCACTGGTTGTATGGCTCTAATAGAGTTCTCTGGAGAAAAGAAATGTGTAAGTGTGTGTGTGTGTGTGTCTGTGTGTGTCTGTGTGTGTGTCTGTGTATGTCTGTGTGTGTCTGTGTGTATGTCTGTGTGTGTGTCTGTGTGTGTGTCTTTGTATGTCTGTGTATGTCTGTGTGTGTGTCTGTGTGTATGTCTGTGTGTGTGTGTGTGTCTGTGTGTGTGTTTGTATGTGTGTCTGTGTGTGTCTGTGTGTGTGTCTGTGTATGTGTTTGTGTGTGTCTGTGTGTGTGTGTGTGTGTGTGTGTGTGTGTGTGATTTATTAAAGTGGCTTGTAGGCTTTATCCCAGATGATCCAACAGTAGTGTCTCCTGATAGAAAATCTAAGCATCCAATAATTATTCAGTCCAGGAGTCTGGATGTCTCAGCTAGCCTTTAATATAGACTGGAATCGCTAAGAAGTAGGCTCTAATGATAGTGAAGGACTGTCTCAGCAACAGGATACAAGAATAAACTAGTAAGAATGAGTGCAAATGGACAAAAAGCAGAAGTTTCTTTCTTCTATATCCTTTATTTAGGCTGCCACAGAAGGACTGTCCCCAGAGGTAGGGTGGGTTTTATGCCTTTAAACCTTCTATCAAATGGATAAGTACATTTAAGTAGCCAATTCAAGATTGCTGTAAAGGATGGGTATGGGTAAGGAGTTAAACAGTCATGAAAAGCTAATACACATACTTTAGAGTACCGAGGTATTGCTACCTACATTTATTCTGATAAATACTGCTCATTCTTCTACCTTGAAAATGCATTTAGGCTGCATTTTCAAACTTCAAATGACCAAAATAAGAAAAATCCTTTGCCAGGCAGTGCTGGTAGTATATACCTTTAATCCCAGCACTCAGGAAACAGAAAAGCAGATCTCAGGGAGTTCAAGGCCAGCTTGGTCTACAGAGTGACTACCAGGGCAGGCTCCAAGCTACAGAGTAACCCTGTCTAAACAAAACAAGAGAGAGAAGATCCTTCACAGATATGCACAACTGCTTGAGTGTTTTAGTTACTTTGTGATGTAGTCAAGTTGATGACCAAAAATAGCCATCAAAGTAGCTCACTGGGTACACAGGCCTACAGCCAGGTGCCAGTCTAAGCTTGATCCTCAGAACCCACAAAGTAGGAGAGCATCAGATCCCACATTGTCTTCTGGCAGCTACACACATATCATGAAACACACTAAGTAAATAAGTATAATTTTGGAAAAATGTAGAGATTGAGCCTGGCAGTGGTGGTGCATGCCTTTTACACTAGCACTCGGAAGGCAGAGGCAGACAGACCTCTGTGAGCTTGAGGCTGGCCTGGTCTATGAGGTGAGTTCCAAGACAGTCCACAAAGCTACACAGATAAACCTTGCCTTTAAAAACCCAAGCTGAAAAATAAACAACAAACAAAGTAGAAATGAGTAATGTTAGTAATGAGTTCCAGAGAACAGGATGGTTATGAAGAATAAAGTATAAGAAAGCACTAACCAGACAGGCTCTGAAATGCCTGGTTGCCATTTGGAAGAACCTGGGTCTTCTTAGGGCCATGGAAGTCTTTGATGAGTCTGAAGCTTTCAATCAAGAGGAGACCTGCAGTTTAGCAAAGATGAAGTGTGGAGTTTTTACCCCCATTTAGGGTGTTCCTCAAAATCACCTCTTATGATTCCTAATGACCTCAGCTTTTAGTTCCAAGTATTTGAGTTTTTTATTTTCCCCACCCAAGGAAGAGCTATCCCAGTACAATAAATTATGCCCTCCGTGCCAAGACATCAGCATAACAGAGAGGCCTCACATCTGGGAGGCCTAGGGGAGTTAAGGCTCCTGTATTTACATTCTCAGTTCTAGGGACCCCCTCTTGAAAGATAATGATATGCTCCCACCACAGAATAATAATGAATTGTCAAAAAATGCATTTAATGATACTGATGCTGACTGAATGTCTTCAGGATACATTTCTTTCTTACTTCTTTTGTTCTCTCTCTCTCCCCCTCCTTCTCCCTGTCCCATTTTTAGAGATGGAGTCTTGTATAGCTTGGACTACCCTCACATGCACTGTGTAACTAAGGCTATCTTGGAACTCCTAACCCTCTTGCCCCAGCTCCCTAAAGCTAAAAGCATATGCTACTAATTCCAGCTCAAGGATGTGTTTGATAAAGAATACAAAAAGTTCAGGGATTGGGAGATGGCTGAGTAGAGGGACATCTAGGTTGTTTCCAGGTTCTTGTTATTATGAATAATGCTGTTATGAACATAGTTGAGCTAATGCCTTTGGGATAAGAATGTGCATCCTTTGGGTATATGCCCAATAGTGGTATTGCTGGATCCTTAGGGAGATTGATTCCCAGTTTTTTGAGGAACCGCCATACTGCATTCCAGAGTGGCTGTTCAAGTTTATACTCCACCAACAATGGAGGAGTGTTCCCCTTGCTCCACATCCTCTCCAGCATAAGCTGTTGTCTGTGTTTTTGATCAGAGCCATTCTGAGAAGTGTAAGGTGTTATCTCAAAGTTGTTTTTATTTGCATTTTTCTGATGACTAAAGATGTTTGTTGAGCAATTTTTTAAGTGTCTGAGATTCCAGCCATTTGTAATTCTTCTGTTGAGAATTCCCTTTTTAGCTCTGAATCTCATTTTTAATTGAGTTATTTAGGTTTTGGGGGGTCTAGTTTCTTTTCTTTATATATTTTAGAGATTAGTCCTCTGTCAGATATGAGGTTGGTGAAGATATTTTCCCATTTCTGTAGGCTGTCATTTTGTCTTCTTGACTGTGTCTTTTGCCTTACAGAAGCTTCTTAGTTTCAGGAGGTCCCATTTATTGATTGTTGTTCTTAGTGTCTGTGCTACCGGTGTTATATTTAGGAAATGGTCACCAGTGGCAATTTGGAGAGTATTTCCCACTTTTCAATCAAGTCCAGTGTAGCTGGGTTTATGCTGAGGTCTTTGATCCATTTAGAGTTGAGTTTTGTGAAGGGTGATAGGTTTGGATCTATTTGCATTCTACTACATACTACCATCCAATTATGACAACACCATTTGTTGAAGATATTATTTTGCCATTGAATATTTTTTGCCTCTTTGTCAAAAATCAGGTGTTCAGAGGTGTGTGGGTTAATGTTAGAGTCTTCGATTCGATTCCATTGATCCACAAGTCAATTTTAAGCCAGTACCTAGCTGTTTTGATTACTGTAGCTCTGTAGTATAGCTTGAAGTTAGGGATTGTGATTCTTCCTGAAGTTCTTTTATTGAGCAGGATTGTCTTGGCACTCCTGTGTTTTCTGTTATTCCATATGAAGTTGAGTATTGTTCTATTGAGGTCTGTGAAGAATTTTGTTGGAGATTTTTTTTTGAGGGATTGCATTGAATTTGTAGATTACTGTTGGCAGATTGCCATTTTTACTATGTTGATCCTACCTATCCAAGAGCATGGGAGATCTTTCCATTTTCTGATATCTTCCTTAATTTCTTTCTTCAGTGACTTAAAGTTTTTGTCAAACAGGTCTGCTATTTCTTTGATTAGAGTTACACCAAGATATTTAATGCTATTTGCAGCTATTATAAAGTGCAATGTTTCCCTTATTTCTTTTTCAACCCTTTTATTCTTAGTGTATAGGAAGGCAATTTATTTATTTATTTATTTATTTATTTATTTATTTATTTATTTATTTATTTATTTATTTTAATCTTGTACCCTTCTACACTGCTTTAGGTGTTTATCAGCTGTAGGAGTTCTCTGGTACAATTTTTGGGGACACTTATGTATATGGTCATATCATCTGCAAATAGAGATAGTTTGACTTCTTCCTTTCCAATTTGTACCCCTTTAATCTCCTTTTGTTCTCTTATTTATTTAGCTAAAACTTTGAGAACTATATTGAAGAGATGAGGAATGAGAACCCAGCCTTCTCTTGTTCCTGATTTTAATGGGATTGCTTTGAGTATTTCTCCATTTTGTTTGATATTGACTGTCAGCTTGCTCTACACCACCTTTATTATATTTAGATATTTTCTCTGTATTTCTGATCTCTCCAGGACTTTTATCGTGAAGGAGTGTTGGATTTTATCAAAAGCTTTTTCAGCATCTAATGAAATGATCATGTGGGTTTTTTATTGCAGCTTGTTTATATGAAGGATAGCATTCACAGTTTTTTGTATGTTGAGCCATCATGCATCTCTGGGATGAAGCCTACTTGATCATGGTGCATGATTTTTTTTGATATGTTGTTGGATTCAGTTTCCCAGAATTTTGTTGAGTATGTTTGCATCAATGTTCATGAGGGAGTTTGGTCTGTAATTCTCTTTCTTTGTTGCATCTTTGAGTAGTTTGGGAATCAGAGTGATTGTGGTCTCATAAAAAGAGTTTGGCAATGTTTCTTCAGTTTCTACTGTATAGAACAGTTTGAGTAGTATTGGTATTAATTCTTCTTTGAATGTCTGGTAGAATTCTACACCTGGTCCTAGGCTCCCCCCCCCCCCCACTTTGGGAGACTTTCAATAACAGCTTCATTTCCTTTGGGGTTATAGGTCTATAGAGGTCTTGAATCTGATATAGATTTAACTTTTGTAAGTGATACCTGTCCAGAGGACTGTCCATTTCTTTGAGGTTGTCCATTTCAGTAGAGTATCGATTTTCAAAATATGACCTGGTAATTGTCTGGATTTCCTTTGTGTCTGTTGTAATTCCCCCTTTTCATTTCTGATTCTGTTAATTTGGATACCTTCTCTCTGCTTTTTGGTTAATTTGGATATGGGTTTATCTATCTTGTTGAAGAACCGACTCTTTGATTTATTGATTCTTTGTATTATTCTCTTTCTTTCTATTGTATTGATTTTTGCCCTACATTTGATTTTTTTCCTGCTGTCTATTTTTTCTAGATTAGTTTGCTTCTAACTGTTCTAAAGCTTTCAGGTGTACTGTTAGGTCTCTTGTGTGAGATATCTCCAGGTTTTTCATATAGGCATCTAGTGCTATGAATTTTCCTCTTAGCACTGTTTTCATTGTGTCCCATAAGCTTGGGTATGTTGTGGTTTCATTTTCATTCAATTCTAGGAAGTCTTTGATTTCTTTCTTAACCTTTTCCTTGACCTACAGGTGGTTCAATTGAGAGATACTCAGTTTCCATGAATTTGTAAATTTTCTGTGATTTTTGTTGTTGTTGAAATCTAACTTTAAACTATGGAGGTCTGATATGATACAAGGAATTATTCCCAACTTTTGTATCTATTGATATTTGCTTTGTAACCAAGTATGTGGTCAATTTTAGAGAAAGTTCCATGGAGTGATGAAAAATATGTATATTTCTTTGTGTTTGGGTGGAAGGTTCTGTATATATCTCTTAAGTCCATTTGAACCATAACATCTGTTAGATTCCTTATTTCTCTTTTGAGTTTCTGTCTGGTTGACCTATCCAAGGGTAAAAGTGGTGTAGTAAAGTCTCCCATTATTAGTGTGTGGGGTTTTGTGTGACACCTAAGCTTTAGCAGTATCTCTTTTATAAATAGATATTAGTATACTTGTGTTAGGAGCATAAATATTCAGAATTGAGTCATCTTTATGGGTTTTTCCTGAGATGAATAAGTATGTCAATCTTGGTCTCTTTTGATTGATTCTAGTTTAAAGTCTATTTTGTTAGATTTTAGGATGGCTATGCCAGCTTGTTTCTTAGGACCATTTGATTGGAAATTTTTTTCCCCAACCCTTTACTCTGAGCCTGTGTCTGCCTTTGAAGTTGAGGAGTGTTTCTTGTATACAGTAAAAGGATAGCTTCTGTTTTTGTGACCATTGTGTTAAGATATGTCTTTTTATAGGTGAATTGAGTCCAGATATTAAGGACTATTAATGGTCAATGACTGTTATTTCCTGTTATTTTTGTTGGTAGCTTATGTTTATTTCCCTTCTTTGGGTTTTTCTTCTGTGGTATTATCAATTGTTTGTGGTGTCATGGATATGTTTGGTTTCCTTAGGTTGGAGTTTTCCCTCTAGTGCTTTCTGTAGGGCCAGATTTGTCAATAGGTATTGTTTAAATCTGGTTTTGTCATGAAATATCTTGTTACTCCATCTATGGTAATTGATAGTTTTGCTGGGTATCATAGTCTGTGTTGGCAGCCATGCTGTATAGCATTTGACCAGTCCCTTCTCCCTTTCATTGTTTACATTGAATAGTCAGGTGTTATTCTGATAGGTCTGCCTTTATAGTTAACTTGGTTTCTTTCCTTTATAACTGTTTGTATTTTTTCTTTGTTCTGTAGGTTCAGTGGCTTGATTATTATGTGGTAAGCAGAGCTCTGGTCTATTTGGTATTGTGTAAGTTTCTTGTATCTTTATAGGCATTTCCTTCTTTAGGTTGGGAAAGTTTTCTTCTATGATTTTGTTGAATATACTTTCTGTGCCTTTGAGCTGGTATTTTTTTTCCTTCTTTGATTCCAATTATTTTCAGGTTCTGAGTGAACTTCATCAAGCAAGGGCCTGGAGACTGAGAGAGACAGTCATGCTGGTTACTCTTGAGCCAAGAATGCCATTTATTGAAGCTCAGGGAAAGCTTTATATACTGGGTTGCCTTTTTGACCTTGAGTAGCCTCAGCAGCTCACAAGCAACACCTGACCTTAGCCAACTTCTTTATTCTCTGCTAACTTCCTGATTTCTTAATAGCAGCACCTGCTTGGGCAATGATCTGATAAATACTGCTCTAAATTGTGCTAAGCCCTGGGGATTGCAGGCAGACCACAGTTCTTAGTCAGTTGTGAGCCTGGGGCTGAATGTCTCCAGTAATTGCAGGGGCTGCTCTTAGTCTGCTATTAATTGGCTGTAGGCCAAGGAGCTGTGTGTCTCCAGTTGTCACAGGGGTTGTTCTTAGTCGAGTCTTAGTTGGTTCTTAATTGGCTTATAGTCAAATGTGGACCAGGAGGCTTCAAAGTTTCCAGTTGTTGGTGTGTGGTGAAGCAGATTGTGGTTTTGGTGGGGTTTGGCTCTTGGGATATTTTGCTGGGGACTGGGCTTGAGGGAGCCTCCCAGCTTTCTTTGGTTTTGGGCAGAGCTGGGTACGGTTATGGGGCTGGGGGCTGTGTCCCCAGGCTGCGGGTTGGGAGATCTGAGAGTCAGCCTGCCACTCACCTCTCAGTCAGCTGTGGGCTATGAGGGAGGCTTTGGGATTTCCAGTTGTTGAAGTGTGATCTATTTTTTGGCTTTATGAGATAAGATGTAATGTAGCTCAGGCTGGCCTCCAACTCAATAAATAGTCAAGGCTTATTCTGAACTCTTCTTTTTGTTCTTTTCTTTTTTTGTTTGTTTGCTTTTCTCAGACACAGTTTCTCTGTGTAATTCCCACTGTCCTAGAACTTGATCTGTAGACCAGGCTATCCTTAAACTCAGATATCTGCTTGCCTATTCTTCTTCAAGGTGCTGGGATTAAAGGTGTGAGCCGCCACACCCCACTGACCTTCCGGTCTTGACTACCCAGCCTCTATTTAGCAAGTACTGTTTACAGATAAGTTGGCCAATAATTAAAGCCTTAATTGCTATCTCCTGAGGACTTCTGACACAGAATCTCTAGACTAACTGACTCCCGATTTTTATTCCCAGGAAATGATGTGTAATAAGAAGCATTTGTAAACTGTTTTATTTTTAAACTGTTAAATTTTAGGAATCACAAGTTAAACAGTCATGAAGAGCTAATACACATACTTTAGAGTACTGAGGTATTGCTAGCTACATTTCTAGAACTCTTGAAAATGAACTGATAAAAAGTTTAAAAGAATGATGGAGAGTGGAAGATGGAAGAGTATTAAACACCTAGGGCATTGGAGAGACAGATGGTGGCACACACCTTTAATCCCAGAACCCAAGAAACAGAGGCAGAAGAATAGCAAGCAGTTCAAAGCTAGCCTGGACTATATTATACCTCCTGTCAAAATATCAAAAACCAAAATCAGCCATGGCTATTGGTGTGTTTCTTTAATCTCAGCACTTGTATTGCAGAGGCAGGAGGATCTCTATGAGTGTCCCTTAGTCTACTCACAGAGTTACACACCAGCCAGAGCAGCGTGAGACCCTGTCTCAAACCAAAGTGACACATTGTACATTTTATTTTGCCAGATTTCAGATGTCTGCATTCTATATGCCTTACCTTTATCCTTATTAACATAAGATGGCTACACATATTTAAGGACTTTTACTCTTCTACTTAAAAAAATAGTGTTCTTGTGGAAACTCATTTGAAGACATTTTCCTAGTTTATAATTTAGAACAAGGTAGAACACCTATTTCCAAACATGTTCAGTAACCCTAGACAACAGGTTTTAACAGGATGCTATAAAAGTCTAATACTAACATAATCATTAATTTTAAAAAGTGTTCTATATTGAACTGCATGCCAATAGATTAGAAACAGAAAACAATCATTGATTAATGACCAAAAAGATTAGGTGTGTGGGAAACAGTTCTGACTATTTTTATTCTATTGCACAATTTTCTTAATTACATTGAATTATTCACACATATTTATTTTAGATCATTTTAAAAAAATGATCTTTAATCAAAATTTTATCTTTAATCAAAATTCTTGTTGGTGTTTGGTTTCTTTGCGACTGTATCTCACTATGCAGCCTGGTTGTCCTCAAACTCAATATACCCCTGCCTTACCTCTCAAGTACTGGAATTATAGGCTTATGCTATCATGTTTGGCCCTAGTAGGTATTACATAACCAAGTATTTGATTCACAAATAAGAAATTCAAACTAATAATAATGTCAATATTTTAGTAAGGAGTGAATCTGTAGAAGATCAATTAAACCCATGGCTCCAATCCTGTTTTTCAAGACAGGTTTTTTGTGTGCCTCGGGCTGTCCTGAAACTTGTAGACCAGGTTGCCCTCAACTCAGAGATCTGTCTGCCTCTGCCTCTGCCTCCCTTGTGCTGGATTAAAGGTCTGAGCCATCTCTACTAGATTCTGTTTTACTTTCTAATAATAGTCATCACTTTCTAAAATGCTGCACAATGTACATTTGTTATGGAGTTTGTGGCCCTTGGTGGGAAAAAACATAGACTTAATCCAATTATAATTAAAGGATTTATTGATTAAACTAAATAGCAAGATGAACAACTTCCAAACAAAATTTAAGATTGCTGTAAAGGATGGGTATGGGTAAGGACTTTTAAAAGGGAAAACCACAGGAAGACCTTCCATATCTATGCAATCAAGTAAAACCTCTTCTGTTCCACCAAGTTATTAAGGCAACTAAAAACAAACGGTAGGTATCTTCTTAAGCAAGTTACAGAAGCAAAATAATGTTAGTCATATCATAACAAGTATCTACAAAAATGTACAGTCACAACTGTACATTTTTGCATGGGGGGTGGTGTCACTGAGTCAGGGTTTCTGGGAACTTATCTTCCAGGAGTCAGAGCCATTAACAAATGGCTGATGGATGGATTCTTAGTATAAAATAGAGCTTCATTAGCCATAACACATATTCATTATTCTATTATTAGGTTGATTTTCACATCCCCATACATCTTGAGTTGGATCAAGAATATGGAATTTCATGCATGGCTACTGAGTTCTACAGTACAATCTAGCCAAGGACCAAGTTCTTCCTTTTCTTACAGGAGGAAGAAATGCTTTGAAAATGATTTCAAAGTTCTATAAGGGCATAGTGGCTCCACACCAGCAGCTAAATGATGACAAGGGTTCAAGGCAGTCTGATTTACTGAGCAAGTTTCAGGCCAGCATAGCTCTAGCTAGCTCTACACAGGAAAAGCCCACCTCAAAACTACAATTCAAAAGTTGATGTTTCCTGGCTCTTTCACAGGAATACACAATTGCCCTTCAAAGACCCAGGTCTTTCATCTGGGAGCATTCACATTCATGGCTAGCTGTGTCATTAGAATTCAGGCACAACACAGAGCTGTTTGTGACACACAGCAGAGATTTTGGATGGCTCTTTGTCTATGGCAGTTCAGGCCTGTAATGACAAATTGTGAAAATAGAAAAATCCTGTAACTGTCTCCCCCTCGACCCCTTCCTGAGGTCCCTGAAACTAGCCAAGGTTGAGATGGCTGTTTCTCAGAAAAGCTTTGTTCCCCCATTGCCTGGCTGGGACTGCATTCCTAGCAACCTGGTGAGACCACATTCCTCATTCCTGATCTAGCAACCTGGGTGGGGTCACCCAGGAAAGCCCTACCTGAGAACTGTTAATTGTTTGCTGAGGCAGGAACTTTCTGAAGCTTGCACAATTGCTCTGCTCTACCGTGTCCGGTTTCTTTGGGACGAGTCTTGTCCAGGCGAGGGGCGTGGAGGTTAAACAATCTGCACTCAGGAGTCATTTAGGTTCCATCATTCAGGCTCACAATGAGAGAGAGACCCGAGCTTTATTTAGTACATCTTAGAACCTTAGACCTGTCTGTCCCTCCCATGCTTCTCTTTTGTTCTCTCTCACACCCTGCCCCTTCATCTGGGCACACCCAAGGTCTTGGAGGATCCCAAAAGATTAGCCCTCAGCAGGTGGCAGCGATAAGGAAATTTGTAGTTCCTTTTTTCCCCTGTAAACATAAGGTTTTAGTCCTTAGGGGAAGAGGATGGGCCATAAGGCCCATAATGGCACTTATTCAGGAGACAACACTGCTCCAGGAAATGAATGTCTTCAGGTGGTTTCACAGGAAACAGCTTGCCTGCCTGCATTCCTAAACTCTGTCCTAAGCCTACCTTTGGCCCCGCCCTGTTGTCGCACTGAGCCAACCCATACCCCCTCCCCTACCCAGATAGGGTATAAGAATTCTACCCCGAAAATATTTGGGGCTCCAGGCTTTTCTTCAGTGCCTAGAGCCCACACATGTGTGTACCGGTATTCATATTCATTAAACTGTCTTTTTTTTTAATGTTAACAGTGGTCATTAACCATGGTCTTGGGGTGTCTTGGGGTGTCTTGGGGTGCTCGAGGGGCGCCTGCCTATTACAAAATCATCATAGGAATAATGATTTTCTCCCTCCCGGTTGAAATCTTCTATCAAATGGATAAGTACATCTAAGTAACCAAATATTGAAAACGTAGAACTTGGTCTATGCTATTAATGTGCCTTTCCCAGAATTTTCACTGAGGGTTCATATTTATATTTTGATGACTAGTTTTCCCTATAGCACAATTACAAACTGCAATTCTAAATTCAAAGGTGTTTATAGACCAGATCACTTATGCCTGTGCTAATTATTTATTTATCCAATAGAAGATTGATGAGCGTCAGTCTGAATTCAAGTTATGTAACTTAGAGTCTCTAAAAAGCAACAGAATAATTATAGGCATTTATCTTGTGATGAGAGCGGCTTTTGATTCATTTGTTTTGTTTTTGTTTGCAGATTAAACTCTGGAACTTGCACTCCACCACTTCAGACAGATCCTAGCCCTTGATAATTTATGTATCTCAGAAAGCCTCCCTTGTGAGCATCCATTAAGATTGCCATTGTGGACTACCACTGTGGGAGCTGCTTCACCTGAAAATGTCACATGCCCTAAAAACTCTGAGAATGATTAAACTAAGTCATCAAATTCTTCACTAGTGGTTTGGGATCACCAGAAGGCAAGGAACAGTGTTCTGGGGTGGGGGTGAGAAGCAGCATGTGTAAAGGCTAAAACTGGAGAGGAATGAAGATAGGAAACAGATCAGTACAATTGGTAAAGGGTCCTTATTGATTTGTACCTTGGTTATCCTTTGCTGTACAACTAAAATCCACTTATGAGTGAGTATATATCACGCCTGTCTTTCTGGGTCTGTGTTACCTCATTCAGGATGATACTCTCCAGATCCATCTATTTGGCTGAAAATTTCAAGATTTCTTTTTTTCCTTCTGCTGAGTAATATTCCGTTGTGTAAATGTACCACAACGTTTTTAATCCATTCTTCAGTTGAGGGACATCTAGGTTGTTTCTAGGTTCTGGCTATTACAAATAATGCTGCTACAAATATAATTGAGCTACAATTCAAACCAACCCCAGCAGCTAGATAGCAGGAGAAAGTTAAGAGAGATATCCATATGTCCCCTTGGGAAGAGGAAATAGAGAGATTCTCCTGAGAAAGTTGCAATCATGGGGGTGGGGGAAGAGCAAGGGGAGGTGAGAAGAGAACCTGAAAGGATAGTGGGAGGCAACTGAAAGAGAGAGCTAATAAGTGCATATCCTGTTAAAGGAAGCCACTGTGAGATTAGAGAGAAATCAGATACTAGGGAACACCCAAGAATCCATGGATGAGCCCAGCTAGGACTCCAAGCAATAGTGGAGAGGGTGACTTTCATATTATCATATGAATGACCTTTCCCTAATTTCCATTATAGAGCCTTTATTCAGCAGCTGATGGAGGCAGATACAGAGATACATAACTAAACACTGGGTTGAAATACTGGTCCTGCTGAAGAGAGAGGGGAGAGATTACATGAAGGAAGAGATCTGGATCATGATGGAGAGACCCATGGAGTAGGCAGTCTTAAATTGTTGGAAGGTAGCAAACTCTGCAATAACAGTTAATGAACCTTTATGGAACTGATCTGGACCCACTGAATGTAGATGACGGTCAAAAAGCATGGGTAGCCTGGAGCCTCTTGCAATTTGACCAGAGTCTATCCCAGGTCCATGAACTGGCTCCTCAAAGCCCATGCCTATTGGGGAAAATACCTTTCTCAGCCTTGATACTTGGGGGAGGGACTAGGTCCTACCTCAACTGGATATGCCAAACCAAATTGAGCAAATTGACTTGGGATTCCTTGTTTTCTCTAGGGAGTGAACAGAAGGTGGAAGGTAAGAAAGAAGGAGATAGGTTGGGGGAAGGAATGTGAAAAGGGGCAGGAGAGGGAGAAAAATAATTAATATAAACATTTTTTTTAAAGAAGGGTTCTTACTGAACATTAGATTGGATAGGAACTAAGGCACTTTCTCCAGTAAGAAAATTATCTTGAGCTATTTGTGGATAGTTCTTATTCAACAACATTCTTCACTGGCTTTTTAAATTTAAACTCAAGTCTTTGATTGTGTTTTAAAGTCTAATTTGAATTACAAAGGTCCAAGGCAGAAATAGCCAACAACATAAGTTCATGTAACACTATGACACAGCATTTTCATCCTCTGAAGCTTTATCTTGGGGATCTTACAAGGTTTCTATCTTTCTCATGTAGCCTAGGCTAGCCTTGTACTCAGTATGTAGTCATTGTAGTCATATAGGTGTGAATGGCTATTTCCTTTAGGTCAGGCATTCAGAAAACTAGTCCTTAGAGGTTTAAAGTTGGGAAAACAAATGCATGAGGGCAGAATGATGAGCTTTCTTTATTGCCAATTTAAAAAAGATTTTTTTTCCTGCATCCATTCTTCCATATTTGTTTAGGGGATTCTTCTGTTGTTTTTGAGATAGTATCTCACTATGCAGCTGTAGGAGACTCAGAAATGATTATATTGCCTGAAGTGCTTGACAGTCCTCCAGATTAAGCCTCCAGAAGGATGAAATTACAGGCATGCAACTCTATGCTTGGCCTCTGCTATTTCTCTCCCACCCCCATTCTTTCCTTCCTCTTTTTCTTCCTCGTGGTGATCTATTGTATATTGAATAAGATCAGTCCATAATATCAGAGGACAGAATCACCCACCATCAAACTATAAAGGTCAGAGAGTGCTGACTCACACACCTTTAATCCCATCACTCAGGAGACAGAGATCCTGGATCTCTGTGCGTTCAAGACCTAACATCCAGGCAGTGGTTGCCCACACCATCAGTCCCAGCACTTGGGAGGTAGAGACAGGCAGATCTCTGTGAGTTCAAGTCCAGCATGGCTTACAGAGCGAGTTCTAGAACAACCAGGACTGTTACATAGAAAACCCTGTCTCAAAAGCAAAAAGTTTGGAATATCAGAGCTGTCTTCTTCCTCTGTCTTAGGTCAAAATTCCCTAACCTTCATAGCTTGACTGTACGTGATTCTGTCCTCTGATATTCCAGACTGATTTTATTAAACATACACTATATCACTACACTTAAAAACTTTCCTTTTAAAATATTTATTTTGTGGTAATATTTTGTTTTCAAAGCTATCTCTGTACTTAAAAACAAGCTCCCTACCCACAGGGACTACATTCTAATATCTCTGTATTCTTAGCACCAAGCACTCTATGAGATGCAATCAACTGGGTCAGAAGCTGAGCATGGTGGCATACAAATGGCAGGTGGCTCCTCTACCTTTGGGGAGGTAGAAGCAGGTGGATCAGAAGTTCCAGATCATCTTTAACTACATAGTGAGTACAAGGCTAGCCTAGGCTACATGAGAAAAATAGAAACCTTGTAAGATCCCCAAAATAAAACTTCAGAAGATGAAAATGCTGTGTCATAGCTGTCACATGACTACATATGTGTTCAAATTCCTCCAAACTGCACACCAAAGGAACTGTATATAATTTATGTTTTCATCAATGTAGATTTTATAAATGCCTAAATAGGAATAAATGAATAAACTTGAATGCATAAAAGATACAATGAAACATTTACCTAAAGTTTCACTTTCTATAGGACCTTAGGAATGATATTGTCTTCATTGTTAAAACACGTTTCATGAGGTGGTAGCCCTGACTATCTTGGAGTTGGCAAAGTTAATAAGCTGACCATAATTTATAGCAATACTCTTGTCTCTGACTTCTAATGGGATTACATATGTGCCTCGTCTTGCTTTGTTTGTTTTCTAAGCCTAGACTGACCTTGAACTCTCTATATAGTTTAGGTTAGTCCTGGACTTCTGACCTTCCTGCCTCCTTCTAAGTGTTGGAGTTGGCATTTGCCAATATACCTACAGTGTCTTAGTCATTGCTACAAAGAAAAATCATGACCAAGGTAACTCTTAGGAAAGAAAGCATTTAATTTGAGGCTTGCTTATAGTTTCTAAAATTTAGTCCAGTTATTATTATGGCAGTATCAACATGGCAAGAAGCATAATGATAATGAGAAGTAGCTGAGAGATTACATCCTAATCTGAAAACAAAGAAAGAGACTCTGGACTAGGCCAGTTAATGAGAGAAAAATCACAATACTCCTGATACAGTACAAGCCATCTCTAAGTCATAAAAACAAGTTAGCACTCCTGGAAGTGATGTGTTTCCTGGTCGCAGAAGTATCTTCTCTCAGGAAGAGGAAAAAGCCAGTATGTTATAACAATTTACAGTGGAGCTGAGCTCAGAGCACATAGAAAGATAAGATATTTTGCTTACATAGTGTTTGACTCCTAAAAATCACTGATCTTTTTCTAAGATTTAGTTTTATTTTTTGTTATGTGTATGTGTTTAAGGGCTACAGGAACATGTGAATGAAGGGTGGAATCTAGACATATTCAGATCCTCTAGAGATGGAGTCACAGTGAGCCTCTCTACTAATTGCTAGAAACTGAACTCTGGTCCTCTATAAGAGGTAAATCTCCTCAGCCCCCATTGTTGATCTTTTTTAATGTATATCTATGTCTTAGTTAAGGTTTCTATTTATGTAGAGAGACACCCATCACCATGGCAACTCTTATAAAGGAAAAACATTTACTTAGGGTAAACAGAGATTAAGTCCATTATCATCATGGTACAACATAGTAACACACAGGCAGACATGGTACTGGAGATGGAGCTGAGAGTCCTATATCTTGACTCATAGATAACAGGAAGTGGTCTGAGTGTCACATTGAGTGTAGCTTGAGCATAAGAGACCTCAAAATGTACCTCCACAATGACATACTTTCTCCATTAGCTATATCTCCTAATAGTGCCACTGCTTATGAGCTTATGGGGGTCAGTTATATTCAAATACCCACAGTCTATTAAGGAAATCTATTAAAGTACCCTAAAATATCTTTAATATCGTGACTATTTGGCAACAAACTAAAAAGAAAGCTCTAGACTTATAATAAAACTTCTTCCCTCTATTTAATGGCTCAGGCTTAGATTTGTCCTAAGACATAAATTAAAAAACTTACTACTTATTAGGTTTTTAGGGAAAGGTGATATGTGTTTGCAGGTGTGAGCACAGAGCACCTGCCCACCTCTCCTGCATTTCAATCTCTACTCAGAAGCACAAGTGAAAACCAAAATCTGTAAAGGCAGATGTGAAGTTTATGGGCAACTAATAAAAGAATTATCCCACAAGACTGGGACGGATGTTTACATCAGTATTGATACCTGGTCCTCAATTACAGTAGAAGACCTTGAGGAAAGGTGAGGTGAGGACCATTAAACAATGTGTAGGGCTAGAGGTATTGAAATTTTCCAGGACCAACTTCTAGGAAAGGGTGATTATACTAACATATGAGACAGTCTCTATATAATGACCACACCCTGCCTCTATGCTGTACACCAGTTTTTCAGTGTTTGGGACAGAGTTAAAGTTAAGTCAGAAGGAGAATTGAGTTATTCGCTAAAGTTATACAGGGCCCAAAATAAACCTTCACTGATTTTTTTTTTAAAAAACCAAAGATTGACTTCAGCTGTAAATGGAATAAATCCAGAAGCTTATAGACAAATAAGAATTGAATCTTTGGCTTTTGAAAATGTTTATTCACAATGCAGAAAGGTAATTACGCCTTTAAAGGCAAGAAAAGCATGCACAGAGGAATGAATCTGAGATACACTCAATATTTAATCTAATCACAATTATATTACTTGTATAGACAGGTGATTTCCAGCGGCTTGGAAAAAAGTCAAAATATCAAGGTCACCAAAAAAGGGATTTTAGGCATTGCATTCCTAGAAACAATGTTTTTTTTTTCTATCTTTCTTTTATTCTAGGAATAACCACAAAAGAAGGCCCATGCCTTCTGGAGTATGCAGAAGGTACACCAAAGGCAAACACTGAACCAATGAATGCAGATCAACAAGGGACAAAGTAAATCCTTGCCACTGGGAAACACCTTTGGGGTCCTTTCAGAGACCCCCCCATGTAAAATTTGATTCAATCATTCCTTGTCACAATGGAGGAAACTTTTCCACAGAGCAAGTAAAAGACCGAATGCTATTTTAAAAAAAAAAAAAAAAAAAGCACTGCACTGCTCTGGATGACAGAACAGCTTTAGTAGATAAAACAAAATTCTCACAAGAAACTATAAAGCAAATATTTTGGCAAACTTCTATAAGTTATTAAAGACAAAGTTAAAAATACAAAAAAAAATGACATTGCAATTGAGGGTCTAATAGATACAACAGCAAATGTAACAATAATTGCACCAGAATCTTAGCATTCAAACTGGCCTCTTCAGAAGATAAATGTTCAGCTTTTAGGGATTGAAAGTTTATCTCACACAAAGCAAAGTGTGAGAAGGGTCAAATGGATAGGGCCAGAAGGACAGAGAGAAATTAAAGCCATATGTGGCAACTATAGAAATGCATTAACGGAGACATGATTTGTTACAGCAATGGAAACCCAAATAAACACTCCTCCAATCTCAAAAACAACCCAAACGCTGTTACAATAAGCTTTCTTGGTTCTGGGTGGCCAGAGGTTCAGACTCACAGACCTGCTGCCCCAGACCCCTTAGCCACCCGGTGCTACTGCTCAGGCCCTTAGAAATGACTCAGACGCTTATATTAACTTCATGCTGTTTGACCTATGGCTTAGGCACATTGCTAGCTTGCCCTTACATCTTAACTCAACCCATTTCCATTAATCTATCCTGCCATGTGGCCCATGGCTCACCTGTGTTCCTTATATATTGCTTCTTTGGCAGCTGGGTCAATCTGATCTGACTCCACCCTCCTTCTCCTAACTATTCTGATTCCCCACCTACTTCTACGGTGCCTTCCATGGCCAAAACAGTCCTTTATCTGTATGGAAAGCATACAGAAAGACATAACCACATCAAAAAACTAATGCATATTCCCAGGAAAATATCAAAGGGTATTACAAAGAACACTCTCTGACCATTCAGGTTGTACACAATAGCTGCTGATCTTTCAGAGGTACCAACAACCATACCTTTAAAATGGTTAACTGACAAACCTGTATGGGTGGAACAATGGCTTTTGACATCAGAAAAATTACAGGTCTTAGATCAATTTGTATAAGAGCAGCTAAATATTCAACATACTAAAGAATCAACCAGAACTTGCAATTCTCCTGTATTTGATATTTAAAAAAAAAATCTGGAAAATAGAGAATGTTAACACATATAAGAGCCATTAATAAAGAGATGCAGCCAATGGGCTCTTTACAGCCTGGAATTCTACTGCCTTCTATATTACCTTTATTACCTAGTAGATGGTCTATTATAGTGATTGATTTAAAAGTTTTTTTTTTTTTTTGCTATACCTTTGCAAGAAAATTAGACTTCACAGTAAATACAATAAGTTACAGCATGTTAAATGATATCAGTGGAAAGTTCTCCCACAAAGGATGTTAAACAACCCTACCCTGTGTCAATGTTTCAGATAACAGCCATTGAAAATAACTCATGAACAATTCCTTCAATCTATAATTTACTATTATATAGATGCTATCTTACTAGGTGATTCAAATGTAGAAATCTTAGAGAAAATTTTTGAAAAAGAAAGTTTTGTCTTGTTGGGGATTACAAATTATTCCTCCCCCCCCCCCCGAAAAAAAATACAAAGAGTTTAGTAAGAGTATGTTCTCTTACATTGTAAGTATTTGCGTCTTCTACTGATTCAATAAAAAGCTGATTGGCCAGAAGGCAGACAGGAAGTGTGGGCAGGGCTACCAGACTAAGATAACTCTGGGAAGAAGTGTCAGCAGAGATGCTAGCAGACACAGAAGAAAGAAGACAACCATGCTGCTCTGAGAAAAGGTACCAAGCCACATGGCTAAACAATGTTGGGCCTTTCTAGGTCTCTAATAATGATCCTGGGGCCTGGTGCAACTTCGAGAGCCTGGCTAGAGTTTGGCAACCTGTCTCTGGCCATGGTTTCTGCATATCAGTGACTCAGCATAGCCCACCCAAAGATCACCTCTGCCTAATCACTGCTGTCATAACATAATCTCATTGGCACTAAACTCCCATATATCTTCCTTCACTCAAGACTCCTGCCTCCCCCTTTCCTAAGCCTATGTAACTCCCCTGCCTAATGCAATAAAGTGAGATTCTGCTTTGACAAGTCTCCTGGCCTAGAGTGCTTCTCCCCAGTGGCTAGGGGAGGTATGAGCTGTAGACACTCACAATCCCACTCAGCCCCAGGGAGTGACTGGCTGGACTGGTTCTCCCTCTGCCCACTTCTGCTAGTGAAACCAGCAAAACAGATTAATGTAAATAGGTTGAGTTAAGATGACAGAACTAGCTAGGAATATGTCTGCACATGAAATAATAAGCATGAAATTAATATAAATTTCTGTATGATTATTTGGGGCTAATCGGTAGTGGGGCTGAACATGGGTCCAAATCTCATGGCTAGACCAGAAAGTCTGAGCCAGAAACATATTACAAGCAAAAAAGAAGATTCTATTAATTACCTAGGATATAAAATCAGTTTACAAAAAATTCAACCCCAAAATGTACAAAACAGGGGAGAACAATTGCAGACTTTTAAGGTCTTTTAAAAATTGCTAGGAGACATAAACTGGCTATGGTCCACAATTAGCTTAACAACCCAAGAACTAAGTAATTTATTTGAAACCTAACAAGGACTTAATAATAAGGACTTAAATAGTGCAAGATAATTATCAGCTAGGGTTGTCAGAGAATTGGCTTTGGTAGAAAAGAAATTTTAAGATGTACATGTGGATTGTTTTGATCCAGAACTTGACTGCATTCTGGTTATTTTACCTTCTACAAGTTCTCATACAAAAATTCTAAGGCAGAGAGAAGATATATCTTAGAATGGACATTTTTATCACATAAACAGAGCAAAAACTTAAAGACCTATGTAGAAATGGTTTCTGAGTTTGTGCTAAAAAGAAAATTGAGACTTTTTAAGTTAGGAGAAATGACCTAAAGGAAATTGTAGTACCTTTTACTAATGCTGAAATATCCTCTTTATGAGAGAAAATTAACATTGGCAAAGAGCTTGTAGTAATTGTTTTGGAGAGATTAACAACAAATACCTAAAAAGTACAAGAATTCTGTTTATAAAGAGAACTAAATGGACCTTTCCTCACATTGTATGGGGAACACCAAGTTCTGGAGCCCCTATATTCTATACTGATGCAAACAAACCAGGAAAGACAGGTTATAAGTCAGGATATTTAAGCAAAGTGACTCAAAGCCCCTTTGATTCTGTCTAAAAGTCAGAATTATTTTGCTATTTTCATGATATTATTAGATTTTCCAGAACCTCTTAATAAGTCACTAACTCTCAGTATACAGAAAATAGTAGTCTTATATATTGAAACTGGTGAATATATTCCAGATGACTCAGAAGTGACTTTGCTATTTATTTAATTACAAGAAATATTTAGAAATAGAAATCATACCTTATATAACACATATCAGATCCTATACAGGTCTACAAGGCCCTCTAGCACAAGGTAATGATGAAATTGATCAGCTATTGGTAGAAAATCTACTAGTAGCCTCAGAATTTTATAAGAAACACCAGATCAATAGCAAGGGTTTAAAAAATAATTTTTCTATCACTTGGAAACAAGCCATGGAAATTATAAGGACATGTCCTACTTGATCTTCTAATAATCAAGTTCCACTACCTGCAGGAAGTAACTTAAAGGATACTCAAAGCAATATTTGACAAATAGATATGTTTCATTTTACAGAGTTTGTAATATTAAAATATGTACACTATACCATTGATACATATTCAGGATTTCAATGGACAACTGCTTTGAGGTCTGAAAAGGCTGATTATGTCACCACAAATTTTTTTATGGCCATCATGGGGTTACCTGTACAAATTAAGAGGGACAATGCTTCAGCACATGTCACTAGTACAATGAAACAGCTTTTGTATATAATAAATAAAGCATATTACAGGCATACCACCAATTCTACAGGCCAAGTTGTTATAGAAAAACCTAATTGAACTGTAAAAATATGCTTAAGAAGCAGAAAGGTATAATAAAGACCCCCAGAGATAGACTGTACAATATTTACTTTTTTTAAACTTTAAATTCTCTAAATGCTAATGATAAAGGAATGACAGCTGTAGAGAGATATTAGAAAAGAGAAAAAAAAACTAGAGAATTAAATCAGCTCATATATTTTAAAAAGGTTTTGATTTTAAAATGGGAACCAGGATATGTGCTACATTAGGAAAGATTTTGGTTGTTTCCATAGGAGAAGAAAGGCTGTAAATACCATCAAAATTGATAAGACTATGTTGAACAAGAGAGGCTTCTGTATTAGAAGAGGCAATAGTGCATCAAACAACATGAACACTTAATCTAAACTAACTTCTAAGACTAACAAATGCTTTTCATTTGATGAGATATAACTTATAAAAAGGGAAACTCTCCAAAGTTAGGGCTGTGGCAGGGTTTTGATTTTGTCTTTCTAAGAGAATGATGGCATCCAACTAAGGAATCTAAAGGCCACTATATAAATGAGACATCTGAAGAAAAGAAATAAGTTTTCCAGGAAAAATGTCCCAAGAACAAAGAGTAAATTTGCCTATTGGTATTTCACATCTCCAATACAATAAAATTGCATAAATCTTCCCAAATGTTTGTTTCTGATGTCTTCTACAAACACATAATGCAAATGGTCTTTTGAAAAAAGTCCCAGTTCAATTAAAAATTAAAGCTTGCTTCGAAGTTGGAATATGGCTCCTTCCTCCTCTAAACCCAAACATGCTCCCCGTCTAAGCATGCTTGTTATAGGAAAATCCATAATCTCTGTCTCTATTAGAAGAGCCATCTGATATGGAAAAGAAAAAAAACAAAATTAAGGGACTATTATATTACCACTAATCTCATAATTATTTGGTTTTATTTTGACTCTTTAACACTTTTCTTAAGGTATAAATATTATCTCAACATTTATAAATTAATATATACATAGTTTAAACTTTTTGTCATGGTATTATGTTATGGTCAAATAGAGTACTAATTCTAGAAAAAGGTTTCATCTAGCTTTCTGTACATGATTTTATGTTTGAGTCTCTGTCCAGAATACTGGAATTAAGTTTTTATACTTTAGATGTACATAACAAATCATGGTCAGCTAATCATGTTTAGATCTGCTGTATATGACAATAAAAATGTTTTAGTTTTCTGCAGTGAACCATTACCATGCATAACAGTGACCTTTGAAGTCTCCAAAAAGAGGATGGGGGCCCACAAGGATGATTCTACTTGTATTGAGGTAATGTCGCTAAGCTGTCAAACACCACCCAAAGATCAGCTTGGGACTCTAAACTTCTTGGGACAACTTCAAGATGGCCAGCTGAAATTAGATAAATCTCACAAACTCCTTTAGCCAGGACTTGAGATAAGCCCTGTACTTTCTCTTTATACAGAGACTATACAACAAATCATACAGCTAGCTCTCCCAGTACTTGACAATTATCCTATTTTTTTTCAGGATACCCTAAAGAAGCCATCACCCTTAGACAACAGGAAGCAATTTTTAAGAACATGACATCCACATTCCCCCAAAGTGGAGTGGGTTATTTTTGGTTATTTAATGCATTATTTATTTCTGTCATCATTTAGAGAGGTTAGTTAGTAGAAACAGTCAGAATAAAAGATAAATAATGGAAACTAGATTATGTCAATTTGTTCTGAAAAAAAGGAAGATTATAGAAGTGATAGGATAAAAGAGTAGATTATTGAATCTACTTTAAATAAAAAAAAGTAACTATTAGACTTAAATATTTTACACTGGGATGAATTTTTGTATATTGATACAATTTTGAGGTTATTTTTGTTAGAATATTCTCAATATATATTTCTAGTTTTATTCAAAGTATTGTACCTATTCAACTCATTTAACAATGTAATGTAAATGTCTAGTCCTTGAAAGTCATTATTACAAACTATTCAGGATAATAAAAAATGAAGCTGAGTAGTTAGTCACCTATTACACTCAAATCTGTAGTTTTGTTAGGTTTTTAAAATCAATCAGATACAGTTTAGATAGACAAGTGGTCTTCAAATACTTCAGAGACCTGTGGAATATAACATTTAGGATGTTTCAATAGCAGAAAATTATTTTTTCTTTTTGACAATGAGACATGTCTTTTCCTGGTAGCACCAGTCTACTTCAGAAAAGATGATGGGCATCTAAGAAACTCCATTTGAAGTTCATTTTCTTTGTGGCAAAAGTTAACCAAATGGCAAGAAACTGGCCTTGCATTGATGGCTGTACAAATTGGACAAGGAGGACAGAAAAGAAAGTGACTGCTGAACTTTTCCAAGACAAGGCGGGGGCATCCTTCAAAATTCCTGCTTTATAGAAAATTCTGTCAGATATTCTAGGCCTTTAGGTCAAAGACATGCTCCAACAATACTGTGGAACTTTGAGTAACTATCAAGACAGCCAGATATTTCTGTCATTTCTTAGTTTTAGAATTAGCTTTCTCTGCACTTCTCATCTACTCAGGTAATATTATATCCTTCTCAGGTCTCTGATGGAATTAAAGACTAAACACTTACAGTTATTGTGGTAATATAGTATATATTTAATAAAATTTGTCTGGAATAACAGACGACAGAGCCATCTCTCCAGCCTTTTCTGTTTAGTCTTCCTTGTTACCAAATTCAGAAAAGTAACTTACAAAAGAACTTCTAAAGTGTATAAGGTTTAGAGACATAAAAAAATAGTTTGGGTTTGATAATACAAGTTGGGATAGAAAGTGAATTAGGTACATCACTTTCAACTCACCAAGTTAGGATAGATAATGGAATATTTTCTCTTAATTTGTTAAGTTCAAATGGACTTGACATTGTTTATATTAATTAATTCTTGTCTATATATTTGCATATGGTTATTTGATCATATTGTGAATCCAGGGATTGTGTTATTTATTAAAATACACACACAAAAAAACAAAAACAGAAAACTGTTTCTAGTTGTGTTGTGGCTCAGTTCCAGCACATACCTTTAATCTAAGATCTTTCTGCATGAATAATGTAAACAGCATTAAATAAACTCAACCATAGGTCAAGAGGCAGAGCAAGCAACCAGTTGACAGGAAATAAACATAGAATTATTTTTAAAAAAACAAAAACAAAAACAAGAGAGTAAGAGGGAGTCAGGAGGCTAGAGAGACACACAGGAAGTAGAAGGGAGACATTTTGTTTGAGGATTTTGTCTGAGATAGTATGGGAAAATAGGCCTTCACGTATGTCGGTTGAGGAGAAAGGTCAGCTGCTTCTCTCCATGCTAGGCTCAGGCTTTCACTCCAGCATCTTGCTTCTAAGTCTGTATTGGCAAAGTGAAATAATTGAGAAAAAAAAAAAACACTTGATGTTTCAATTCATGGCATGACCACACAGAGAAATAACACCAACTTTAGAAAAACTGAGAAGCTATCAGATTTGGGAGGATACAAGGGAAGTTTTCAAAGAGAGAATTAAGTAATAGAAAAGGAAAATTTCCCCCCATTATGGATTATGATATAGGGTGTTATTTTTAGATTGCTTGAAAATAGCAGAAAATGAAAAGATAAATGTCTTACCTGAGAGTGACATAATACTAATTATTACTATCAGTCTAACAATACATATTGTATCCTTAACAGTCATAGTGTTTTTTGTGCAAAATATGGACAGTGGGTTGATAAGATATAAGCTTTTAAAAGACCCATAAATGACAATAAGATAAATACTCAGAATTAGACAAGAACCTACCAAACCATCACATGATGAAACTGAAAAGGGGCAGCCCAAGGTCGTTAGAAAACCAACCTTAGTTTATCTAGTTACCATAGAAAAGCTACTAGTAGATTCATAATCCACAATGTTATGAATAAATTAAATGGAATCCTATACAAATGCTAGATTTGGGGAGATTTATAGAATTTATAGATTTATAAAGATTTATATGTTATGCATTCATCCTCTGTGAAGCAGATATAAAACTCATAGGAAGATCAAACAAAATTATCCCCCAAACTGGAAATATTTGGCAACAGCAATATTGGAAACTGGGCCTCAGTCATGATGGCTTACATGGTGGAGACAGGAAACAAGGGCCATAGTGCTAGAGGTATTACTATTTCACAAGGTCAGTTTCTAGGTGAAGGTCAATATGTTAGGTTAAAAAGGCAGCTCGAATTTGATGACTATACCTCGGCACTATGTTGTTTAGTAGATTTAAATGTTTGGGATAAGGGTGAAGAATCAGGAAGGAGTCTGAGTTATTTATTAAAATTATACAAGGCCCAAAAGAAACATTTGCTATTTTTTTTTTTTTTACAAATATTGATTTGAGCTGTTAGTAGTATCAAATTCAGAATTCGGAGAAATATTAATTGAACATTTTAGATATGAAAATGCTAATTCAGAATAAAAATGTTAATTAGGCCTTTAAAGGCATGATTAGCACCAAGATATAAATGGATTGGAAATATGGCTGATATTGGAGATGATGTTTATAATGCTACTATGATAGGAGAGGATAACAAAAATAAAAATGCCCGATGTTTTCAATATGAGCAATGCTATTTGAAAAGTGATTGTAGGTAAGGCATTGCTCAGAAACAATGTTTTTTTTTTTCTCTAGAGATAATCCAAACAGAATGCAGAAGGTGTGGCAACGTCTAACACTAAACTAATAAATGCAGATCAAGAAGGGACAGGCAAGGTAATCTTTTGCCATCAGGAAACACCCTAAGGGCTTCCTACAGGCCCTAATATCAAATTTGATTTAATCATTTCTTGTCAGCATCAAAGGAACTCATCCACAGGGCTCTTAAAAGATTTAATCCCTGTTGTTTAAAATTCTTTTGCTCTGCATGTAATCAAGGACAGAAAAGGTTCAGCAGATAAAACAAAAATTTCAGGAGAAGCAGAAAACAAGTATTTTGGCAAACTACTATAAGTGATCAGAGGCTAAAGCTAAAAATACAAATAAATGGCTCTCCATCATGATGATAATGGACTGAACCTCTGAAACTGTAAGTGATCTATTCCAATTAAAGTTTTTCTTTATAAGGGTTCTATGGTCATGGTATTTCTTCACAGCAGTAAAAACCTATCACTGTGAAGAGATACCATGACCACGGTAACTTAGAAAGCATTTAATTGAGGGTTTGCTTACAGTTTCAGAAGCTGAGTCTATGACCCTCATGAATGATGAGGAGCTAGACAGCAAGCAGGCAGACAGGCCCTAGAGTAACAGCTGACAGCTCATGTCTGTTCCACAACCATGATACTGGGTGTGCACGTGCAAACATGGGGGTGAGGGAGGGGTAGTGTGTGATTTTGAAACCTCAAAGCCCACCCCCAGTGACAAACCCTCTCCCAACAATACTGTACTTCCTAATCCTTCTGCAAACAGTCCCACCAATAAAGGACCAATTATTTAAATATATAAGCCTATGGGGAATACGCCCATTTAAACCACCACACACACTATGACACTCATTTCAGTTCTCACTTTGGTATAACTTGGCAAATATAGCTAGCCATCTTTGCAATCAGTCTACTTTAATAGAGTGTGATAAGTAGAAGATCAAAGACTGAACTTTGACCAACTTCAGGGTCACCGGAAGAAGAATAAGAGAAGTAACAGCCCAAATCCTCTATCATTCCAGAAGATTTTATGGAGAAAAATCTCACAGTATTCTCCTTCCTTGCTGTCTATTATTGCTTGCTCTCATAAAATCTGTATGTGGAGTCCTGAGTCCCAGTTAATTCAGTATGTGACTGCTTTTAGAGATAGGGTCTTTAGAGTGGTAGCTAAGTCAAAACAAACTAACAAACATGGGACCTCATCCTGCACAAGTCATGTTCTCATGTGGACCACAGTGGAGGTAAGATGGAGCCAGAAGATGGCATCTGCAGGCCTAGAAAGAGGCCTGGAATAGATCTGCTCCATGAAATATTTTCAGTGCACTTCAGATCTGTGAGAAAAATGTTTCTTCTTTTTTAGGCCATCTGGAATGTGCTATTATTTTACTGTAACTGCCTTTTGTGTATGGCTTGTGTGAGCCACCCAAAATGTTCCTACTAAAGTAGGATAGTAGGGTAGGGGTGAGGAAACCTTACAGGGAGGGCTGGTAGAGGGAATAATACTTTTATTTTTTAAGTGGATTAATTTCCAAGGTGAGCTATCACAGAAACAGGATGTCTCAACCCTCCTTGGTGTGTTGCTTCTTGGTGCAGTATGGGATCACTTACTGCATGGACAAGTAACATGGTACCATATATTACAAAAAGACTAGAAAGGAAAAATGCCAACAAAACAAGAAAAATGATGTTAACAGTGAGGGATCAGTCCAAGCAAAGTCTTGAAGTTCAAAAATATTAGATATTTGTCTTTTACCAATGACAGCATTCTCAGGTCTTGGTATGTATGAATGTATGTATGAATGTATGCATGTATGTATGTATGAATGCATGCATGTGTGTGTTTATGCATGTATGTATGTATTTCTGTGCATTTGTGTGGATGCGCTGTGTCACAGAGCACATGTGGAAATTGGAGGACACCTTTCGCAACTGGCAACTGGTTCTCCTTTCACTATATGGGTTCATGAAGCCTAGTAGCAAGCACCTTTTCCTGGATTAGCCATCTCGCCAGCCAGGCGTCAGTGTTTTGTTTTTTTAAAAACTACTTTGTAATGGTTGAGGGTACACAATTACAATCCTGTCAGGTCCAAAATGACAAATGCAATTATAGTAAAAAAAAAAAAAAATCTTGCATATCTAACATTGTGGAACATAGTATAAAAAAGTGCATATTAATTAAACACCACGACGCCATTTGTTATCTTTGCGTTGTTATTGTTCTATTAGCTCTGTATCTAGCGTGGAGAAATGGAACCAGGAGACAATCTCACCCTTAGAACCTAGCGGAGGTAGATAGGAGTTACCATGACAACAGCGCGTTCAGACATTTTTCTGACCAAGCGGCGCTTGGGAGCACAAGGCCTGGGCTGCGTGTTGCGTCATCAGTGCGCGCTCGCTGGCTCGCTCGGTGCTGCCTTGGAAGGTCCCGGCCGGGCTCCCGTCGCCTCCCTTTCAGGAATTATTTTGTTCTTGTCCACCTTTGTTACAACGCGGAGCTAGCGGAGCCGTAAGTGTAGGCGGGTAAAGGCGGACCGACTCTCCTCGGCGGAGCGCAGGCCGGGCCGCTTCCTCCTAGCCGGGGCCTCGCCGCGTCTACTTCCGGGCGGAGCGCCGCTCCCCGCTCGGCCCTTTGTGTCCCCGCGGCGGCGTCGCGGGCCTGGCGGGCTGTGTGGAGGCGGCAGACGCTCGGTTCGGGTGACGCGGCGGGAAGGCGGGCGCGCGCCTCTGCGGCCCGGGTGAGGACCACGAGGGCCGGGGCGACGACGCGGGGGCGCGACGGGCATCGGGCAGGCGAGCCTGCCCGCCGCCTCCGTGTGGCCTAACAAAGCGCAGCCGGAACCCGGCCCAGGCATATATGCCGACCCTCTTTCTTTCCGAGCCAAGTGTGGTGGCTTTGTGTTATTTCTTGTTTCCACGGCCTCATTCCTCCCTCCCTTTTTTTTTGTTCCCTCCCTGCAGCTAGTTCATTGAAAGCTGTCAGCCCCCCTCAGGGAGGTGATTTCTATCAATATGAATCTTTATAATTTGGAACGTTTTCGCTTTGAGAAAAGGAGTAAAATTGAGGAAGCTCCCGAAGCAGCCCCTCAACCCTCCCAGCCTGGTCCTTCATCACCAATTTCTCTTAGTGCTGAAGAGGAGAATGCTGAAGGGGAAGGTAGCAGGGCAAACACCCCAGACTCAGATGTAACTGAAAAAACAGGTGAGTTACAATGTTGCAAACTGATAGAGCATTCAAAGGTGACAGGCAGGAGGAATTCGTAATATTACACAGATTGATGCGTTGCCTCTGATTTTGCCCTTTGAAGTGCAACCAGCATTGGTACTGCATCAGGCACCAATGCCAACTGAGCATTCCTCCGTTGTATTTCACTTGTAGGAGTTGTTGGAATACAGCACAATAATGGATGCCGAAAGCCTAGTTTACAGGAGCCGTAGGATGGGATGGCTGGCTATTCAGAGAGCCATCTAATCAGTCCTTTAGTGCGGTAGATCTTGAGGCTGCTAATTTGATCACAGGTTTTCATTCATTCTAATATTCCTTTAGATTTTTTTCCTGCCTCCATTTTTCTTTTCTTTTTTTCCTTTGGTAGGATCCTGAGCTGCTGTAAAAATCAAGATGTAGGCTTTGAACTTGTGATCCTCTGGTCTCCGCCTCCCGAGTGCTGGGATTACAGCCGCATGTCACCGCCATGTTAGTCATCATTGCATAGCACAATATGGCGGTGAATTTAAAGCCGTAACCCTACCTCACCCTTTCCAGTACTGGGATTGCAGCCAGCTTTGACCACTTCTGTGAGCTAGATGCATCAGATTTTTAAAGATAATGTCTATGCCAAACTAAAGATAAGTACTGACTTCTTGGAAATATCTAGAATTCACTCGAGTAGTTTTTGTTACTCTTGGTGAATTAACCATTTTAAATCAATTGTCCAAGATTGTTATAGACAAGCAGCTGAGGAGATGAAGTCCAAATGAGGGCAGTTTGAGAAGTTGGTTTTTCTCTACATCATGGTTCTCTGGGGTGGAACTCACATTTGCTAGGTTTGTGGGGAAAACTCAGTGGCCTCAAAACAGTCTGAACACTAATGTTTTTAGGTGTCATGGTGACTGCTTCTCATTATGTTAGTTAATCCTAGAAGATAGTCACAGTTGTTTTGTTTTGTTTTTTTTTGTTTTTTTTTTTTTTTGAAAGGAGACTGTTTTAAGAGACTTAGTAGAATCTATTTCAAACAAACATTCTGATTCCCGAGAATGAGCCACAAATCATATTATATTTTTCCCTCCTCTTCTCTCTTCCTCTCTTTTTTGTGGCTTTTTGCGATAGGCTTCTCTGTGTAGCCCTGGCTGTCTTGGAACTTTCTTATAGAGGAACTCAGACCTGCCTGCCTCTGCCTCCTAAGGTGTGCACCGCCACCACCCTTCTGTATTAGACACTGTCTTAATATGAATGTGATGATACTGTTAGAAGTATTAGTTTTCTGTTTCAATAACATTACTGATGGCAAGTAGTGTTTCAGAAGCTTTTGAATTAGGGTTAGAAAGATTGATAGCATTGTACTGGATAGTTTTATATCAGTTGGCCATTATCAGGTTTATGTCATGTCAAGCTAGTCATAAAAGAGGAAGGAACCTCAGTTAAGAAAATATTATAGATCAGGCTGTAGGGCAAGGGGAAGGCCCACTGTGGGGATATGTTTCAAATTTAATAAAAACCAGTCTGAGATATCAGAGGGATCTACCCACAGTCTAGGAAGATCAGAGAGTGGTAACTCACACCTTTCACCCCAGCACTAGGAATGTCAGGGAGCGGTGACCTATGCCCTTAATCCCAGCAAATCTGAGTTTTAGGCCAGTTTACTTTACAGAGGGCATTCCAAGCTCCCAGGCTGGCAGTGGTGGTGCACACTGTTAGTCCCAGCACTTGGGAAGCAGAGGCAAGAGAATCTCTTCAAAGCCAGCCTGGTCTTCAAAGCAAGTTTCCGGACAGCCAGGACTGTTACACAGAAAACTCTGTCTCAAAAACAAACCAAAAAACAAAGACTGGAAGAGATGGCTCTGTCTTCTGATATTTCAGACTGGTTTTTATTAAATTTGAAACATCCCTACAGCCTTGCTCATTGTTAATAGAACCAGCTCTGGGGTGATAGTCCTTGGTTCTATAAGAAAGCAGGTTGAATAAGCCACGAAGAGCAATCCAGTAAGCAACACCCTTCCACGGACCTCTGCATTAACTCTTACATCTAGTTCCCTGCCGTGTTTGAGTGCCTGTCTTGGCTTCCTTTAATGATGAACAGCTGTTTGAAAGCATAAACAAAGTAAACCTTGTCCTCCCCAACTTGCTTTTGGAATATGGTCTTTCACCATAGCAATAGAAACCCTAAATAAAATTCCCTTGTAGCTTTGTGTTTGCATCTCTTTCACTGGATTGTAACATTAAATGGCTGATTATTTACAATTATCCTTAAGATAACCTTTAAAATTTTTTTTTTTTTAAGGTGTGACAGGGTCTTAGCCCAAATTGGCCTTGAATTTAATAGGTAGTTTGGAAACTTGGCCTTTCACTGCTTTAGCCTCTCAGGTGCTGGGTGCAAGTGTGTTGGGCAACACTCCCAGTAAGCACAGGATCACATTTTTAAAAGACTAACATGTATCTGAAACTTGGACTAAGAGTCAGATTTCCAAAGGCTTTGATTTAACTGGAAGGATTTTAAGCACAGAATTGACATTTTTGCTATTATTTTACATCTGAATTGCATGAAAATGCTGTATGTATGTAGTTAATGTCTACTATCCAGGTAATTTTCCAGTAGTTATGCCCTTTTTTTGTTTTTATTTTTCTAGACAAGGTTTCTCTGTATAGCCCTGGCTGTCCTGGAAATCAGAGATCTGACTGCCTCTGCCTCCTTAGTGCTGGGATTAAAGGTGTGTACAGCCACACCCTACTTAATCAGTTTTTAAAGATAGCCCTGGCTGGCTTTGAACTTGTTATTTCCCTTTCAGTTTATTTATATTTATTTATTTATTCATTTATGTGATTTTTTTTTTTTTTTTTTTTTTTGTTTTTCAGAGACAGGATTTCTCTGGGTAGGCTTTGTTGACCTAAAACTCACTGTGTAGACCAGGCTGGCCTCACAGATCGACCTGTCTCTACTGGCACTGAAGTCGTGTGCTACCCCATCCTGCTGTTCATTTTTTATTTTTTAAACAGTCTGAGCTTGTACATACATGATGGTAGTTCTGCCTCTGACATATGTGCCTCCTGGTTGCTTGGAGCTGTAGCCCCCATACCAGACTTCAGATTTCAGGCTTCATTGGGTCAAGAAGTAATTGAGTGTAGGTAGGATATTTTGTGTGCCTAAAAGCCTCTTCATTTTAATCAAGTGGGCATTGGATGAGACTTAAGTCTCATCTCTGAAAGTAAAAGCACTTTGTAAACCAGATTTTAGTGCCATCCTTTAGTTATTTATCATTAATGCAAATATGTATTTTGTGCTTTGGTTTTTTTAAAACTTAAAAAAACATTTATTGTAGGGGCTATGTGGGCATGTGTTTGGAGGTCAGAATACAGTTTGCGGGGGTTGGTTTCCTTCTTCCATGTTGGTCCTTAGGATTTTAGTTTGCCCTCTCATCTGCTAAGTTGTCTGACCACCCTCTTTAAAGAGTATTGACTTTTATTTTTTATGTTTTGCCTTCATGTATGTATGTGCATCGTGAATGTGCCTAGTGTCTGCAGAAGCCAGAAGAGGGCATGTGGAGCTGGAGTTACTTGTGTGTTAGCCTCATGCGTGTGATGGGAACTCAAAAACCACCAAGTCCTTTTAACCTCAGCCATTTCCTCATATTCCTTTTTTTTCTTTTTTAAATATATAAAAATTTTAATTGCTTCTTCCAGGACTGAGAATAAAGCTGTTAGTGTACTTGCCTAGCACACATGAAGTTTGGTCCCCAGCACTGTCAGAAGAAGCAAAACAAAACAAAATTGGATTTAATTGCCTTTTCTAATCAGAGTGTGGTTTTGTTTAACTTATTTCAAAAAAAAGAATCATTATCATCACCTGAGTGTGTTTTGGGGGGTTGAAAGAGGTTCATGCAGAGGTCAGAGGGAGCAGTTCCTCTGGAACTAGGTGATAGGTGGTTGTGAGCAGCCAGACATGGTTGCTGGGTCTTGAACTTGGATCTTGGAGAACAAGTTTTAACCATTGAATTATCTTTGTAGTCCCAGTCATATTTTTCTTTCCTTTTGTTTTTGTTTGAGGCAGAGTTTTATTTAACCCTGGCTGGCCTTGAGAGCAAGTTAAGAATGACCTTTAGAGTTGGATCTGGGTGGTACACACCCTTTAATCCTGGAGGCAGAGGCAGGCTGGTATCTATCTGCAAAGCTGGTTCCAGAGCAGCCAGAGCTAATACTAGAGAAGCCTGTCACAACAAAGAATGACCTTGAATTTTTCTATCCTGCCTATACCTCCCAAATGCTGGGATTACCGACCTTTTATCATTCCCTATCTTTTTTCCTAAACATTTATATATTTATTCTTTGTATATAAACATGCTTCCTCACCCCTCTTTCCTCTGTCCCTTCCTCTCCATGGCCTTTATGCAAGCACTTAACACTGAGCCTCATAAACATTCTTAGCTTTTGGATTTGAAGGTGTACAGTTAATTAGTGGGCATTGATTTATTTATTTAATTTATTATGCAGAATGAGCCCAGAACTATAGAAATTCTAGGCAAGTGCTCTGCCACTGAACTACAACCTTAGGCCCTCAAACTGATCTTACTCTAGTGCACTGCTCAAGTTATCAATACTTAAACTTTTTAATTTTGGCTGTTGTGAGAACAGTGGGTCAGGAGGATAAAATAATGGTAGATAAAAAGAGCTTGTTTTGTTTAATTTGTATGTTAGAGTAAGAAATAGGTGAATTGTGGTCCTTGGGAAGTAGCAGGAAGAAAGGACACTAATATGTACTTTAAGCAAGTACAATGTGATAATCATGTTAGGGAAAATATTAAAGTAAGATTAAATCTAAATCATAGATTCATAGTAATCAGTGTTGAAATATTGAGTAGTATTTGTTACAGTAGGGTTTCTTGGTCCCGGGCGGCCAGAGGTCCAGACCCACAGACCTGCCCTGCCAGACCCCTTAGCCGCCTGCCAGACCCCTTAGCGGCCCACCGCTCAGGCCCCAAAAATGACTCAGACGCTTATATTAAGTTCATGCTGTTTGGCCTATGGTTTAGGCACATTGCTAGCTTGCTCTTACATCTTAACTCAACCCATTCTCATTAATCTGTCTGCCACATGGCTCATTTGTGTTCCTTACATGTTGCTCATTTGGGGTTCTGGTTTGGTCTGTCTGACTCCGCCCTACTTCTCCTACCTATGCTTTGATTTTTCCTCCTACTTTTTCTACGGTGCCTGTTATGGGCCAAAACAGCTCCTTTATTTATTTCACAGAAATAAATACAGAAAGGCATTCCCACATCAAGTATTTATGTTGATAGAAGGAAGAATTGAAGGGAAAGAAATACAGTAAGCTCTTACATATTCTCAAGAAAGATCATGAAAAGTCTCAAAGAAATAACTTTTGGAGTAGACTGTAGACAGAATCACCATGGAATCATTGTTGGATGTAAAAATTGATGAAAGTGTTGAAAATACCTGTTGCCCAGAAACAGTTACAGTGTGTTGTTCTCTGTTAAAGAGCTTTGGTTAGCATAAAGTAAGAGCTGTATCACAGAAGTTAGCATAGCACACTTTAGAGGTGGAGATGGAAAGATCAGGAGTTGAGAGGCATTCCCAATAATATAACTACTTTGAGGCCAGTCTAGGATATGTATAGACTGGGTGGTTTCTAAATATCAGTAATTCTCATTTTGAAAATTGGAAATCCAGTTCATGACACCGGCAGACTCAGTATTTAAAGTCAGTCCACATCCTAGAGGTCTTTAGGCTGGACACTCACATAGTTGACCCAGGATGAGTCTGTCTGGTTTCTTTTTTAAAGTCAATAACCAATCTCATGATGGCTCTGCACTGTGAGTTCAAAGCCTGTCAAAGACAGAACCTCCAAAGGCCATCACCTTGGCTGTTAATTTTTTTGTACATTAGCCAGTATGCTTGTTATTCTGTCACTGGGGAAGCTTACACAAGGGCTTCATAAGTTGGAGATAGTATGGCCTATTTAGTGAGAGAGTTTTTAAATAAAACAGATGTCAGCGCATGATTCATGGTCAGAGCACATTTAGAACATATAACCCTATCTTGTTTGCCATAGAAAAATTTTGCATGTTTATAGGTAATTTATTCACTTTTTCTAATTTGCTTAGTTTTTGAGTGCTGGAGATTTAATATACATCGCCTTTTATGTGCTAGACAAGGATTCTACCTCTGAGTTACCTCCCTGTCCCTTCTCATCCTTTAAGAATTTTGGATTCTGAGTGGGTGGCATACCTCAATCACTGATCACTTTAATCATTTTGTTTGTTGCTTTTGAGGCAGTCTCAGTAGCTCTGGCTGGCCTGGATTTTTCTATGTAGACCAGGATGGTCAGGATGACTCATAGAGATCCACTTGTCTCTACCGTTTAGGTGCTAGGACAAAAGGCATGCGCCATCACACCCAAACATTTTTACTGCTTTTTGAAAGTATTCTTTAGTAGCCAGCTGGTGGTGGTATGCGCCTTTGATCAGGTACTCAGAAGGCAGGGACAGGAAAATGTCTTCTGAGTTTGAGGCCAGTCTGGTCTACAGAGCAAGTTCTAGGACAACCAGGGTTACACAGAGAAACCCTCTTAAAATTACAACAAATAGTATAGTTAGTGTTCGGTTTATTTGGTCTAGTGCAATCACAGTATTTTGCAAACAATCTGTAGAAGTTTTTTCATCTTGAAAAACTGCTAACTACTCCCTTCCCCTGAAAACTCCCCTGTACTCTCTTCTCTTAATTTTTCATACATTGCTGGGTTTTTTTTGACAAGTTCTTTTGATTAGCATAATGTCCTTATGGTTTATCCAAGTTATAATACATATCAGAATTTCATTAATTTTTAAAGTGATTTGTATATATTTTATGTGTATTGGGTGTTTTCCCAGTATGTCTGGGAAGTGTCTGCGCCATGTGCATGCTGTGACTGAGTAGGCCAGAAGAGGGCATCATATTCCCAGAAAATGGAGTTACAGACTGTTGTGTGCCCTAGCAGGTGCTGGGACTCAAACTCTGACCCTTTGGAAGAGCAGGCAGTGCTCTTTAACTGCTGAGCCATCTCTCCAGCCTCCAAGTTTCCTAGCTTTTATAGGCAAAATTTTATGTTACATCTGCCAGGGGATACCTGGGTTGCTTTTCGACTTAATAATGATGCTATGAACATGGATAGGTGAATATCTGTTTCTTTGGTATCTTTGCTTTTATTGCTTTTTGAGGAACTGCCATAATACCATAGTGGCTGAACCACTTAACATTCATACCTCTAGTACATGGATTCCTGTTTTTCTACTTTCAGTTTTTTAAAATTACATTGTGTATGTTTGCACGTACACATATTAGGATTCAAACTCAGAATTTATGAGCTGCAACCTGAGTTATTTTATGTTCTGTTCATTTTGTTTTAGGGGAAGAGAATGATTTTAAGTTTTGTTTTGGAGAGCTTTGTAGCTCAGGCTGGCATGACATCTTGCTGATTTATGTATTTTTGACAATAGCCAACCTACAGAGTATGAACTGGTATATGTTGATTTTTAACTTAAAGAGTGATGGATTTTTCCTGAGCTCTGAATTTACCAGTTGGCAGTCACTTAATGCATCATCCTCAAATCTGAGGTCTTAGATGTTTGGTACTGGGGTCAATAGTCTGTTTTTCTAATCTGTCAGTTCACTGGTTTAATTCTTCTGATGTTAACACATATATGTATGTTATAGAATTAAATATGCTTCTTTCCCTCTATTTGACTTGAAAATTGTTAAAAAAAAAAGTGATTTCTATGGATTTTAATTAAAATTTCAAAGTATCTGAAATTGTGTTTGCATATTAAAAATACCTGCTGCAATTTAATTGTAGTTGATAAAACCGTACAAGTGAGGTTTGCTATAATATTTTCATATATGAATATGTTATGTGTTAGTTATGTGAATCCACCAACCTTATTGAGCTCTCTTTGTAACCTTAAAATGTAATTAATTCTACCAAGGCTGTAGGAGCTTAAGGAGAAGGAAATATTTAATTTTTTGTCAACTAATATGCTCTATTTATTTTTTTACTTTTGACTTTGGAAACCTAAAGCTGAATATAGTTGCCAAAAGTTTAAAATATTTACACCATATTTTTCTTTTACACCACAGCAATTAATATCCACTGTGTGGTTTATGGACAACAGATGAAAAGTTAGACATAGGTCACTGCTTTGGAGTAAGGAGATCTAACACACAGGTCTAGACACTGGAATTTTATGTATAAAAATATACCAAATAAGACAAACTGAATGTACTCAAAATATCATTTTTGTTTTCACTCAGTGTGCACAACAGCAGGAAAAAAAATGGCATAAATAATTTTGAGTCATAGTTTTGTCTTTTTTTGACTTTTTTTTTCTGCTTTAGGTACTAAGGCTAAAAACATCCAAGGGCTGGAGTGATAACTCTGGTTAAGAGAGCATGATACTTTTGGAGAGAACCTGAGTTCAGTTTCAAGTACCCGCATGACAGCCAGTTCCACAGGATATTGGACTCCTTCTGGCCTCTTTGATCACCAGGCACATACATGCTGTACATATGTACATAAAGGCAAATACTCATACACATTAAAAATCTAAAAATTATTAATTCCTGGACCTCTTGCATTCACTAAGCATTTTCTTTTCCACCTACAATACACACACCACAAACCACCTCATTTTTTATTATTGAAAATTACTGTATGTATATAGGTGTTTTTCCTACGCCTGTGTACCACACCTGTGCTTGGTGCTGTGGAGGCCAGAAGCTGGCATTGAATCCCCTGTAGTTGAAGTTGTAGTAGTGAGACGCTTTGTAGGTGCTGGGAATTGAACTAAGTAGCCAATGCTTTTCATTGCCGAGTCATCTTTACTTCCTCATAAGCCATTTATTTTACTCTTTTAATTTTATTTCAATGGAGATAGGATCTTACTGTGTAGTTCTAGCTGTCCTGAAACTCACTATGTAGATTAGATAGAACTCAAACTCATAGAGATCCCCCTGCTGCTACCTTGAGTGTTTTTATTAAAGGCCTTCAACATTATAAGCAGCTTCAAAAACCATTTTTTAATGAGAAAGACAAGAGAAACTGGAACAGATTCCAGTTTCTCCATTAAAAAAAATTAAAAAGCTGGGGAATGGCTCAGGTTAGAGGTGGGAGGATCAGAAAGTTCAGGTTATTCTCTGCCATCTTGGGTTGCATGTGGATGCAATATTCTTGTACATTTATATTCCAAGGGGTCCAAGACAAAGGAGCTCTCCAGGGACAGTGATCCAAAGTTTATAGTTCCTTTGTCTCCTCATGTAGCTTTTCTACCTGAAGGTTCCATTCCCCATTTTATTAATTCAGAAAAAGCTTTTACATTGTAGTTCACAAGTATTTTTGTCATAACATTATTTTCTTCGGTGTAACTGTTTTGGTTTTTTGAGACAGTTTCTCTGTATAACTTTGGCTGTCCTTGAACTTGCTCTGTAGATCAGGCTGTCTTGAAATTCAAAATATTCACCTTCCTCTGTCTCCCAAGTGATGAGATTAAAGGCATGTGCCACTACTGCCAGTGTGAACTTTTTGTCTTGAGATGGTATTTGTTGGTAGCCCAGTAGCCCACTTAGGTCTTGAGCTTACAATCAACGTGTTAGGTTGACAGTCTAAACTACCTTACAGTGGAGTCCAGTCAGAAACAATTAAAAAACTATTCTGTGTCTTATTTTTGTGTTCTTTGCTTTTCTGAGACTTGAGATGTTAACCTTTGTGCTTTTGATTGCCTTATACATTCTGCAGTATTGGTATCGACTGGGATTTCTCAGTTACATTTTTATTATTGATGAAATTCTGTGATCAAGTTCCTTTCACAGGCTTAATGCTTTTATTTTCCATGATGAGGATGGAATGTAGGGCTTCACACATGCTAAACAACAACTTCAACATTTAGCTGTAGACTAGCTCTATTTTCTATTTTCTCTTTGGCTTAATCCTGAAGTGATTTTTATTTACATTCACGGTATTAGAAATAGCTTTTCAATTGTGTATTTACTGTATTCATGATTTTTTTTTCTAGAGCTTTCCCCAGAGAGAGAGCATATAAATTATCTACTAGAAAGTATTGTTGTAAAGTGATTTTTATACCATATCATTCAGATTAAGATGGCCTGGTTTTATAGTGGATCATTTTTCTTTTTACATTTTAGTTGTCTTTTTTATCTAGTTCATCTATTTTGGTAATTTGACAGGGCTTTACTGTGCATACCAACCTGGCCTCAACTTGAGATCTTTCTGCCTCAACCTCTAATTGTAAGTTTTTGTGTTATTACTACTGCATGCTGAACTTTGTTCTTTTTGAAAAGCTTTTAGAAAAATGTGTTGGGGGGGGGAGGGAGAAGGAGAGAGAGAGAGAGCCTAAATGTATGTATATGCATCATTTGCAGGTAGGTGCCATGAGAGTGCATTAGATAGTCTAGAGCTGGTGTTGGTTGTGAGCTGCACATGTGGATGCTGGAAATTAAACCTGGATCCTCTGCAGTAGCAGTTGCTTGTAACTGCTGAACCATGTCTAGTTCTTTTGTTTGATTTTTGGCTTTTTGGTACATGATTTTATGTTACCCAGGGTAGTTTCAAACACATGTAAATAAGATTATCCTTGAATTCCTGATCCTCCTTTATCTTCCTAGGTTCTGGTATTACAAGCCTATGTCACCATAGTGGTACATATCTAACTTCTGTTTGTCCCCTACTCCCCAAATATATATTGTTTTATTTATTTATTTGTGTGGTGGGAAAAGGTTGCACATGTGGTGCTACTGTTCGCATATGTCAGAAGACATTTTGTGGACTTCTACCTTGTGTTATCAGGCTGGAGCAGCAAATTCTGCTCATCTGATAGACCAACTCCCCAGTCTTGTTTGTTCTTTTAGAAGGACAAGTATGTAGCTTAATTCATATTCCAGGGAATTGTCTTGTCATAAATTGTCATGTTACAGCAATATATATGATAATACACTGAGAATTGACCAGTTTTCATAAATCCACTTCATGAATGTAAAGGTTCTTTTCTATTTGATGTTAAAAGAAGTTTTATTTATGGATTACCAGGGTAATTTAAATTAGCTATATAAATGTTTGATCTTCCAGTAGTGATCCCCCCCCCCCCCCCAAGCCTTGGTGGTGGGCCACTTAAAATGACAAAAATCAAACCCAACCATTAGGAGGCTGAGCAAGAGAACCTCAGGTTCTCAGCCACATGACAAGACCTGTCTCCTCCTCCTCACTCTTCAACAAAAGTAAAGACAGCCCAGTGAAGCACGAGCCTTTTGGAGACAGGGTCTCCCACTACATAGCTGATGAGGATCTCCTTTATCTTGTTCCCACTCCCCTCCCCCAGATGTTTCGGATCCCAGTTTCACCTGAACTACAACTCTTACTTTGGTTCATTATTCCAATATGAGAATGAGCATACAAGAGTTTAAAATTTGGATTTGCTTGTGTACACTGCATGTGGGAAACTTTCATAAGCTTATTTATCGGCTCCTATTACTTTTGGTAATTTAAAAAACCATTTTAAATTTTTTTAATGGGGAAAAGCAGGCTGTTTTCCCTCATTTACCATTTTGTTTAGACCTCTATTAATACATTTCATTGTAATTTGTGTATGGACTCTTGTATTTTTTTTTTAAGGGCAAGTTGAGTAATAACTCACTATTTGTTTGGAAGGTATTCATTCAGCTGTGAGTCAGTGCAGGGTGTCAAACAACATGTTGTAGGATTCATTGTCTTTTCAGAATTTTGTAAAAACACAATTTTCACTTAAAAGGTCTTGAAAGAATATAAATATGCATTTAATTAAGTCTTGCCACAGGACATTGACTGTCTCTGAGAAAAGCAGTGGAACATAACATTTGTTTTCAGTTAACTGATCACCTTTCTAGGACACAGTATTTGGTTTTTTTCAATCATGGTCTCACTTTCTAACCTTGGTCGTACTCATTGGTGAGCCAACTGACTGCCTACTGAATGAATGTTGGGGAAACAGGCATCTAAAACAGTGTCCAGCCAAATTCTATTTGAAAGAATGATGGCTGGCTAACTTATATAAGTTAGGTATTTGACAGACTTTCTCAACATCATCAACATGATCTCCAGAAAAACTAAAACACGGCTTGTCACTATAGAGTATTTTACTTTCCAGAGGAAAGCTGCAATTTTGGATAACTAATCTAGTAAATACAACTGTGAGTTTGCTAGTATCCAAATACTTAGATATTTCTGATAAAATTACAGTGTACAGAAGGATTATTCCACAGCATTTTTCTCTTTGTCTAATTAAAAAGGAGTATTTTAACCTTGTATATATTAAAACTATATATAACAAAACAGTTTTATTAAGAATTATAGTTACAAACTATATTAATAGTATAGTTTATATATATAGTATAAAATAAAGGTATGTCTGTTGTGTCAGGTGATGGGTTCTTGTGGGTCCCTGGAAAGAAGAAATAGGCATTCTAGGATTAATTTTAGCCTTCTGTGAATTTCCTCTGGTGAATTGACTCTTGTAGCTTAGCCAAGGGCTCCTTTATTGTTATTAAATTTATACCTTTTAGCAAGTCAATTTCCATTGGTCAAGACCTTTTATCTGAAGCCCCAAAGAAACAAATGCCAAAGCAATTCCTAGTCTTAATTTGCTGAGTCCTCTTGTAACCAAGTTTTGCATAGGCGTTGAACCTTTAGGAAACTCTGAGATAAGATTGACATACTTCAGACAGAAGTACTGGACACAATAGCTAAGCTAACAGTCAGAAAAGGTAGATCAAAGCCAGATGCTAAAACTCTGGAATCAAACTTGTGCTTGGACATTTCTCTCCTTCTTGCCAGTTCAAATAACCATTTAGAGGCTTAATTTTACTTTAAAATGTTTGACTAATATCTTAGGCTTGTTACTAGCTAACTCTTATATTTAAACTAACACGTTTCTTTTCTATGCTTTGCCATGTGACTATTGGCTTGTTACATCATTTTCTTCATATCCTGTTTTCTCCCTTCTTCTTTATCCTCAGTTTGATTGTCCTTCCTAACTTTATCCTGTTTTGCTATAGGCTAATCAGCTTCTTCACTAACTAATGAGAGTAATACATATTCACAGTGTACAGAAAGGTTATTTTACCGCATTTTTCTCTTTGTCTAATTAAAAAGGAAAATTTTAACCTATTATAATAAATTATAATATTTATTAAACATATTAATATTTAATATTAACCTTAAAACTATATATAACAAAAGTTAGTAAAATTACAGTTACAGTATCTAGTTTATTTGGCAAAATTAAAGAAAATATCATCTTTGTGAGTTCAAAGTTTTATATCTAATTTACTTTTTATCATAGCAAAGGAAAACTATAAATATAACTTGTCTTCAACTCCATCAAAGACCCCAGAAGAGTGAAATGTTACTTAACAATAGGGATATCTTGCCTGGACAGTTACCGGAAGTTCTTTTGTAATGTTGGGCATCCAACTCTGGCCTACAGGCCTAGCATATCTGATAGACTTTCCTGTAAAGCAAGGAATTCTGAAGAATTGTCCTACCTTGTTTTGGCAAAGTTTGGCAGTCACCTTTCTTGTGCCTCACTCATCCCGTTTGGACAGTATAATGTCAGGAATTGAGGTAAGGACCGTTTCCTACTCTGATGGCCAGCTTATAACACAAAGAAAGCAAACTCCATATGGAGTTTCTTTAGTGCCCATCATATTTTCAGAATTAGATTGCTGCTGCGAGGAGCAGACCTGTCTCACTGTTGTGAAAAGCCTTGGGTTATTAAACATATTAAATGCTATATTCTGTAGGACTATGAAGTGTTTGAAGACCATTTATTTAAATATATTTGTGTATGACCTTGAAAGTATACCTAACATGACTTTAAGTTTGACTTTTATAGATGACTATTCTGTATTTCTTAATTATGCATTATATTTTTAAATGAGCACAATGCTTCCAAAGATTAGAAATATATATACAGTATAATAAAATTAACTTTAAACTTGTATTAATAAACTAAAATCCATACCAATGTAAAATATTTTAGATTAATGGTTTTTTGTATTAGAGTAGATTCAATAATTTGCCCTTTAATCCTATCATTTCGATATCCCCTTTTCTTTTTAGAATGATATCCCTAAGTCTAATCTCTTTTGTTTAGTTTTTTTTTTCTGATCATTATCAATAATAGCTTGTAACCAGCTCCTCCCCTATATGATAATAAATATCCATAACATTTTTGGGAATGTGGGTGTAGTTTTCTAGACTACTTCCTGTTGAGTTGGGGTTCTGCTATTCTTTGGAGAAACCTTGAGAAAAGGATAATTGTTAGGTCTTGACTGTAGTATTTGGTGAGGATGGATCATCTCAGCAGCCTGGAAGCTGTTGTGGATGCTGGATCACCTGGGCCATCCGTTTTCATTAGTGTCTAGTCCCCTTGCTCTGAAAAATACAGGAACTTTTAAAGGTGACATAAATATCTGTATTAGTACAAGTATAGATTAGGCATTGAACATATTGTACATGTCAGTTAAAGATGATTTTTTTTGTGTGTGTTTGAGCAGGTAAAATAAATATTATGTTTCTTGTAGTTATTTTAGATTTATTTCTTTGTTTATAACCAGGATTTTAAGGGGGTCTCCCTTAAACCTGTTTATCTTTAGCTTTGAATGAATCGATAACCTTTCATTTCCCATAGAAATAAAAGCAAAACATTTCCCCCCAAAGTAGCACACCTTTTGACTTAAATTTTAAAGTCAAGATAGTTTTAAAATATGTAAGTTGGTTAAGTCTAGTAGTTTTTATAATCTAGTGCCTTGTAATAGCCAAAAGAGTTCAAAGACAACACAATAACATACAGAATCCATACCACTCTGAATTTTCCATCTTAAATTACTTTTTTCTTTTATATTTTGTTACTCCTTTTAAAAAGGACTTTATTATTTTAAAACTATTTTAAGTTTTAAGCTATGTCTGTATATGCTTTTTTTTCTCTCTCCCAAGCCTATGTATATTTTTAAGCACACTATAAACTATTTAGTGGTTTTTTTCTTTATCTGAATCTGTCTCTATTGCATATCCCTATCTTTTTCGGACCATATGAACCTTTAAACTGCTAAGTGTCCTGGCTAGAACCAAAGAGGACTGATTCTGCCTTGCTGGGCTTCCCAAGAGCCTGGCTATGTGGCTGCGGTACCAGGGAGAGTCACACTTACTGCCCCAACTTTGGGAAGCTGTTAAATCTATGCTGCCACTGAGTAGCATGCTGCCCACTGCACATAAACACAATGTAAGTGTTTAGTAGTAGGGCCTTCTGATAGAGCCACCCATTTTTGCTGCTAGCATCAAGCCAGAAAGCCATCTCTTTCTAAAGGAGCTGTGCCTCTGTTCACCTTCAACAAAAGTCCACTTAAAAAAATACTGCTACTAAGAAACTGTCCTTGACTTTATTCTTACATGTTTAGAATCCCTTTTTTAAGTTTTTGTCAGCTTTTATGAAGAAATTCTGGCTCCACATTGGAACACTGTATGTATTTGGACATTTCTCTTCTGCCTACCAAATAACCACTCAAAGTTAATATTATTTAAAAATGCTCAGCTGATAGCTCAGGCTTCTTACTAGCTCACTCTTACAAAATTAGCCCATATGTCTTATCTAATCTTCCCCATATACTTGTGGCTTATTATCTCATTTTCTACATATCCTTCTTCGGTGGCTGGCTTGCATATTCCTCTGATTCCGTTCTTTTTCATTTTAGTGTGTTCAGTTTAATCTGCCTTGCTATAGCACAATCTTCTTCATTAACCAATAAGAGTAATACATATTAACAGTGCTTAGAAGGATTATTTCACACACAAGCCAGCTGCAGAACTTTGCAGGAAGTCTTGTAACATATGTCAACATTTGGAAGATGTACATTAATCAGCTGGTATTTTCTAAATGACCAAACCATATGTTACATAATAATACAAGGTTTAAATGAGTCAGTAAAATGCAGAATGGGCCAGTGGCTGTGTTCTTTCACCTATTTAAGTTTTTCTGCAGAATGTGAAGGTGGGTTAGGAACAATTATGTAGGATTTGTAAGTTTTGGGCATTTCTTTGTTCTGTATGTTTCTGAGGCACATTCCTTCCTCTCCTTATTCCTCTTTTGATAATTGAGGTTATCTAATGGCTGTATTTGTGAGATTACAGTCAGATCAGATTAAACTGAGCCACTAAATTTACACTAAGGAGTTAAACTTTTTACTGTAAATCTCTGGTGAGATTTCTAGAAAACTTGAGCTTTACATTTGGGAAGAGAGAAAGACCTCAGGTAAATGTTGGTTGGTTTGTAATTCTTGTTTTTCAGCTGGACTTAATAGGTGAGGGGTTCTTTCCATGTCTTCATGGTTTTTCCTGTCCTGTTTGTCACTAGAAAGCTTTTTTGGTTTTAAAACAGAAACAATTCGTAGAATTGATTTGTGTAATAGCACATGAATTTAATTAATAAAATTCACTTTGAACTTGCTCAGATGTCTTTTTTCTTTTGCAGAAGATTCTAGTGTTCCAGAACCTCCAGACAGTGAAAGAAGAGCAAGTTTATCATGTTTCCAAAGTCAAAGAGGAATACAGTATATTGATTTGTCTTCTGATAGTGAAGATGTTTCCCCAAATTGTTCCAGTACAGTTCAAGAGAAAAAATTCAACAAAGACACAGTAATTATAGTGTAAGCCATTTAACAGACAATTCACCTGTTAGAGTTTTCAGAAATGATAAGTAATTTGAAATATTTGTGTGATTATTTTTGCCTTCATTCATCTGCATCTTTAAATTTTTTTCTAATTCTGTCTTCTGTTTTCTAGAAAATGATTTCTTAATAAAAGGTTTAGTGAGACAAGTTTGATATTATTAACCATCTATATTATGTTATCTAGATAATATATACATATACACACACACGTATATAGATAGATCTTATATAACTAAATATTATAGCCATTTATAGTTAAAATGATTTTAACTAATACCTTTGCTTATCTATAATTGCTTTATGATTAGTTTTTGAGTCCATGAATTTAACTAATTGGGTATATTCCATGAGCTGTGTACCATTTTTCTTCCCAGGAAAAGAGCAGTGAACAAGTATACTCAATATTCTTACCCTCAAAAAATCTACATGGCTAGAAAGAAAAATAATAAAGCATACAGTGTGTCAAAGAAAAATATTACAGGCAAAAAAGAGGAGGGGATAATTAGGAGTTCTGGGCTTTAATTACCCCCCCCCCCCCCCCCCCCCCGGCTTTTTGAAACATGGTTTCACTGTGTAACAGCCTAAAGTGATTTATATTTATTCTTTCCGGGCATTGTTGTACCTTTGTAAGGGTGTCAGATCACCTGGAACTGGAGTTAGAGACAGTTCTGAGCTACCATGTGGGTGCTCGAAAATGGATCCCAGGTCCTCTGGAAGAGCAGCCAGTGCTCTTAACTACTGAGCTATCTCTCAACCTTCTTTAATGAAATTTCTTAAAGAACAAATGGAAAGACTTCATTCAGAAAATGATAGTGAGCAAAGATGGAGGGAGTAACATGTTTAGTGGTCCTGAGGTAGTAATTGTGCAGTGTTTGTAAGGAAAGCTGGAGGGGGGTTGTGAGGAAAATACCCTAATGTAAAGGATAGGGTAGAGGTGGCTTTTCATTATGTTGGGGTCATAGTCTTTTGGCTTTTATTTGCTTTTGTTTTTGTTGTGTTTTGAGACAGGTTGGTTTGTGTAGTAGAGGCTAGTTTCTAACTTGCAGAGATCCTCCTGCTTCAACCTCTTGAGTTCTAGGACTATAGCCATATACTACCAATCCTGGTGCGATTTTTATTCCGAAGTAAATGAGAAGTTCACAGAGAATATTGAGCAGTGGTAAAGTGATCTTGGAAGTTGAAAGAATTGTGGTAATTCTGGAGGACAATAGTAGAACCATAGAGGTTTCTGGCCCGGACTTTCTTTCGGGCCTAGCCTCAAGGTTAGACCTGCAGACCCACATACACTTAACATTAATTTTAGGCTGATCGGCCTAAGGCCCAGACATATATCTTGTATCCTTAAATTAACCCATGATTCTTAGTCTGTTCATCCATGCGACTTGGTACCTTTTTTTTTTTTTTTTTTTCCCCCAGAGCAGCATAGTTGTTCTCTGCTTCTTCTGGCTTCTCTCTGGCATTCTGCTCTGTTTTTCCTGTACCCAGAGTTTTCTTAGTCTGGTAGCCCGGTCCACACTTCCTGTCTGCTTTTGGCCAATCAGTACTTTTTATTAAACTCACAGGCGAGACAATTATTTACAACGTAGCATCATAAATCCACTTCATAGAGGATAATGTTACTTGTCAGTAAAAAAAATGCTGGCGATTCAAATGCACTCAGTAACTGTGCAAGTGAAAAGTGGTTAAACTCTAGACATTTTTTTGAAAATAGAACAGAATTTGTTTTTATTTTTTATCTTTTAATTTGTTTTTATTTTTTTGTGGGTTGGGAGAAAGGAGTCACCCCATCACTTTTGGCTGAGCAAATGAGAAGATGAAGTTTCTTTTTTTTTGAAACCAAGAAAAAGACCTCGTTGTGATCAAGAAATAACGTTAGAGTGAAAGCTAGCAATTCAGTCTTAGATAAATAGCATCAAGAAATAACACTCTTGAACATCTGTAGAGATGTCAGTGAGGTAGTTAACTTCTATCTCTTTTTATTTGAAGTTGGGAATCAAATTCTTGTTCATGTTAGGTAAGTGTTCCGTCAAATTCCAAGCTCTTGTTTTATTCATGTTACTCAGGTTGCCTTGAGCTTATGACCTCCTGCCCCTGCCTGCTGAGTTTTTGCACTGTTAAAGCCACATTGTCATATGAGGTCCCTAAAGGATACAAGTATAACTGAAGAGAACGGGGCCTCTAGGTTAAAGTTCTTAAACCAGAGAAACAATGGTTGTTAGGGAGGTAAGATGACCTCTGTAGAAGGCTCTTTAGAAGGGTCTATCAATTGACCTTACAGAGAGGACCTAGGTTCTCTTTCCAGCACCTACATGCTGACTCCACCTTTAGTTCCTAAGGATCTGAGGTCTTCATGAGCACTGGGCACAAAAGTAGTGCATGTTCGTATGTGTAGGCAAAATACTCAGTGCACATAAAAATAAATCTTAGGAAATAAAAGGTTGTGTGATCTCTAAAAACCAAGCAAAGAAAGTGTTGCATGAGAAAATAAAAGGTCAGATTGATTTCCTGCTGATAGTAAGATGAGGACTTAGCTTAAACTGAACAAAGCCATAGTAATAATTATTCTGAAATAGAAAGCAGTGAATGAAGCAGCTTTTAATGTCTAGTCCTCAGGGAATGGATGCATTGGTTCTCCTGCTCCCTGCCCCCCAACTCCACTCTACCTTTTATTTTGGAAAAGCGTAAATTTATGGAAGAGTTGTAAAAACAATATATCCAATTTCCCTATGAGAAATGCCACTCATCCCTTGTTTTCTTTATCTTTAATAAGCAATTAAATGAATAGTTACCATGGTTTGCTATTGTTAACTCAAAGTGCTGATCTGTAAATAAAAATCAGCCAGAATAAACAGTGGTCTTAATAACATAGGGGTTTGTTGTAATGAGGTTTCTTGGTCCCGGGTGCCCTGCCGTCCAGACCCACAGACCTGCCCTGCCAGACCCCTTGCCGCCCACCACTGCTCAGGCCCCCAAAATGACTCAGACACTTATATTAAGTTCATGCTGTTTGGCCTATGGCTCAGGCACATTGCTAGCTAGTTCTCACATCTTAACTCAACCCATTTCTATTAATCTGTCTGCCACGTGAACTGTGGCTCACCTGTGCTCCTTACTTGTTGCTTCTTTGGGCTTCGGCCCCGGTCTGTCTGACTCTGCCCTGCTCCTACTTATGCTCTGACTTCTCCTCCTACATTTTCTATGGTGCCTGTCGTGGCCCAAAACAGCTCCTTTATTTAAAGATTGAGATTCACAGCATACAGAAAGGCATTCCCACATCAGGGTTTTTTTTGTTGTTGCTGTTGTTTTAAATCAGGTGTATATTGTTTATGTTGTCTAGACATGTTAAGCAGTTGGGAGTGCTAGCAGTTAGCTCCTGGACCTTGAATTGAGTAGGATTTTCTAGTCATTTTTCCTCCAGAATCTGCAGTGGATTGATTGTTCCTGTTAGGATTTTAGACAGTGTCCCTCTATTGTAGTCGGTGCTGGCCTGGAACTTAGGGATCCCAGGGCAGTTCTGCCCTGTCCTCATGTTGTTCTTTGTCTTTTCTCTTCAGTTTCATTTCTTTTGGACTGTTTCTCAGCATGTTTGTTCTCTTTAGCGGTCTTTAAAGATGGCACATCAACTTTTCTTAAGATCTCTCTAAATTTGAATTTCCTTGCTCTATGATTAAATGTAAATTTAGTAGAAGGGATATTACAGAAATGACCTTTGCCCTCATCGTGTCATATTACAGGAAGTGAATGGTATTCATTTCTATCAGTCTTTGCTCCTATTTTTTTCTGGCCTGAGCAATTTCCCTAATGAGCTGACTTTTTTCTCCTTTATAATGATTATATAGTCTTTGGAGAGAGTCTTCAAGACTAGGTAGCACCCATTTATTTTCGTTTTTATCCTATAATTCTTGCCTCCATTTGTGAAGCTGATTATAAAATGGGGGTTTTTGACTTTTATTCTAGAGCTTAAACTTTTCACTAGTTTTCTGTTATATAGAAATTTCACCTTTTTTTCTAATTTATTCATTTATTTCTATATAGATATACTAAATGCCAATATATAATCTTAAATGCTTACTTATTCAAAGGCTTATAATCATCACTGGTCTTTTAAAACATTTTTTTTCTTATTTTTATTTCATCTGCACTGGTATTTTGCCCACATGCCTGTTGTTGTTAGAATGTCGGATCCTCCATAACTGGAGTGACAGACAGTTAAGAGCTGCCATGAGGGTGCTGGGAATTGAACCCAGGTCCTGGAAGAGCAACCAGTGCTCTTAACCATTTCTCCAGCCTCCTCATTACTCATCCTCATGAGCATGATTGTTTAATTAGATGGCCTCTCTAAGTTAGCCCCTGTATCTGGTAAGAATATTATTTTGTATGTCATTTACTTCTGCAACAAGAGACTTTCTTCTATTTCAGGTCTGAAATAGCTATGGCTTATTTTAGTAGGGAATGATTGTTTTAACATTTGTTGATCTGTGTTCTTTCTTTGCTGTTGGGTGAGTTAGAGGCTTCTGGCATTGCCCTTCAAACAGAATGACATAGGTTCTCAGACTGGGGAAGAAAGAGAAACAAGTAGCAGGTTGTGGTGGTGATATAAACCTGTAATCTCAGGATTTGGGGGGTTGGGGAGACACAAGACTCAGGAATTCAAGGCAACCTTTAGTTACATAGCAAGTTCAAGGCCAGCTTCAGCTATATGAGACCTTGTGTCTTCCTTTCTTTTCTGGTTGCTGTGATAATGCTTGTTTGTGCTCAGCTTTCACTCTTATACAGTCCAGGATCCCCTCACACGAAATGATCCTGCCTATGATTAATGTGGGACCAAATTAACATGACCAAGGTAATCTTCACAGATAGCCCTAGAGCCCACTCTTGGATTTTAGACTTTTGTCAGATTGACAATACCATCTTACTCTATCTGAAAAGAAAAAGAGAGAAAAATAAAAGTAAAGGTCTGTGTGTGTGTGTGTGTGTGTATGTATGTGTGTGTGTGTGTGTGTGTGTGTATGTATGTGTGTGTGTGTATGTATGTATGTATGTGTGTGTGTGTATGAGAGAGAGACTATGTATGTGTTCTAGTCTTAGAAAACCAACAGTTGACAGTGAGATTCAAGCATAGCAGAGTGGAACAAGATTAAAACTGGTTGTTATAGAATAAACTCCTTGATGTAGTAAATCCTTTCTTTGATGAGATGTTTTGTTCCTGACAATCAGTATACCTCTCTGACTTTATTACTATAATCCTGATAACCTAGCTATTTACAGAAATGTTTTATGTTTTTATGTCAGTGTAGGTTTTATACTGCCTCAGAAGTAGATGGTAAGTATTATCCAACATGCTCAACACTGACAAAAAGTTTAGGAAGGAGAAGGTGGGAAATTGGTAAAAGTATATAGATGTATCAATGAGAGACAGCATTTTATTTTTTTTTCTTTGTGGTTGAAATAATCTGAGAACCTTTTCAATGTGTTTATATATTTAAAATATAGATTGCATACCTGACAACGTTAAGATAGTAAACGTTCTTTTCCTTTGACATATATTAATTGCATATAATATTCTTATGAATGTTCTTTTGGTCATGTGTTTGTATAGGCAGCATGACAAAGCATTAGTGAGATGCATTAAGACTGTTGTTAATTTGTAGTTCAGAGCCATCTGATGATGAAGAGTCCCATGACCTTCCTTCTGTTACACAAAGAAATGACATTTCAGAACTGGAAGACCTATCGGAATTGGAAGATCTTAAAGATGCTAAACTTCAGACATTGAAGGAACTTTTCCCACAAAGAAGTGACAGTGATCTCCTAAAGGTTGTACCTTTTTTAAAAATTTGTACATCCTTTTAGTTATGTTTAGACTTTTTTTCAATTTGTGTTTATGCCTGCTTGCCTGCATGTGTGCACATGCACTGCTTGCATGTCTAATACTTGTGGAGACTAGAAGAGGGTGGCAGATCCCCTTAAACTGGATTCACTGACCATTGTAAGATGTCATTTCAGTACTGGGAATTGAACCTGAGTACTCTACAAAAGCAGGAGCTGCTTTCAATGCCTGTGTATGGTGCGCGTGCACGGGGACACACGCACACACACACACCCTTTTCACACCTATTCAGGTCAGAGCACAGGTTATCTGAATTGATTCTCTCCTTTCATCTTGGCATCATGGCAACTGTTATGCCTTTGCCCACTAATATATTTAGTTTACTCAAGTTATACCTTTTATGGCAATTATTTGCAGCTGTAATGATGAAAACAAAACAAAACAAAACAAACCATCTCTTGAATTTTGGTGCTTTAGTAATAATAGTACACAGCCATTTATCTTGGCACCTGTTGAGGCCTGCTGACATCAGGACCTCTAAAAGGCAAATGTGTCTAGGAGGCAGCGCTGCAAAGCCATTTTTGCTGGCTGTAAGTGAGGTCCTCGGAACCAAAGAGAGCATGCAGCTCTTCTTAAAATTGAAGGTGGTTGTGCTGGAGATGAAACTGGAGTTTTCTTAGGAGAGTGAGGTGCTTTTGTGTATAAAGCAAAAAACAACCTGGAGACTCCTGGAAGTAAGCCAAAGAAAAGCAGAGTATTGGGGGATCTTAGGCCCATGGAAACAGTGACCGAGTTCATGACAAATTCCTAAGCAACCTCCTGGCAAAAAGGCTTTTGGATACAGAATCTGTGTTATGCCGTACCCCTCGTGGGTTACATAATAATGAAAAGTAAGTAAGTAAGAGTGAATTGGTGCTCTTTTAAAAAGATCTTATGTTTGAATTTTCAGTAACAAGTGTAATCCCTCAAAATGAAAACTTATAATAAAGCTTAAACACTGATCACATATGCCCCCACCTTAAGGTTGATTGCATGCCTCCACCTAAATGATGTTTCCTATGTTTGATACTGAGATCTTTGTGAAATAGTTCTTCAGGGCTTCATTTTTAAACATCAATCTTTTCTCCTTGTTAGTTAATTGAATCTACAAGCACTATGGATGGAGCCATCGCCGCTGCCTTGCTGATGTTTGGTGATGCAGGTACACTTTCTTTAGATTTAAGTTATAATGATACCTTTAGGTAGTGCTTGCTTAACATTTATACCAACTTTGTGAGGTGCCAGTAGCTTTCATTTCTGGTAGAAGAAACCAGCTTTGAAAGGTTACAGAATGTGACAGATATCACTCAAATCTGATTTTGCTTGTTTTCTGTAGATCAAATTCTGTTAATTAAAACTTTTGAACTCGTGTTTGCTTAACTCTCCTTTCTGATTGCATGGCGGTTTTATTTATAGTTCTACAAATCTGAGTCAGTAAGAACATAATTAGTGTCTTGTGGAAAACCCTAGCTGGTAATCAGTATTCTTTCATTGTGTAAATATTTTTGCTATTTCAGGACTCTGGTAGAAAACTAAATGGATTTGAAGGAGTTTACGATAGAAAACATCTTCAGTTCTTTAGCAGTTTTAATTTTCCTTTAATTTATACATGTCAAAATATACATATAAAAAAGCATCTGTAGGCATACTAAAAAGGCATTTAAATTGATAAAAGTAAACTCTTATATTTAGTAGGCACTTTAAAGTTTTAGTTTTGTAAGTGATTGTGATTTAAGACAGGACTGTACTTTGTAGCCTAGGTTGGCTTTGAACTTTGAATCTTATGCCTCAGTTTCCAAAGTGCTAAAATTACAGGTGTATCTTCTCCACCTCACACACACATACCAGTTTACAAACCTAAAACTATTAGCTTACACTTACACAACATGATTTAGTTTATCACAAATAGCTTTTCAGTTCAACTGGATTTTTCTAATTTAAAAAGGACTTTATGGTACTACTTTTTGACTCCTTATGCAATTGGTTTATTCTTTTCTGTTGGCATTATATTTATTACTTATTATTCTAATAAAGTAAATATTCTACATAAATCTTAGATTATTCCTCTAGGGTAGATTTTACACTATGTTGCTTAATCAAAAAATATGCATATTTTAGAATTAACATTATGCACTTCTATATTTTATTAAAAATTATATAAATTTATGACTTAAACAATGCCCATTTTCCTGAGTGGATTTTTCTATTAAAAAATTGAAAAGAATTTTAAACATACCAAAATTTAATACATACCAAAAAAGAACATAGTATATTCCCACAGACCCGTCATAGGTTATCTACCTCATTTTTTCTCCCCTCAATGGATAGGTACCATTTTCTTCTCATTAATACCTTTGTATACCTTTAATTTCTTTCAGTTTTGACAGAGTGACAGTATTATGTTGGTGCTGTTTACATAGAATATTGAGGATATTTTTGTAACCATTTTTTTAGTTAGCCTGGAGTAGTCCTGCTCACCTCTTTGGGTTTTGGACTCCTTTGCAGTGAAAGGTGTAAATAATAATGTCAAACTCAGTGGTTATGAAGAACAGATGAAGTTGATACTGTTCACTGTGATGACTGGTGTTTGTTATAGCTCTCAATGCCATCTGGGTAGAGAAATGCTACAGTATCTGATTGACTGTCTTCATTATTTCAAAAGTTCCTAAAGTATTTAGGCTCAGTTGCTTGATGACTTTGGAGATTTTATTTATTGTTTTTTTTTTGCTTTCATAGTTTTTTAATGGCTCTTTTCAGTTTATTGCATGAAGGGGTTACATTAGACCAAGTTAAAAGCGGACCCCAAATGATTACATTATACAAGCTGTGAGGTTTTTAAACTTGTGACAAGGGACAGAGGGCAAATTCTGCTCATTGCAAGAAAATCCTCACTTAAGCTTCAGAGTCACAAGTACTTGAAACCCATGAAACTTTGCTGATCGTCCTTAGCCAGTCCAATCGCTATCAGGCACTTGCATATGTTCTTGCTCTGGTCACCCTGTAGCTGAATTACTTCTTCATATTTTAGGTGCTCAATTACAGTATCACTGCACGCAAATTTCTTCTTAAATGCCTTCACTAGTTTCTTTTTATGGTGATCATCTGTGATCCCTTGGACAGTAGTTTCTTTCTGCTGTTTCTCTGTTGAATTCTTAATATGAATATAATCCTTAGTGCCCGCAGGAAGCAGGTCATCACACTTACTTGCATCAGCAAAGGGGTCGAAAGAGTTGAGTTCCTTTTCCTTGGTGGAAACAGCCTGTGGAGGGGAGTGGGGAGATGGAATGGATGGAACGTCGGCAAGTGAGGGGGCTCGAGGCGGAAACAGCTGAGTTCTCTGCGGCTGCTCAGTGACTGGGCTCATAATTGGTTTTTAATCTTTCTGTTAAAAACAGGTTGTAGAATAACCATTCAGTTGTGAACATGTTTTTTTCTTGTCTTAAGTAACATTTCAACTGATGCATTAATTTAATAAGTTCTATTATTATTACTATTCAACTAGTATGTAGCACCTGCTCTAGATACCCACCCCTGCCTTGGTGAAGTTTTTCTTACCCAGAACCTTAACCAGGTTTGTTCTTCTATCTATCTCTGTCTGGTTCTTATATATCACTTAATGTTCAGCGGCAAATTACAAGGAGACAAGAAATTGGGACTTTCTTGTTCTTTAAGTAGCTTTCTTTTCTAAATCATGGGATAAACAAGGCAGTTATCAGACATCTTCATTTTTAGTAGAATGCACTTATAGATACTGTGTAGAATGACAGCTTTATCGAAGCTGATGATAAACTGATCTTTAACATATTACCCATTAATAAGACAGATACTATGACAGATTTTTCTAACAAAATGTTTTTCAAATACTTGTGTGTAATCTTATAGGTATAATAATAATGACTTTTAACATTGATTTTAGCACAAATTACAATCTGTAGATAGTGTCACCCTTGGACTATAAAAAAGGAGATATTTTTAAAACTCAGTTAAGCATATTAAAGGCTTTTTTTAGGGCTTATTTATTTTTGTGTATGTGTGTTTTGCCTGCATGTATGTCTGTGTACCACTTGTGTACCTGGTACCCATGTGCCAGAAGAGGGCACTGGATCCTCTGAGACTGGAGTTACAGGTGCTATGAACCATCTTGTGGGTGCTGAAGCCAGGCTCTCTGGAAGAGTAGCAGTGATCTTAATCACTGAAATATCTCTCTAGCCTCCACATACTGAGTTTAAAAAGACTGTATATATCTCTACTTTTTACTTTATGATATTAAAAATTAAAACTTTATTTAGAGAGAAGACTCCAGTTATATCTCTTTTTAGGTAAAAATATGCATATGTGTGTTACATAACACAAACTGTCTTTTTTGTGAATAGAATCTTACTGTCGATACTCACTTAAAATTCACCAACTATATGTGTGATAATGAGATGGACTGACATTTTCCTTTTAAAAGAAGATTTTGAAAATTAGTTGTGAATGCAAAAGAGATGTATTGTGAAGTGAACCAGAAGGACACAGAAAGTATTCCTATGAATATGATTATTAGTCTATAGAAACCCAGGATTTAGTTTTCTCTTGGAACCATTAGAAAGTTTTAGAACTCTAAAGCTGCTATGTATGTACTCACTTTGAGTAAGTGTACCTGTTATGAGGTTTCTGGCCTGGTCTTCCCAGCTTAACCTCCTGGCCCAGACTTTCCAGCCTCGCCTTGTGGCTGGGACCTACAGACCCAAAGTCCCATAGTCCCACTGAAACACACATATGCTTACATTAATTTCATGCTGATTGAACTGGGGCCCAGGCATATAACTTGCATATCTTTACCCTTAAGCTAACTTATGATTCTTATCCTGTTCTGGCCTGGGGCTTGGTACCTTTTCTCAGAAGCATAGTTGCCCTCTGCTTCTTTTGCCTTCTCTGTGACATTTCTGCTCTGTTCTTTCTATTTCCAGAGTTTTGTTAGTCTGGTAGCTCCACCTACACTTCCAGTCGGCCTTTGGCCAATCAGCATTTTTATTAAACTCATAGGCGGGACAATTATTTACAATGAAACAACATAATCCCCCTATATATACCTGACTGTAGGTTGACAATATGCCTTCATTTCTTCCTATTTGTGAAATAAAAATATTACCCTTTTTTAGGTTTGTATGGAAAGTACAGTATGTAGTATGTGCTTATTTACTGGTGCCAGTGATGCTGTTCTGGTAGCTTATGTTTGATGGGTAACCTTTCCACTCTGAGCAGTCTGTCATGAGTGAGACCCTGTAGTCTTAACAGTAATTTTGTAGGCTTGCTTGTTAGAAGAAAGAATATTTCTCATACCAGTAATGTAATATTTTATATGAGGTATAACAATGACTTATCTTTGAAAAGATGGCAGTCTACTTTTTTAAATCTTTATTTAGCTGTAGAAGAAAGAATCATAGCCCTCTGTCGAGACAGATATATTAATACTTTTCGTTTGAATTTATTCTTATTTCTGTTGAAAATCTAAGTGTGCTTCTCTCTTTTAAAAGGTGGTGGACCCAGGAAAAGAAAATTATCTTCTTCTTCTGAGGCATATGAGGAAGAGGAAGAAGATCAGTCTTTAAAAAAGCCACGAGTGGATCGTGTAAGTTGCATTTGAGTTGCTGTATCAGAGTTAGAGTATGCTGGGTGTAGGGCTAGTGAGATTGCTTAAGAGCACTGGCTACTTTTTTAGAGGATCTGGATTAATTCTGAACCTATGGTTCCCAACCTTCTGTAGCTCCAGTCTTAGGGAATCCAATGCCCTCTTCTGGCCTCAGTAAGCACTGCAACTGCATACACGTGGCATACATGCAGTTGAAAAACCCACCTTTCACATCAAATAAAAATGAGTAAAATTAAAAAAAAAAAAGGCTATGGTGAGTGTGTAGGTATCAGACTTGAAGATACACCTAAGTAAATCAGTCTTTTGGAAATTCTATTTCATAGTAGTTCTTTTTGCCATGCTATTAGGTAGTTCTAGTAATGAAGCCAGTGTTCTATAAGCCATGTTTAAAGATTTTTGTTTTCTTTATGTGGTCATAAATATTTCCCATAGTGTTATAAATATTGGTGGAAGAACTGTTATGTATGTTGTTTGGGCTAGAGCCTGTGTCTGGGCAATTCTAACAAGCTAAAAAGTCAGCCCTATCCTTAGTAGGCCAACTGACTAAATAAAGACATTAGAAACCTGAAAACATGGTTTATACAGGTTTATAAAACATTTGCATAATTATTAGAACCATTTAGTGCTATACACCTGCTAAAATAGCCCCACCTAAGAATGTTATAGCTGGGGTAGTAGAGTGCTTGCCTACCATGATGAAAGACTTGAGTTTGCTCTCCAGTACTACATAAAACTAGGTTTGGACATGTAGGCCTGTAATTCCAGCACTCAGAAGGTAGAGGCAGATGACCAGAAGTTCAAGGTCATCCTCAGCTACATATTCAGTTAATACTAACTTGGATTATATGAGACTCTGTCTAAAAAAAAAAAAGGCATTGCAAGTAAAAACTGTGTCAATAAGGACAAGGCATAATAAATGGAGTTGAGACCATAGTTCAGTGGTAGAATGTTTGCTGCCCTTCCCATGGCCCTGAGTTCAAGCCCTAGTACCACCAAAATTCTTAGAGCACACATGTACCAGCAGCAGAAAGCATGAATTAGTCCTGTGGGTATGGGACTACTGTGTAGTTTTAAAAAAAGATGCTGTATATAAAAGGTATCTGCAATTCCAGTACTTGGAAGGCTAAGATAAGTTTCAGTTAAAGCCTCAAATTTGGAATAGCAGCTGCAATTGGAATCGTCATCTGATTTGTTTATGTTACTCTGAACGAATTCTCCAAAACCCATCAAGTTTTGCTGTGAGCCAAGGAAGTGTATTACATTGGGCTGGAATGATAATTTTGTTTTCTGCAGTTTCCTCAAGACAATGATTGTGATTATTGTTTGAGTAAGAAGGGCAGTTCTTGGCACTTTAATTTGATATTTCCCACGTAGTGGTGCATAATTCATGTGTGGACCATTTAGCAGAAAGCACATATGCTTACTGCCATTACTAAGTATGTGTTCTAAGCTCTGTTTTCTGGTGCTAGAGCCATAGGATTAAATCATAACTTCATCCTACTGAGACAGATCTGGGTTGAGACTCTTCATACGGCTTCTGTGTGTGCACCAGTGTAACCACTGAGCCCTTGGGTACTTTTCAACAAACAGTGACTTCTATAGCTGGTAGAAGAATGAGATCCTAAAGGAATAACAAATGATAGGCACGGCAGCCACCAAATGCTGAGTGCTTCATTTGTGTTTTCAGGTATTTCATTCCAAAAAACTTTTCCAGATACCTATTTGTGGATTTGCTTTCATTGCTATTGTTTAATTCTAGAGATATTGAAGACTTGTACATGACTTTATATTTTATTGAAGAGAAATTCAAATTGGATAAAATTGCCATTTTAGCATGGGCAGTTTAATACATTTAGGACATTCAGTGTTGGGCACTGTAACCATGCCTGTCCAGTTCCAAATGTCTTACCATTCCATGATGGCAGGCTGCACATAAAAGGAGGAGGGTCTCCTTGTTTCTTCATTTACCTGGCCCACAGCAATAGCAGTCTGCTTTTCCCTCTCTGGATTTACATATTCTGGGTATTCCATTTATAAATGTAATAATACAAACATATCATTTTTGAAGTTTATCCAAGCTGTAGCATTTATTTCATGTTTGTTTATTTCTTAGGTGTCTTACACTGTGGTTTGTCTAGGCTCATCCTGAACTCATGCTATTCCTTCTTCCTCAGCCTCCTTACTGTTGGAATTAAAGTTTCTATACACCAGCCACCAGTTTGCTTTCCATTTTTCATTGATAAACATTTGAAATATTTTTAAGACAAACCAGGAATAAAGAGAATTGTGGCAGCTAGAGCCTTTATTGCCATAGCATTTGGGAGGGAGAGACAGGAAAATCAGGACTTCAAGGTCATCCTGGCTATATAACAAGGCCAAGGCCAACAAGACCCTCTTTCCAGAGGTGGGATAGCTGTTAGTAGCACATGCTGCTAAAACTGCTGTAATCTTTCAGAGAACTCAAGTTTGGTTCAAAGCACCCATGTTGGGTGGTTCTCTACTGCCTTAAATTCCAGTTCCTAAGGATCTAACACCTTTTTTGTAGCAGACACGCTACACATAAGTAAATACAGTTTTGTGTTTTGTTTTTTGTTTTTCTGAGACAGGTTTTTGTAGCCTAGGCTGCCCAGAAACTCCCTCTGTAGATGAGGCTGGCCTTAAACTCAGAGGTCTGTCTCTCCCTTCCAACTGTTAGTATTAAAGGCATGTACCACTGTGCCTGGCCTAATACAATTTAAAAACAAACAAACAAACAAACAAACAAACAAAAAAACAGATGAACTTAGAGGGTTTGAGAAAATGGCTAAGTTGGTTGGTACAGCACTAATTCTTGCCAAAAAGCATGAGAACCTTAATTTTGATCCCTAGCACCTACCTAAAAGCTGTGTACAGTAGTGTGCCTATGTAAGCCCAGTAACAGGGATCAGAAACAGGCTAATCTTTAGAGCTTGTCAAGCCAGTTGGAGAGGTCCAGGTTTAGTGAGTACCTGCATGAACAAAGGTGTAGAGTGCCTGAAAACCCTGAGGTCAGTCTGTGGCTTTCACATGTGTGTGAACATTGCACCTTGACCTACCTGAACACGTGCCCCATTATGACTGAGCCTTAGGAATGCGTTGTGGAAAAACACTGTTTTGCCCTGACACTTGGCTGTTTATGTCTCATCTGTAATCTTTAAAGTACTTGCGTTTCAGTTCCATAATGTTCCATCTATTTTGTTTTGTTTCTCGGATAATATATGTTCAGGGTCACTAATGCTAAATAAAGCTTTTGGCATGAATTTAATTCCTGAGGAGTTTGAAATGTTTTCTCCCAATACTATTTATTGTTTCTCTGCTTAGAATCATGTTCTTCTGATGCTTCTGAGTAGATACTGTAGCCTGTGAAGCTCATTGTATTCTGGGCCACTGCATCCTTTTTGTTACGAAATGCATGCAGTTTTCTTCTTTCTGTAGGTCAGTGCATACAGTTTGTTTTTATGTTGTTGGTGACCAAACCCTGCCTGGTCTTGTTTGTGCAGGTGACCAATGAACATCCCCATAGGTTTTATGCCTCAACATAGGACTTGATTTGCACCTGTCTTTATAGAATATCATCTTGTCCCTCTGTGCCAGAGAGTAACGTTTACAGTTAGTTATTTTTCTTCAGCTATTAAAAGATAACTAGCAGCTCAGTTGCTGGATAGTATGGATAAAGTAGAGTGAGAAAGACTTGGTCTTACCTGTTTTCCTCTCATCCCTCCTCATCCCATAGGGAGAAGAAACAAGTGAGTCTGCAGAAGCTAGCAGTAGCTGGGAGAAGCAGGAAAGCATTGTATTGAAATTGCAAAAGGAATTTCCAAATTTTGATAAACAGGTAAGAAGGGTAGAAGCATAAAAAATTAGTGTGTGCTATATGTATTACAAAATAGTGTTTGAGTTAAACCATGTGCAGATTCTGATTAGTATTATATAAATATTTTAAACTTCCTTGCTAATTATCTTATTTTCTATGCTTACTGCTTGTGGTGTCAGTATTAAGATGAAACCATAATAAACATAACTGTAGTAAAATTGTGAATCCTTGAGTACAAAAGGCTATCCTGACTGTCTCCGTCATGCTCTCATTCTTTAACTTTTTCATAAGAATTTTAAATTGCAGTGCTGATTTCAATGTCTTCATGTTCCATAAAGATCGATCTTTCCCTAGTTAATTTGAACATGTTTAGTGTCACTAATGTCTCATGTCAAGCATGCCAGTGCTTTAAAGGGGCCTCTGCATTATCTCATTACTGCATATTGAAGCACATAGTTGTTTAACATTTGGAAAATGTTTACATTGTCATGAATGTGTTCTATTTTGTGCTCGGGCAATCCGTCTGAATTCTGGTGAACTGAATGCATAGTCTTGTTATGCTTGTTCTTTACATGTGTTATATATGCATATTTTCCTGCTGGATTTATAGCACAAATGATAGAGCACACTTGCTATATATACACAGAGACTAGGCTCCATCCCCAGAAACATGTTGTGTATACTGATGCATGTGTATTATCCTGGCACTAGGGAGGTGAGGCAGGAGGATCTGAAGTTCAAGGTTATTATTGGCTACATAGCAAGTTAGAGGCCAGCCTGCACTACATAATCCTGTTTTGGAGGAAAAAAATAAATGTTTTTCTCCAGTGTGGTAGTGAAATAATCTCAGTAGGCAAGAGGATCAGAAGTTCAAGGCCATCTCTGGCTATTTAATCCTTGTCTCAGAAACATAAAACCCAGCAACAACAAAGGTTGAAGGCAGTTTATAAATGCCTAGCTGTGTAATGAAATACCTGTTTTAGTTACTTAAATAGATCTTTTTTTTTTTTAAGTACTTTTAATAGAGCTAGAAAAAAAAAGTCACACTTCCATCCCTGTTAAAAACTGTATTTCTAAAGTGAAATTAGACAGAAAGAATTTATAAAGTAGCTCTAAAACAATGACAGTACCTGGTGAGGTGATGCACACCTTTAATCCTAGTACTCAGTGAGTTCAAAGCCAGCCTGGTCTACATAGAGAATTTCAGCCAGTTCTACATAGTGGGACCCTGTTTCAAAAAGACAAAAAATAACAAACAAAAAAGATGTGCTAGTAGTATGAATTCCTTATTTTTAGTAATTAATAAACATTTTTCTATATTGCTAATTTAACAGAAAAATAAATAACTTAATTTCAGGAACTAAGAGAAGTTCTCAAGGAGCATGAATGGATGTACACAGAAGCCTTGGAGTCTCTCAAAGTGTTTGCAGAAGATCAAGGTAATCAGTAATGGGCAGTGTGCATACCTCCTTCAGCCTAGTTCTACTGTAGAAGAGTAAAGCCTGTCAGCTACTGACTTGCAAGTGATGTGGGGTGTATTAATGTAATATGTTCTAAAGGATGAATTCCCAAATATTTTGACCCGTGCTTCCCCATAATAAAAGTCAAAACAGTACACAACTTTTTCTTACATAATCTTTTCTGATTCTTAAGGTGCACTTGAAGTTGTATTGAGTTGTTTACATTTTGACATCTGTCAGGATGGATCTTGCAATTGATTGCATATGAACATGCATTTGCATGAGTTTGGAAAGCACTGACCTTAAGAACTCAAGAGTATTATCATCCTAAAAGAACAGTCTTTCAATCCATATGGAGTTGTGCACTGCACAAAGTGGTGGAGTAAAGGTGGTGACATAATGCTAGGTTGTATATGTTTAGTGTTGTTTCTACCCAAGAATCAAATAGGCTCAGCATTTCATAAATTTCAAAATGGTTTCTAAAGTTTAGCACAGTGACTTTGATTTTTATTTTATTTAATTCATTTAATTTAGTTTTTACATGGCAAAAGCATGAACATATAATAACATAACTCTGGAAGGTCTTTGAATAAATAGAAAATCACTCTTATTGTCTGTGGGGTTTGTCTAAGACCTATACTGATACCAGAAATCAACATACACTCTGGCACTCAATTCTCTTATTTGAAGTGGCATGATATTTGCATATGACCTGCACTTGATCTTATGCTTCAAGTCATCTTAAGATTGCTTACAACACCCGGTATGAGATACATGTTGTGCAAGTTGTTTTTATCTTATGTATGGAATAACATGAAATTTACATCAGTTCTTTTTCTCATCTATTTTTGCATGGCTTGTTAGATCCATAAATTTGGAACCCACAGAGAGAGGTCAGGGCAAATAGTATATGAATTTATAGATTAATTATTGCCTGCTTTCTTATGAAAATAATGTTAAGAAAAACTGTATCTTCATTCACAGGCAGCTTAAAATTCAGTGAAATACAGAGTAGTGGCATTTTGAAGTAATATGTTTAGATAATGGTAAACTTAAATTATTAGGCATAATGATACTGCTCTGCTGCTTCCATCAGTGTGCAATGATGCCTGGGCTCCTATATGCTCTTTGGGCGGTTTGTGCACATGTAGCTGCCATCTGTATCCTAGGACATTGTTGAAATGAGTCATTCTAGCTTATTGGTATCTCACATTCTGTTTTATGTTGCTCCTAATATATGTCAAGATTTGACAGTAAGTTGTAGTTGAATTCTTAAGTGTTCACAAGGAAAATGTACTGTTTACATACTCTTATTTGAAGTCTTATATTTTATATTTTATTTAACTTACATATTTCAAACTTAGTTACAACTTTTGTATTTTTTGTACACAGATATGCAGTGTGCTTCACAAAATGAGGTTACAAATGGAAAAGAAGTTACAAAGAATCAAAATAATTCTAAAAATACAGCTAAAACAAAAATGAAACAGAAAATTTCTGTGAAATCACAAAATGGCTTTAATAAGAAACGCAAGAAACATGTATTTAATCCTAAGAAAGCCGTGGAAGACTCTGAGTACGATTCAGGTTCTGATGTCGGGAGCTCCCTGGATGAGGACTACAGCAGTGGTGAGGAAGTGATGGAGGACGGCTATAAAGGCAAAATTCTCCACTTCCTTAAGGATGCTTCAATTGCTGAACTGACTTTAATTCCTCAGTGTTCTCAGAAAAAGGCTCAGAGGATAATAGAACTCCGGCCCTTTAATAGTTGGGAAACTCTGGTAAGGCTTTCTCTGTCTCTCTCACTGTCTCTCTGCCTCTGCCTCTGCCTCTGCCTCTGCCTCTCTCTCTCTCTCTCTCTCTCTCTCTCTCTCTCTCTCTCTCTCTCTCTCTCTCTCTCTCTCTCTGTGTGTGTGTGTGTGTGTGTGTTAATTTATAGTACCGTTTATAGTCAGGTTGTCTTCAGCCCAGGGAAGCATAGATGGGTGGCCTTAGCCTGTGTAGAGTCAAACATTACTTTCATTGTAAGCCAATAGTATTTCAAATAGTGTCATATGACCTAATTTTGAATGAATTAAGGGGTGATTTTCTTGGAAAATCCCAAGCTGATTGGCTGGGAATGCTGTCACTCATCCTTTTGCATAGAAACTTGGTTCATTCCACTGCAGAAGAAGAAATTAGAGCTTACTTTAAGGAAGGAGTTACTGCTGAGACACCATGCAGAAGGCAAGAATGTGGCAGACATTTGACTACGAGGCTTGAAGAGCAGTAGCAGCGGCCAGAGGCGTTCCATAGCCCCTATGCCGGCCTAAGTGCTTTATGCTTCCCCACAAAGAAGCAGTTGTTTATTTTCTTTTTCTTCTAAATGTGACAGCTCAGTTTCTAACATGTTTCTCCTGGTTAAACAACGTGGCCATTTCATGGAGCATAGCAGGCTGCAGCATTTTTAATTGAAAAAATAGCAAAAGTTGTGGAAGCATAGAATTCAAGTGTAGAAGGGCCTGAGCTCTGGTAAGTACACTTTGCACGATCATTTTGTGGTGTTTGACTTCCTGTGAATGAATTTTATCTAAAATACCTGTTTTTTTGAGTTTTATAAGTCTCAACAGTTCTCAAATCTTATTCTTATATATACCCTTCTGTGTTTTAAATTTTACTCAACTTTTGTGAAAATGTGTGGCTTTTTCATGAGTTGTGTACAGGCCCTCCAAGGGAAGTAGTATGAATGGTTGTGGCTGTGAAATGAGGTAGCTCTTGCCGCTTTGTGGAGGTTTCAGAGTTTTAGTCCTTGTTTTGTGGAGTGGAGATGCATGCATTGGTGACTAGTTTTGTACCTGTAACAAATCTAAATGAGCATGAGTGACCTTGGTAAATATCTTGAAGTGTTGGTCAGGGAGGTTTCTGCAGAACAGTTTTAAAAAGCCTCCTTCTTTTCTTAAAGTATTTCAGCATATAGAAAAATATCAGTCCAGTGCAGTTTTAAACAACACACACACAGACAGAGACAAAACCTTGCGTTTTGCCCCAAGCGTATACTTTTCCAGAGAACATCTGTCAAAGCAGATCCCTTTCAAAACTTGTTTGGCTTTGCCTGAGTGATTATTTGTTGAGGTATTTGCTGAAGGGCTTTCTTGTTCTTTTTTCCCTTTTTATTTTTCTTTTAATCTTTAATGGTCTGTTATTATGAGGTTTGATTGCTCAGGCTTGTTAGGATTCTAATTTATCTAATAAGGGATTCAGTTATCTCAACTAGTTTGTGTAGTCATTGTAACTACTTGCCCAGATAGCTTATAATAAAAGCAGATTATATAGTTTTACCGAAGTATATGTGCCAGATGTTTAAAGAAATATTCAGCAACTTAACATGGAGAAGACATATTTCTTAATTAGTTGGCAGAGTTTATATCAGTCTTGACATGAATTTGGAGATTAATATGCACTGTTCCTATTTAAGTCTCTTGACTTCTTTTCCCTTCAAGAAATGGAACATAAAGACTATTGTTTCTCCTAGCCAACCCACCTCAATGCTAAAAATTTTATGAAATAGTGAAAAAGTACCTGAAAAGTACGTTGTTTATTTTATTTTACTAGTACAGTGTTTTGTTAGTCTGAACAAAGTATATAAATAAGCTTTTATAAATTATTAGTTAGACAAGTTAATCTCAAAATCTGAAATTTTAATTTCTTTAGAGCGTTTAGCTTTTACTTTCCAGGACCAGCATTTTGAATATAACCATAAAACATTTTATTAGTTATCAATGGAAAAGTTAATTTTCTGTACATGTCTATAAGAACTTTATGATTTACTCTGTTTTTATTAGTTACGTGTGGTGATCTATCCAGTATTAAAGGAAACAATAGCAAAACTACTTATCCCCATAATCTTTTATTTTGATACCTGTTGCACTTAGAAATTACTACAACAAGTTGGAGTTACTGTATTGCACAAAGCTTACTGAATTTACAAGATACTACAGATTTAGGTCAGTCATTTGAAACCCTTCAATCCCTAAAGGGGTTGAAGTTTAGTTTTAGCAGTCTTTAAATAAGCTGTAAATTCATAAATATTTTGTCAAAAGTGCAACTTGAACGTGAAAACTTAAAACCAGAACTCGGAAAGTTCTAAAGTATAGATTTTCTTTAAAGCTTTAGATATATAATGTAATGTAAATCTGATTCATGTAATATATATTTGCTTAACAAGTCCTGTCGTTTTTGTATTTTTCTAATTTTCTTCCTCCTTTCCCTGCTTAAGTAGAAAACGTTTTCTAACCACTTTCATTTTATTTAGAGAAGAATAGTTGTTACTTAAAAGATGTGAATTGAGGGTATTTATATTTGTAGCTTTATTCATTCCTTTTTCTTTGTATTGTGATTTCAATAATGTTAGATTTCCTTTAGGAATTTTCTTTTTTACCCAAGGATTTTTGTTGTTGTTTTAGAATAGCAATACTTTACATGGTAGTATAAGGAAACTAAAGCATTGTAAGTATAGCCACCTTTGAAAAATGTAGCAATCAAAAAATGACATTGGTTTAAAAGTCACTATTGTGAACATGGTAAAACTGGAGTTTTATTGGGAAAATTCACATTTGATGTCATCAGTTCACCAATTACTTGCTGAATCTTGGTCTTTCTAGCCAAGCAGAAAATAGATTAAGGGTAGTATTATGTCATGTCCATATTGTACTTTTAATTGTACTCTAATAAGTAAATTAGAGTATGTGTTTGTGGGGGCCCAGGGTTCACTCCACAGCTCCAAATAAATCAAACATGTCAGATATGGTTGCATACGCCTATAATCATAGCACTTGGGATCTAGAAATAGGAGAATCAGAAGTTCAAGGTTTGCCTTGGCTATAGAACAAATTTTAGGCCATATTGAGCTATGGAGACCTTGGGGGAGAGAGAGAGAGAGAGAGAGAGAGAGAGAGAGAGAGAGAGAGAGAGAGAGAGAGAGAGAGAGAGAGAGAGAGAGAGAGAGAGAGAGAGAGAGAGAGAGAGAACACATTTTGTTCAAAAAGAAAGCGTATTGACACTGCTCAATGTAATATTTATGAATAGTTTGCTTCATAAATATTTACTACCATCTTTAGAATGTTGTGGTTTGGTGTAGATATGATTTAACATTGTCCGAGCAGGTTCATTTTCTGTCCAGTGCTGCTCTGTCTTCTAGTGAGTCACAGAAACAGTGCCTGATTTTCCCTTGTGTAGCTGTAAGATGTTTGCCTGCATGTTACTCAACCCTGAAACAGTTATATTTTCTTTGAGATAGAGTGATTTTAAGATTACTCTACTGGGACTCTATTTTAATTTGTATAAGTTTGATAAACTATTAAACTACAGATGCATTCTGAGTAGTTTGCAGGCTGCTGCCAGATATGTAATAATAAGTAAGAATTAAGTAATTTTATAAACTTAAACTTGACTCTAAACAATTTTTCTGCTCTTATAAAAATTCAAAAAGTATTGTTTTTGCAAGAGTGACACACTGTGGCAGGAGAGAGTTACTTCAGTTCCCGGGTCTACCATTTCCTTCTCTTAATACTAGGCACTTAGATTCAGGGCCTCATGCTTACCCTTCTGCAGATACTACCTTTCAGAGATAAATGTTTTGGGGATGCTACTTGAGGTTTTTAATGAGAGATGATGAGTGGCATGTTGATATAATCTCTTTTCATTAACTATCCAGTAAGTAGGAATTGTATATTTTCTGTATACTCTCAGAATAAATAGTAATTTTGAAGATGATTTTATTTAATAATGTTGAAACACTGTAGTGGTGAAAACTGTAGTTTATCCAAAATTCTACCAAAGATTACCCACCAAAGACAGTTTCGCTTAAGATAGTGTCATTTTTTTCATTGATACATTCATGCTGGTTAAACGATTCTTTTGTCTATATTTATCTGTGACCTAGATTTACTAAAAATTCTGTCCTACCTAAGTTTGTGGTAATAATCTCCAATAGGTGTTTTAACTTTTTTTTTTTTTTTTGCTTTTTTCAACTTTTCTGCATTATAAATACATGACATTTCCTTTTTCTTTCTTTCTTTTTTTTAAAGTATTTTTATACTAAGGAGTAGAGTTAAGTACTTCACACCAAGAATTACAGTCACCTTTCTAGCACAGGTTTTGTTTTTAACAATATTCTTCTTTTTAAATAAAGAACATTTGTTTGAATTAGACCTTTTTTTTCTTAATTCTTTTATGTGTGTAGATGTTTTGTCTGCATGCATGTTTGTGCCTGGTACCCATGGAGCCAGGAGGATTCCCTGGAGATGGAGTTCCAATTGTGACTTGCCAGCTTTCACCTACAATGCTGGGAGTTAAAGCTAGGTTTGGAAGAATAGCCAGGGTGTGCTTGTAACTGCTGAGCCAATTGAACCTTTTAATTTTTACTTTTTAGACAAGGCTGTGTGGTCTAGCTTGCCATCAAGTTCTTGATCCTTTTGCTTTGTCCCCCTGTCTGTAAATATGTATAAGGTCTCATGTAGCCCATGCTAACCTTAGCTCAATGTACAGTTGAAAGTGGCCTTATAATTTTTGTTCTTTCTTCCTCTATCTCCCAATTGCTGGATTTGCAAGCATGTGCCACAAGACCTCACATTAAGTAATTTTTGGTAAAACTAAAACTTACCGGGCTTAATGCTTCTTGTGGTCAAGTTTTCAAAGTGTTTTAAAATAAGAAATCTTAACCAACCCTTTTCACTTAAAACTTCTCAATTGCTTTATGGTGTTCATCAGAATGGTCCTTTGTTCCTCTCCCACTTTCTTGTTGAAAATAATCTTGTGCTCTTCTAGGCTCTAACATGTTGTTCTTGTGGTTAAGACAGTTCTTCATTACATATAGGCTTACTGCACTGAAAGGACTTTCTAGGTCTTAGTAATCTGCTTGTGATACAGGCCTATAAACTTCACTTTTTCTTTCCTAATAACAGTAAACCATGTGAGAGAGGAACTGTTTGTATATAGCAGATACTTTTACCAGTATTTACAAAAAAACAAAGCAAATATCCCTCCTAAAATTTGCACGATAAATAGTGGTTGGCTACAGAAAAGAATATTAATTTATAAAAGTGATATCACTTTACCAAAAAAGATTATTACTTGTTTTGAGCATTTAAAAATATTTACCTTTTCTCCGTGTGCATGTATTTATGTGTCTGTGTGTACATGTGTATGGGTGCCTGCAGAGGGCAGAAGGGGGTGTTAGATACTATGGAGCTGAAATTATAGGTGGTTGTGATTTAACCTGATGTGGGTGATGAGAACCAAACTTGAGTCCTTTGCAAAGCAGCAGGTACTCTTAACTCTGAGCCATCTCTCCAGCACTAAGATTCAGGTCTTAAAGTTATCTGAGGGAAGACTTGTTTGCATTGAGAAAAAGCAGAGACTTTGAATTGTTATGCAGCTTTATGACATTATAAATTTTATGGATCCAGTTGTTGGATTTAATGAGTTGCTGAGGATAATGCACCTTGTATTTTTTTGCACACAATGTATTTATTCTTGATTTCTAGCTAGCTTTGGTGTTTTCTCTCATATGCAAACTTCCAACAAACTGCACAGTAGACATGAGATAAATTTTGCTTCATTTTTAAATGATGTTCTTTTTACATATTCACTTCACTTTCTCCTGTCTTCTGCCCCCCACACTTACCCCCACTCCCTTCACCATTCCATTTCTTCTCTGCTTCTGTTCAGAACAGGGTAGGCCCCCGTGGATATCAATTAAACATTGCATATCAAGTTGCAGCAAGACTAGGCACCTCCCCTTGTGTTAAGGTGGGCAAAGCATCCAGTATGAGAGTAGGGTCCCAAAAGCCAGCAAGAGTCAGAGGCAGCCCCTGCTCCCACTTGTGTGCTAGAATCACACAAGAAGACCAAGCCACACAAATATAACATATATGCAAGGGAATAGGTCAGCCCCATACAAATTTTTTGTCTATAACTTTTTATTCCATTTTAAAATTAACATTTTAAATGAAGATTTTCAGTAGAAACTCTTTCCCTATTGATTATGGATAAGTTTTCCCTGAAACGTTTCACCTAGTGATTTTGAATATTGCCCCTATAGAAATGTAATATGCAAAATCAATGTTTGGGCCATTGGAAAGACATCTCAGTGTTTAAGAACACTCACTGCTCTTCTAGAAAATCCAGTCTTGATTCCCAGCATTTATATGGAAGTTCACAACTGTAACTCTAGTCCCAGATTGTATGACGCCATCTTCTGCTCTCTGTGGGCACTGTACACATGTGGAACATATACCTGAAAGCCAAACACTCATACACATAAATAAAATATATTTTTAAATGAAAGACAAGCATATCAGTGGTTCACAGTTCTGTTTTGTGACATACTGGGGAGGGTAGCACATGCCTTAATCCTTCCAGAGGTAGGCTGCTCTTTGTTAAAGGTCATGAGATTTATATAGTGAGTTTTAGATCAGCCAGCTGTGCATTGTAGAGTAGAAAGAAACTTTGTAGAATAGATTGGAGAATTTGACTCCTACCAACTTTAGTATAGAAGAAATAAAAGTGTATTTTTTACAAATTAAATTTTTTTTCACAAAATAGCATATTTCAGAACTGTTTAATTTGCATTGTGTGGGTTTCTTGTTCTGTTTAGAAACACTGTAACCATAAGGAAGACTTATTGTAACTTAGAAGTGTATGGTAAATATTGCATGGTGATATGAATCAAAATGATATATTTTTAATCTAGCAGATGGCTGTGTGTTAACGTTCTCTCCTCAGTTCTGGATTGAGGTTTTTCTCAGCAGGCTGTCAAGTAGCTTCTGCACTTTTTTGCTTGCTTTGAACAAAGTAGTTCAGCTTTGTTTTTCAAGGTGTAAGTTTTCAGCTATTTGTGTGAAAAATTTGATTCAGGATTTCCTTGTGAAAACATTAAAATTTTACACAATCATTTTCATGGGTGCTATATTATAGTTGGTTTTAAAGAGTTTTATGTAATTATTAAATTGGTCATAATTAGCTTGAGTGCTTGTTGCTTATGATCAAAGCCAGGGTCTTTCACATGCTGGCAAATGCTCCACCACTGAGGTGTACACTTACATTCATAAAATTATATTTTGACTTGTGATACTTTTCTAGTTAATAATGTCAATTTAAAAATAAAATAATAGTCCGTGTCTTGATGGATGCCTTTATTGCTATCACTAAAGCAGAGGCAAGCAGAGCTCTATGAGTTCCAGGCCAAGGCAATATAGTGAGAGCCTGCCTCAAAAGTAAATAAATAAAATAAATAAAAACAAATAAATGGCTTGATATGGTGAATGATAAATAACTATGTTTGAAACTTGTAGAATTGTACTTATTGTAAGTATTGAATAGTCACAAAAAATGGCGGAAATGGAAGTGAGTTTAGACCCACAGTAGATTTTGCTATTATCTTTACTAATATGGGTAAAGCTGCACTTTGGGGGAAAATTAGCGAATAGGAAATAGGAAACTTAGTATTTCTAATATAAAGAAACAATTGCTGCCAGTATCAACATGATAAATCGGAGCTCAGTTATTTTATGTGGAAAGAGACATAGAAGCACATAGGAATTCAGACATGGATATGAAAAGCCAGCTCTCTCAGCAAGCACTTCAGTAATAATAAGGCTTCACAGACTTTTCTCCCAGCATCGTTATACACTCCTGCTACCCAATGTTTGGGAGGCAGAAGTGAGAAGTTACTGTTCTGAGGCTAATCTGAGTCATGCCATAAAACCTTACATACATTCATTTGGTAAGTAGAAAAGAAATGATATTCTGCTACTACACTTGAACTCTTAAACTATTTTTCTTTTTATGTCCTAGTTCACAAAGTTATCCAAGGTCAATGGCCTATCTGAAGATTTGATATGGAATTGTAAAACACTAATTCAAGAAAGGGATGTAGTTATAAGACTTATGAATAAATGTGAAGACATTTCAAATAAATTGACCAAACAAGTTACCATGCTCACCGGCAATGGAGGCGGATGGAACATAGAGCAGCCCTCCATTCTCAACCAAAGGTATCATTTACTGAACATAGTTATTTTGATTGTGAATAGAGTACCTAAGCATTTATTTGCATTGTGGTTAGGGAAATTAAATGTGATTCAGTACCTCAGTGGCACATAGTGGTATACTTACATGGTTTCATTGACAAGGTATCTTATTATATTGGGTCATAATGTAGTATTATGTAGCCTTTGTCTTCCTTAGCTGGTAGCAGGTAGTTTTGTGTATAGTCACAGAAGCCTTAAAGATGGTGCTAGCCATGCTTGTGTAAACTGAGTGCTCTTTGTGTTTAACTAGTTTGAAAAACCCAGATTTTTCAGTTTGCTCGGGGGTAAGGACATGGCAGATAGTAACTGTACACAGTCTTCAGATGCTACTCAATAAAATACCTTGCCAGAGCCCTGGCAAAAGCTAAACTCGCACCCAACCATCAGTAAATATTCAAGTGGCATTTTGTAATTTGAAATATGGCCTTGGAGGGTTGTGGTAGGAAAAAATACATTTTTAATTTCTCCTAAGAATTTGCTTAATTTTAAGTAGTTTGGAAATGTAGAGCTGTTCAGAATACTTCCTATACAGGAAATAGGTGCAATTGCTTATTTTGATGTTTTCTTGCTTTTTTGAGACATAGCCTTAGCTGGCTTAGTGCTCACTCTGGAGTCTAGCCTGGTCTTAAATTCATGGCAATCCTCTTGACTTCCCTAATTAGTGCTAAGTTATAGTTGTACTCTACCACATCACCACACTTGCTTGCGATAACTTGGTAACAAAACCATGAAAATAACTCAAGTTCCTAAAATCAGTGAATAGTTGTAATAGATTGTAATAGAACTGCATGCACTATGCTGTGTTGCACAACTTTAAAAGCAAGTTAGAGTCAGGTATGATGCCTCATCCCTGGAATCCCAGCTGGGAGGTCAAGACAGGAGGATCATCATGAATTTGAGGACAGTGTTAGCTACATTGTGAGTTCTAGGCTTGCTTGGGCAATGGGGGAAAAAACTTAACAATCAGAGAGGGAGAGAGATTGTTTAGAGTATTTGTACTTAGTTGTGCAAAGTATTTCTTACATTTTTGTTTTGTTTTAGTACTAGGGTTTTAGCAAAATGATTACTTTAGTTATTGATTTTAGGAACATCTAGTGTTCTATTTAATGATCAACGCTTGTTGCTGATGATCATTGTTTAATAGTTCAAAATCATAGTGTAAAGCAAAAAGAAAAAAAGATGTGGTTATTGGCCTTTAAAAGTAAGCTCAAATCTTTTCTGTGCCCTTCTAGGGTGCTATGTGTGGTGTAGGGAAACGTGATGCAGCTCCCACAAAAGAAGCCCTTTGTGTGTTGCGTAGACAGAACTATGTCAGCAAAGTCATCTCCTAAGTGTAGTTGGAGCTGCTGCTGCTGCTTGTTCTTCAGCGTGGACGTGGGGAGTTCTTCACTCTGCCAGACTTTCCCAGTTGAGTCCACTTTATCATAACTTGGAGTTTAATACTGAGTACTTTACTGCATCACTTAAAAACTCTCAACCCACATTGACAAATTCCTCTTCTAAATAGTGTGGTCAGGTGATACTCTCTCTCCTTGTCCTTAAACTAAGGTTTTTAAGCCATAGTTTAATTAAAAATAGTAATGGGTTTCTTTATGATATTTTTATTTTTTACAAAATGCTTGATAGATGAGAAATTAATTTTTAAGTTCTCTTTGGATCAAAGTCTGAGTTATACCCCCAGGTTTCCAGCCTTTGTAGCTACCAGTATAGAAACATATGCAGTTGATCCTTGCCTTACAAGGGTAAACAGTGCCCATACAACAACTACCACACTTGCAACTTTATTTAGCTTTGATGGTGCCAGGGATAGAACCACTGTCTCTCACTGAGCACAGAGTTGTGTTACATCCCTAGCCCCCAGGATCTTTCTTCTCTTAACAGAGCAGAACCTTTGTGGCAAAGTATACATGGAAGTATTGCTAATGCTACATGTTTAGTAATAGAAAATTTGCCTTTGGAGGTACAGACATTTTCAGAACTGCATGTTACAAATTATTTCAGGGTTATAGAGATTCCTCAACTGTTAAGAGTGCTTGCTGTTCCTCAAGACTTGATAGTTCCCAGTACCCACATCTGGCAGCTCACAAATGCCTGTAAATCTATTTCACTCCAGAGATTTGATGCCTTCTTCTGGCCTCTGTCGGCACTCAGATATCCCTCTACTCCCATACACATAAAAAGTAAAAACAAACTATTAAAGCAATAAAATCTTTTTGGAGATGAAATTTGTCATGTGTACTTTAAAACTATTGCATATGCGTACTTACTACTTCACAATGTTAAACTTTAGAGTTAAAATATAATGACGTAAGGAACAGTGGCATCAAATTTCAGCTTAGTTCAAATTTTGTAAGCATGTTGGGTGTGTCATTTTTCTTTATAACTGTGGCCATCTTTAAGACTATTAGTTGATATGGAATTGATCAGTTTTAAATTTTCACTGAAAAGATTCCTAACTTGCTCAGCATATACTATGTTGTCTGTTTTTTCCAAGCCAAATCTATAAAAGGTTGTCAGGAGAGGCTTTCTGTCTGTTTTTAAACAGGAGTTGCGACCTTTATCAGTAATTTAAAAAAAAAAAAAAAAAAAAAAAAAAAAGCCATAGAATGATACCAATGCAAATTGTTTAACTTGAATAGTTCTATTCAAATAACTAATATAGTGATTTTTTTTTTAAAGCTATGGAATGTTTAGAGGATATAAGCTTTGGTTAGATGGCAGATCTTGTCTTAGTAGGGAACGTTGTTCAAACAAGCTTCTCTGTGTCACATTTTTTAATTTCAGACTAATTATATGCAGTCTTGGCATCTCTGCTTCTGTCCTTCACTACTTTGAAAATCATGTTGAAACTAGCTCTTTTTCACAGCAGATGTAGGCCTTACTTAATTTCACACTGAAGTAATCATGCTGATTGGGGAGATTCCCCCCCCCCCCCCAGCAGAAAAGTCACTTCCAAATAATCCATTTCTTCTTCTTTATTTTTTTATTTATTTTTATTTTTTATGATCACAGGAGATTTTAAAGTAGCATTTTCCTCCATTGCTGCCAAAAGAACCTCCAGCCTAGAGATGCTTGTCAAATTATACATTTAGAGTTCTGAATACTTCCTACATTCTTACCAGTAAACAAATAGTTGGTTATTAACATTCAGTTATTCAATTTCTTAGGAAATTGTCAAAAGAAGTGGGAGGAAGGTTTGTTTACATAACATTTATATAATAAGCCTTGCTTAGAAAGAATATACCTATTGTCATATTAAATTAGAGTCATCACCCCCACCCCCCTTTTTTAAGCGGTACTGGGCATTTGTCCATGCTAGAGTAAGCACTCTTTAACAATTGAGGCATATTCCCATCCAGTAAATGTGATTTAAGTTTTCTTTCTTAAACCACTATTTACATCTTTGTTGATCTTTTTATGTTGGTCCACTTGTGTCCTAAATAAAGCATCTGTATCAGGCAGCAATTTTGTCATACTAGGCAACATAGTCACAAGAGCTAGACAGAATTAGCTATGGGCCATATGCGTGAATATACATATATACATACGTATATGCATACTTATGTATGAATATATTTTTGAAACAAAATACTCCAATTTAATAAAGCTGTCTAGCTAATTCAGTTGCTTTCACTAAGCTTCTTTGTAATTGCAAATAAATCAATATTCTTTGAATGGGTCTTTTTGTATAGTGGGTGCTTTTCACTCACAACATTTAAAAAATTGTGTGTAAGCATTTTTACATATCTTTTAAACCTTTGTAATTTTGGTTAAAGAATATTTCTTGATTTTTATGTGATAGATTCTGTGCTGGGGTGTTATAAATGTTATAATTCTTCCTCCTTACCAAAATTTTGTTTTCATGAAATGTCAACCATATGTGTATTTGATGACTAAAGAAAGCTTTGGTAAGCTCTCATAATAATAATTAGGTGTTGACTTGACCATAGGATAAGTCAGTAAAAGCTTTGTTGTTTTGTGGCTAAAGGGTAGGCTTTGGGGCTAGCACATTATACAACTCACAAACCACATACAACTCCAGGTGGTCTCTGGGCACCAGGGGTGCCTGTGTTGTAAAGACATGCACATAGACAAACACCTGCACACATAAAAATAAATTTTTAAAAAAGGTGGGCTTTGGAGTAGACCTAATTGAATTATAGAGCCTTAGGAAAGTCTTATCTCATTTCTCAAGGCAGTGGTGCTGCATGGGTGGGTTCATTGTGTCTCTAGGAGCTCAGAAGTGTCATTGGTAAGCATCATTCTTTCTTACAAGGAGAGCAAATAACTATGATGACTTAGAAATGCTGACAGTATTTTTCTTCTATTCTACTCTTTAGTGAGAAATATTTTTATGTATTGCAGTCCCCAAGGCTGAAACATAGATTTGTGTTTAAGAAGGTAGATAAGGACTTCCAACCTCACCTTACTGGAAGATGTTTTAGTTTCAGAGTTTAGCCCTATAGCTGCTTACATGCAGCAACTTATGTCCAAACCTCTTTTTTATATGTAGACTGAATGTATGTAGGTGAAACTAAGGCTGCAGAGTAAATGATGGGGAATGTTATAGGCTTCCACATATATGTGTGGTGAGTGCTGTCCTCCTGAACATGAAAGTAGGCTTTGGATTGATGGTGACTTCTTACTCTGGTCTGAGACTTTACATTTTTGTATTTTTACAGCCCCAGGTTCCCGAATCTGACTTTTTCCATCTGTAAAACCATGGCAATAGCCACTTTAAACGTTAATAAAGTGACATCTGAAAAATGACATGTTCTTTATAATAGATTTTCAGTAAAAAGATTGCTTATAATTTTAGCATTTAAATGTTTAGGAAAATGTTCTTTGGGATTAATTTGTCTATGCATTTCCAAATTAAAAGTAAAAAATACTTGCATATTGCTTTGGTATTCATTAGTGCTTAACAAATTTATATCCATAAATATATGCATATGTGCACATATATTACTCTAGAACTACACACAGTCATTATTAAGTTAGAGAACAAATTCAGTTTGTGGGTTTATTGCTAAAACTTTTAAGTTCTTTAGTTTGCCTAAAGTCTAGTCAATATAATCTAATTTACTTTTCTAGAATAGATATGAATTTAATAATATACTTTCCTAGCTAATATTCTGATTATTTATGGAATTCAGTAACTTGGTGATATTATGATGTGAGCTGTGATGAAATATAGAAAGATTTTATATAATTTTTATTGCCAAAAGAAATAAATGTCATACTTTGAGTACATTTTTATGAGATTTTAAAATTATGGATTATGTTTTAAATTGGCTTTTTAAAGATGTATGTAGATTGTATGAGTCGGTCTAAAAGGTAAGGCTCATTTAGATCTGGATATTTTTTTATGTATATATTCATTATAACCCAAATGTCAGAAAAATTATATAGTAGAGAAATTTCGGTATTAGGCTAGAAAATTAATTAAAGTATAAATTTGTAATTTTTCTTGTCTTTATCAGTTTGTCACTCAAGCCCTATCAGAAGGTTGGTTTGAATTGGCTGGCACTGTTGCATAAACATGGACTTAATGGCATTTTGGCAGATGAAATGGTAAGTATATAACATTAATAGAATTTGCCATTCATCATGTCATTAAAAGATATGTTGTCATTTAAAACATGGACTCTTCTCTTGCTATTGTTTTGCTTTTCTCTGGGTTTTGTTTTTCTTTGGTCAGCTGGTTGTTTTTGTGGAGCTATCAAACGCAGGGCATCCACATCCACTAGCCACATCCCTGGCCCTCCATTGGGCACTATGCTTTAACTGCTCTCATTTTAGCATCCTACACTTTCTCTTACCTTTTCGTTTCGTTCCTTTAGTTTTAGCCACATGACAGTATCAACAGAGTCATATCAACAGAGATATTTAATTCTATTAAATATCATTCCGAGTTATTTTCTCCTCCATTACAATTGCTTTGGGCTAAGTTCATGAAGTTTGTTATGAACATTGCTTTGGGCATTGTCATATGTGAACTTAACTATTAGTCTGATATGACCTCCACTTTCCTTCAGCTGTACTTGTAAGAAGTATTTATTGAACATGAATTATATGCTAGATGTGCTGCATTGCAGCACTTGGAAACAAAGGCCGGATTTCAAGTTTGAAGCCAAACTGGGCTGCATGCAAACCTTACCACAAAAAATCAAGCAAACAAAGATAATGCTGTGTTCAGTGAATAAATATTAAGTACATTAAATCACATTGTATGTTGGAGTCTCAAAAATGAACAAATATAATGCTGTTTCTACATACTCACATAGTCACTTTGTACTTATTAAAGATGCTATTTAGTAATTAGTAAAAGCAATTAGTAATTTCTGAGGCACTTCAAAATGCTAACATCAGTTGTAAAGAGCATGACAGGTGTATAAATGAATTTTGGAATCACACATGGGTTTTTGATGTCAGCCTTGCCTTTCATAGGTTATCAATTTCTTACTTGATGACAATTTTTCAAAACTAATATTAATTAAAATATATAATTTCTATACATAGATTATATTTGGTATCAAAAGGAGTATATAATGCAAAATTTTATCCATAAAGCACACATTTGTAAGTTGTTTTAAGTTTGCCAGAACAAAAATACCATGGTCATGCCATAGAAGTTTGTTTCTCAGAGTTCTGGAGGCTAGAAGGCCAAGATGGAAGTACTAACAGGTTTGTCTTCTTTGAAAGGCTTCTCTTATCTAGCAAGCAGTGGTATTGTTTCTGTGTCCTCAGATATCATTGCCTCTTGTGCCAATCTCTAGTCTCTGCTTAAAAGGACATCAGTTGAGTTGCTTAGGACACCACCTTCAAGGCTGCATTTACCTCAAATCTCTTCCCTATGGTCAGTCCTCTATATACGGAAAGTATTCTTGAGTATAGTATTTCAGCATAAGTATTTTGAAGGAAAAATACTTTCAGTTTTTAACAGTTGGTTAGTGCTTTCTAGCTCTTTTGAAGTGTTAGTTCAGTGATCTCTTGTGTTGTGCCTTGTTTTTGTTTTGAAGTAGGGTTTTACTCTATTTCCCAAGCCACCTAGAACTTACTGTATTGTAACCCAAGCTGTTTGTTCTTAAACTGGCATAGATCATCATGCCTGTCTGCTGGCTGGGGTTACAGATGTGATCCACCAAGCCCAGCTCTATATCTTAGTTCTGAAACCTGTCATTGGAGACTGACCTCAGGCTACACTGTACACTTATTCTGTCTGGCTCGTTCTGTACAGCACACTGCTCCTGGGATGTCACCTGTTATCATGCTGTTGGAACTTGTTTTCTTTTTAATTGCCTTGAATATGGTATTCTCCTCTGTCCTCAAGAGTACAGTTGCAGTATAGGGTTAGGTGTGTGTGTCCCTCTACTTATGAAATACAGTTCTCAGCTCATCTAGGCCACAGTGAGTCCTGGGTCTATAGTAACCAGAATTAGTCTCCTAATACAATGCCAAATGTGTTATGTATAAAAAACTCTTAAGGTCCATCATCCATGCTGCTTCTTAAAATAAGTATAGAATCATTTGTAGATCGCACTTAACACATTTGAGGGCTAAGAACTTTATCGAAATTCTCAAAAATGGATTATGGAAAATGGAAAAAATCAATCCTGCCCAGAAATGCTCCCTTTTCTTTTGTACTCAAATATTCATTTATTTTCATTCATGTTAAATTTTCATATATTGTTTTTTGAACTTTTAATTTTAGGGCCTAGGAAAAACCATTCAAGCCATTGCATTCCTGGCATACCTCTTTCAGGAGGGTAATAAAGGGCCTCATTTGATTGTTGTTCCGGCCTCAACTATAGGTTTGTAATACTGGGGGCAACTCTTTTTTTTTTTTTTTTTTATTTTACTTTGTGATGTTTTATATTGGTAAGCATATGTGGTGATGAATATTAATTTTCTGGGTCTATTTTCTTTGTGTGTGTGTGTGTGAGAGAGAGAGACAAAGTTGTTTGGGTTAATTGACTGTTTTCAAAGAACTTGTATTGGTCATTTATTTTGGTTTATAATACTTATAAATTATTTTTTAGAGTCAGTCAGGACCTAGATTTGGCGGCACACACTTGTAATCTTAGAAGGTTGAGGTTCAAGGAAGCTTGGGGTTCAAAGTCATCTTTATATGTGTAGTGAGTTTGAGGTCAGCCTAGGCTACACAAGGTCTATGCGAAAAAAAAGCCAAATACACGAAAGAGTGTGATATAATTTTAGGAGATGGAGGTTGAGAAGATCTTACTATGTTACTTATCCATGCTTCCATGAACTCTGACTTGGGTGATCCTCCTGCCTCGGCTCCTGAGTAGCTGGTATTATACCACCCTGCCCAACTTTAAAAGAATATTTGAACCTAGAAATAAGTAATTTAATTCATGATTAAATCATGAATCCATTTTTGTTGTTGTTAATTGAATGTACAAGTTTGGTTGAGATAGTCTTGTGCATGTAAGTATAAAATAAACACTGTCTCTCCCAGAGTTGAAACTGCACTTCAGTGAGGTTCTTTTCTGCTCCCTCCCTTCCCTTGATGCCACTTCAGAACCCCTCATTTTCATCATAAGGCTAATATTGTGTTTTCAAAGCAAAATTGACATAATAAATATTTCCTAGAGCAGATTCCAATAATCTCTTGTGTTTTATAGATAACTGGCTAAGAGAAGTTAACTTATGGTGTCCCACTTTAAATGTGCTTTGTTACTATGGTGAGTCATTTGATTTCATCTTAAAATTCTTCAAAATTATATAATTAAACACAATAAGTACAATCCAATTATGCTTTAAATTCTAGGTTCTCAAGAAGAACGTAAACAAATTAGATTCAACATCCATAATAAATATGAAGAATACAATGTAATTGTTACAACGTGAGTATTAGGAAGTGGAGAGAATTTGTATAATTCTCCCTCTCCCTCTCTCTCTCTCTCTCTCTCTCTCTCTCTCTCTCTCTCTCTCTCTCTCTCTCTCTCTCTCTCTCTCTCTCTCTTTTTAAATACAGGGTCTCCTATGCAGACCAAGCTGAATTGGAACTTGTATAAGGCATGTACCACCATGTTCAGTTAGGAAAATATCTTGTAGTAGTAATGTGTAGGTTAGTTTATGCTGAGACTGTGCAGCAGAAGTGATGAGTGATTTATGCTGACAATGAAGGTATGTCTCTTAAAATTTATTATATAAGGCCTTTTGATTGACTTTGTTTTGCTAGCTCACTAAAAATGGGGGTAAAATTTTTGTTTGTTTAATTGAAAGCATAGCAAAATTCAGTTAAACTTCAGATAAAATTTGAGGTTCCACTCAAATAATTTATATTTCTAACTTGGTAAGTGTTGTTGATAAGTATAATGAAATCTCCTGCACCCAATGGAAAATCTAAATTAGGGTAGAACTTAAGAGAACTAATTCTTTTTGTTTGTTTCTTTTACTTCTTTGAGTTGGGGTCTCATTTAGGTAGACATGTCTCCAGTTCATTTAGCCGACTACTTCCTTGAACTCTTGATCCTTTTGCCTCCTCCCCCAGGTTTCAATATATCTTTGAATAGTCACTATGTGGTAGGCACTATTGAGTGTAAATATGTGGTGGAAAGCTTATAGTGCATTTAAATTTTTAATACTGCCATCTTCTGGAGGAGTCCATTCTTGAAAGAATTTGGCCAGGTTTTTTTTGTTTTTTTTTTTTTTTTTTTTTTTTTTTTTTTTTTTTTTTTTAGGATTTAATATATTTCATGTGTGAGCATATGTGCCTAAGTGTGTATATATGCACTAATTGCCTATAGTTGCCAGCAGAGACCAAAAGAGAGTACAGGATCCCCTGGTTCTATAGTTAACATGCAGCTATGAACTGCCAGTCTGTGTGCTAGGAATGGAAGCCAGGTTCTCCGTTCAAAGGCAAGAAGTGATCACAACTGCTGAGCCATCTCTGCAACCCACCCCCTTTAGTAAGGTTTTTTTTTAAAGAGTAAACAGACCCCATTCTAATCTTGAACTTTTGGATGTTAATGGGGATGTGTTTCAAATTTAATTAAAATACCAGTCTAATATCAGAGGACAGAATTGTCTCTTCCAGTCTTTGTTTTGTTTTATCGAGACAGAGTTTTCTAACAGTCCTGGGTGTCCTGGAACTTGTTTTGAAGACCAAGCTGGTCTTGAACTCACAGAGATCTTCCTGCCTCTGCCTTTCAAGTGCTGGGACTAATAGCATGTACCACCACTGCTTCCCTGGGAGCTTGGAACTCCCTCTGTAAACCAAGCTGGCCTCAAACTCAGATTTGCTGGGATTAAGGGCGTAGGTCAGCACTCCTGGAATTTCCCTGTGCTGGCACTAAAGGTTTGAGATACCACTCTCTGATCCTCCTAGACTGACTGTGTAGATCCCTCTGATATTTCAGACTGGTTTTTATTAAATTTGAAGCATGTCCCCACATATCTTAAATTTACTTCCTGCTGTCTGTTTCCTCTCTTTGATATCTCAGCCTTTCCTTGGGGGGGGGGCAGGGGGGAGCTCTGTGAGTTCAAAGCCAGGTCTTCAAAGCATGTTCCAGGACAGCCAGGACTGTTACATAGAAAACTCTGGATAAAACAAAACAAGCAAAGACTGGAAGAAAGGCTCTGCCCTCTGATATTCCAGTTTTTATTAAACTTGAAACATATCCACACACTGGTAATTCTTTGATCTACTACTCTTCTATTTCACTTTTGTGTTCTCTTCCGCTTGTTTGACGAACTTATGGGCAAAGTATATGGCAGTGCTATATTATTTCTAAATTATTCTCAAATTGGCTCCTTCTCAAGGGTGTCAAAGTTATCTAATATTTAAATTTCCTTTTGGTTATTACTGCATAATTTGGTTACATAAATGTAAATATTCAATAAAATACTTCAGTATTTTAGAGGTGACTGTTTATTGCTGTCTTGTTAGAGATATTTGAAATGTCAAAAGAAAAAGAAGAGGCCAGTGAGATGGTTTAGTAGGTAAGGCAATTGTCGCTGTAACTGACAACCCGAGGAAGGAAAGAACATGACCTCTAAACCTACGCCTTTGCTGCCGCATGTACTTACATAACAAACAATAATAAACGTAATTAAACACATTTTTAAGAGAAATAATTTTAAAACTCAATTTGTATCATAATAAGTCCCTAAATAGTATAATCTGAAATAATTCATTTTCATTGACAACAGGTATAATTGTGCAATCAGCAGCTCTGATGATCGCAGTCTCTTTAGGCGGCTGAAACTGAATTATGCAATTTTTGATGAAGGCCATATGCTGAAGAATATGGGCTCTATTCGCTACCAGCACCTAATGACAATTAATGTAAGTCTGTGCTACCTTCCCTACGTACACACGCATGCACACACACACATTTTATTTCATGGAGTCAGGATTCTTTGTCTTTAAGGGTCTTTTTGTTTGGTGGGCCCTGTGGCCACTGTTATGTACTTTTTGTTTCTTTTTCTTCAGCCATTTTTTTTTAAATGTTTAAAAAAAAATTTAGTCCTGTATTGCACATGAACTTAAGTTTGTATAACAGGCTATGTATATCAAGTAATCAAGTATAGTTTTTCTTTTACCACCTCATAGAAGCTACTTTAGGATAAGTTACTATGTTCAATACATGACCAGCAGTTTTACATTCTGCCTCAAGTATAGTGATAGTCAAGTATCACAGAGTGCAAAACTTGATGATTATAATTTTCTCGTACCCCTTACTAGATAGGTAGACAAAGGAGGGAGATACGCTTGCAGAAAACTAATCTAAGTTTTATCTTTACTTTCAGGCAAATAACCGCTTACTGCTCACGGGTACACCTGTGCAGAATAATCTGCTAGAACTCATGTCATTATTGAATTTTGTTATGCCACACATGTTCAGTAGTAGCACCAGTGAAATCCGAAGGATGTTTTCTTCTAAAACGGTAAGCATGGCATGTCTGTTTTCTTCAAATCTGGAGGGTTCTTCTAGGCTTTTCACTCTCTCTTTCCTACTATTTTAATGGTACGTACTCTGTCAGTTGTGCTTAAGTATAAGCTTGGTGTATCTGTATGTGAACATATCAGCGAGAGTATGGAGAAAATAATAATCAATTCTATTACCAGTATTTAGGAATTTTGAGCTTTCAGTATCCTAACGAGGAGTAATAGTTGATAGCTCAAATATCTTGGGTTATGTATATATATATTAAATACATTACTTTTTCTTGTATATTCTTCAGTTACCTTCCACCAGTTTTAATACCTTATAAAATTATCACTGTCAGAATACCATGGTCAAGACAAAACTGGTATAATACTATCAACTAAAAGACAAAGACTTCAAACTAGTACTTAATACCTAAACTAGAAAGGTCCTCCTTTTGGAGCAAGGGATTGGCCTTTCCAACACTAGAACCGGAGTTTAGAGTTTCCTGTCTGCGTAGTCACTGTCTAGAGCTTCTGTGGGTAGAGCTTAGAGGTCTTACTCAGAATCCTGATATTAATCTAATAATTTATTGACATCCCTTTAGATTTTTGAATCTACCATGTATAGTCTGATGAGAGAAAATAGTATGTATATTCTTAGAGCTAGATACATTTCATAAGAGTTTCTTGTGGACTATGACTACAGGAACTATGATTATTCAATTGTTAGATCTTAGTAGGCAATATGAACATGTGAAGATGCCCAGTGCTTTGTGCAGCAGGCTTCATCTTACTGCTTCATTCCATGGCTCTTGTTGTTTTTGCTGCAGAGGAAAAAGAGTTGACTGGACTCAGGGGGTTCCAGTTCTATGCTTTGAGCTGAGTGACTTATCTAAGCCACTTTATTCTTGAGCATCCTGCTTGAAGCTTGAGGGAACACCCACCCCTGAGATCCCTAAGATGGCATTCACCTTTGAATGCACACATGCATAATGCATAATGTGCATGTGCAGGCCAGAGGTTAACACGAGGTATCTTCCTCTATTGTTCTTTAATAATTTCACACATGTTTATTATACATTTTGGTCATATTCATCTCCCAGCCCTCTCTAAACTCCTTGCTATCCCCATCTGCTACTCTCTGACCAAGTACCAGTCCTATTTTCATATCTATTGTTTATATTTGACAACCCACTGGTCTTAATTATAGCTATTCGCCTCTGGAGCTTAGGTAACTTACCAGTAGCTATTCCATGAATACAGTGACTGATTTTCCCAGCAGCTCTGACCATGGACCTCCTCTGGACCATGCTAATGACTCCTGCTCCCATCAGTGACTAAATGTTTAGGGGCTCTGTTTCATGCAGTCCCCTAGGCAATTTCCATTGCTATGAGTTCATGAGTGCCATGGTCATGCTCTGCTCATAGGAGAGCATTTCATGGCCCTCTTTCCCATCATCTGACTCTTCTGCTCTTTTTGTTCCCTCTTCCAGTATGGCTTGTCAGCCTTGTAGGGGGTCATGTGAGTGTCTTATTTAAAGCTGTGCACTTATTTAAGGCTGGGGTCCACACTAATCTGCTGTTCATTGGGATGTGCACTAACCATTGTAAGGTGTCTAGGGCTCTATGAGCTTGTCTGTCTGTTCCTATAAATCTGGTATCTCTGGACTATTGGTCCAAATGCCCACCAACACTTGGTACCTCTCCACTGAGCTGGAACATCATTTGTGCTAGATTCAAGATCTGTATTTTTTTAAAAAGATGTTTCTGGGGATTATTCTACTACTACACATCATCTGTCTTTTTGATGTTAACTGATTAATTGTTTCTACTTGTGTAAATGTAGAAATAGACTGTGAGATTTTATGAATTGTTCTTCCAGCTCTAGTTTATGGGTCCAGTGGATCTTTCACAGAAAGCTTTACTGAATAATTCTGCAAAAACCAGTTTTTACTGATTTCCATCAAATTATAATGATGTTGATGAAGACTTTTTTTTTTAAGCAAAGATACAGATTTGTTGTTTCCCCTCTCCTTACCTTATTCTCTCTCTTTAAACATGCACACATTTTTAATTCATGTGATTTATTCAGTTTATGACTGAGTTTGATGGTTAGGCTAATCTGGATTAGCTTTATTACTTCAAGTAGATTATAACTCAGACTTTAAAAGTGACTTTCTGGACCAAGACAGTAACTCGGTGTAAAGCACCTGCCTGTGATATCAGTTTGACCCATATCACTATGTAGGACGAAAGCCTAAATAGTCAAATGTACATTTCCACCTGTGAGTGTCTGTAGATTATGCACATTATAATACGGGATTGTTGTGATAATTTAAAGACATAATTTCTAAAGGGTTGGGTTTTTTATTTCTTAGAAACCAGCAGATGAGCAGAGCATATATGAAAAGGAGAGAATAGCACATGCAAAGCAGATCATAAAGCCCTTTATTCTCAGAAGAGTGAAAGAGGAGGTAATTCTTTAAATTTTTTTATCTGGGTGTTTTGGAGTTTTATTATTATTACTATTATTATTACTATGTTTTCTTAGAAAAATCTTTAGAGAAATCATGAAGTGATTTTCCTTTCTAAGGTTCTCAAACAGTTGCCTCCTAAGAAGGATCAGATTGAGCTCTGTGCAATGTCAGAGAAACAGGAACAACTCTACTGGGGCCTTTTCAACAGACTGAAAAAGTCCATCAACAATCTGGGTAATATCTGACATCTATCTACAGTTTATAGGAAAAATGATCTTAGACTAGGGCATATAATAGTTAGGGGTAGTTATTTTTAAAAAGTAAGCTGGAATTTTTTTTCAATACAGGGTTTTTCTGGTAGCCTTGGCTTTCCCAGTACTAGTTCTATACATCAGGCTGGCCTTTAACTTGCAAAGATCTGCTTGCCTCTGTCTCCTGACTGCTAGCATTAAAGGTATCCACCACCACCACTTGGCTTGAAGAAATATTTTAAGTCTTAAAAATTTAGGTAGATTTTAGTAGCTCTCTATCTCTTTCTATTTTTTTTAAACGTATATTCTTTGGATCACAGAAAAAAGCACAGAAATGTGCAACGTCATGATGCAATTGAGAAAAATGGCCAATCACCCTTTACTACATCGCCAGTATTATACCCCTGAGAAGCTGAAGGAGATGTCTCAGCTAATGCTGAAGGTAAGGTGTTGTATGAAATTTCTGTCACGGACTCCAAGGTATCGGACCAGCAGTCCCAAATAATCATGCAAAGTCTTGTATTAATTTTATGCTGATCAGCCTATGGCTCTGCCATACTGATAGCTAGCTCATGATTCTTACCCTATTCAGCTATGCAGCTTGGTACCTTTTCTCAGAGCAGCATAGTTATCCTCTGCATCTGCTGGCTTCTCTGATATCTCTGTGGCATCTCTGCCGTGTTTTTCCTGTGTCCAGAGTTTTCTTAGTTTGGTAGCCCCTCCCATACTTCCTGTCTTCCTTAGGCCAATCAGCATTTTTATTAAGCCAGTAGGCAGGACAGTTATGTAGCAGAACATAGTCCTACTACATTAAGGCTTATGCTATACTCCTACTAAGCTGTAGTTGTTTGTTTTTGTTCTTCTGGGGCACCCACCACCTAGCTCCCAAATAAACAACCGGAGACTTATTCTTATTCTTAATGCCCATTCTTAGCTTGACTTATTTCTGGCCAGCTTATTTTAATTTAAATTATTGCATCTACCTTTTGCCTCTAGGCTCTCTCCTTTTCTTACTTTCACTCTTACTACATGGCTGGCTGTGTAGCTGGATGGCTGGCCCCTGATGCTCTCCCTCCTTTTGAGGCTGCAGCTGCTTTTTTCCTTCTTGTAGATTTATTTCTCCTATTTATCCTCTATCTTTTCTCTGCCCTGTTATTGATCATTTAGCCTTTATTAGAACGTAAGGTGTTTAGACAGCCACAGTCACACAGCTTCACAGAGTTAAACTAAAACATAAGGAATGCACCTTAAAGTAATATTCCCCATTGCCTCTTTCTGTCTAAATAAAAAGAAAAAGACTTTCTACAATAACAGTTATCAAGTAAGGATTACATTCACAATGTTCAGTTCATTTGTGTCTGGCAAATTTAAAGTACTTCATTATCATATCTTAGTGAATACAAAGCTTTACACCTAATTTACTTTCTATTATAACTAAGGAAAATTTCCTCTTCCAGTATAACTGTCTAGTCTTCAACCTTATCAACGATATTATTTGAATAAACAAAAAGTGCATTTCAAACAACTGGTTTATGGTTAATGGGACAGTTTTCCCATGTATTGTTTCCATTTTGTTTCTCCTTTGCTGTATTTTTCTGTTTGTCGGTTTGCTCTTCATTTTTGTATCTTTTTGTAGATAAATCTGTGTTGAATACAATGGGTTGTCTTCTAATTATTTTGCTAATTTAAACTTAAGGAAAATTTTAAACACATAAAAATACAAACATTTTCTATAATGCTACTTTGACTCATTTTTAGTTATCAACATTTATAATGATACTTCTCTTGTGTCCTGTAAACTAGATAACTTTGCTAGGATTATTTTGAATTTTGTATTCAAAGTTTTTTTCAATTTTAAATTATGGAATAATTATTTGCATAGTAAGAGCAGAAGGTATTTTTATACATTAGTATTGGCTATCTCAATATGAAATATTCAGACAAAATAAGAGGAAAAGTTTTTCCTCTGTTGAACATGCTATCTCTGGAAGAGATCTTTAGAAGAGTTTAAAAACCTCCCTTTCTTTATGATATTCCAAATTAATACTCATTTCTTATCTTTAAGCTTTGTACTAAAATCTAAAATGTTGTCTGGCTTGCATATTTTTTTTCAAATGTGGAATATTTTATTATTCTTATATTATAAATTGTGTATTATATTTTTTGTGTTTCATTTTAAAAAGGAACCTACACATTGTGAGGCTAACCCTGACCTGATCTTTGAAGACATGGAAGTTATGACAGACTTTGAACTGCATGTACTTTGTAAACAGTATCGACACATTAATGATTACCAATTAGACATGGATTTGATTTTAGATTCTGGGAAATTCCGAGCCTTAGGATGCATCTTGTCTGAGTTGAAACAGAAGGTATTTAAAAGGGTGACTGTCTCTTTGTATCTGCCCAGTAGAATTTCTGAAACACAAGGTATTAATTAGAAAGAATGACTCTGGGCTTGTTGTTCCAGTCAGTTCTGTTTCCTAAAGATTAGTTTATGGTCTATGTTTTTCTAGAAGCTAGTGCTTTGAATGTTAGCTTCACATATTTTTCTTTTGTAAAACTTCAAAGAGAATATAAAAGTCAGATTAGATAACATGTGTGAATGATAACTACAATTTCTATGAAATTAAATTTCCAGTGTTAATGTCCAAGTAGATTATGTAGTTGTTCTCACGGAATGATACTGTTTTATCATTAAAAGGAAATAATAGTCAACTGCCTTTAACTAAAAACTAAGAGTTAAACTTCAGGTACTGAAGGTCAGAAGTTAATTTATCCATATGTGAGGAACAATTTATTCTTGATATCATTGCTTGATTTTTACTTAAAAAAAAAAAAAAAAAGTAAATGAACACTAAATAATTTTATCAAGGGGAATTTTCTGCAAAGTTGCCAAAAGGCTCTTTAAAGTCCTTCTTCCGAATTTTGTAGACCTTAAGCTTTGAATAGTATAATGGTTTTACTTTCCTGTTTCTAATCCATGAATATATTTCCACAGGGTGATAGAGTTGTATTATTCAGCCAGTTTACCATGATGCTGGATATATTAGAGGTTCTCTTAAAGCATCATCAACATAGGTACCTCCGATTAGATGGAAAGACTCAGATTTCAGAAAGGTTGGTATTAGCTGCCAGACATCATTCATTTGTGTGTCTGCTCGCATTTTAAATGTAGGGAGCATATCGTAGAAATTTCTTAGTCTCAGGCTATATTATTTCAAATTATTACCTGGGGTAGAGCGCTTGTTTTCCTTTACATTTTTTTTTTGCAGAATTATATACAAATATATCTTGGGAAACTATGAGAATTGTATACTTTTTATAATTTCTTACTTTTACCTTATATATTTATTTATTTATTTATTTGGGATGTTAGGCATTTAACCCAGGGCCTTTCAAGTTCTAGGCAAGTACTGTATAGCCAAGCTGTGGCCCAGCCCTAAATTTTTTCCTGTTAAAAACTATTAAGTATTTAAGGCATCTTACTGTTTAATCAACATTATTTTAAGGTCAGATTTTTTTATATTTTGAAAGCTAATCAAACCATTAGAAAAAAAAAGTTCTTGTTTGGCAGGAGGATCTAACATTTGAGGGTAGCCTAGGCTACTTAGTGAGTGAGACATCCCTTTTGCAGCGCCCCCCCCCCCCAAAAAAAAACACCAAACCAGTTCTTTCAGGTTTTTAAAAAATGAATAATTTCTCTAGTCTGTTTAAGAGGCATTTGTATCTTAGTTTATTTTTATCAGCCAGGGTGATTCTTTTCCCCACCCCCACACTGTGTTAACAGTCCAAGTCATGACAAGCAAATCCTGGCTGGGAAATAATTGGATTGTGCAGTTCTTGGTTCATCTTGTGTACTGCTGTCTACTGGCAGTAGCTGTCAGACTTCTGTGAAAGTTGAGATACCTCTGACTGCTGAGAGTGGATAACTATTATTTAGCTAAAGTACTTATAAGATTAGTCAAAATGGAATGATTTAACTAAATTGGCAGGGTCATTCAGACACAGGAGAGAGGAAAGTGAGTGGACTGAGGTGTGTGTGTGTGTGTGTGTGTGTGTGTGTGTGTGTGTGTGTGTGTGTGTGTGTAGCCCTGAGGTTTGCTTTCCATGTGAAGTCATTGTTTTTAATTCTACATACTTACCGTGTAGTGAAATTGAACCTATTCCATTTGTCTCATAGGATTCATCTAATTGATGAATTTAATACAGATATGGATATCTTTGTATTTCTCTTGTCAACTAAAGCTGGTGGATTAGGAATAAATTTGACTTCAGCAAATGTCGTTATACTTCATGACATTGATTGCAATCCATACAATGACAAACAAGCAGAAGACAGGTGCCATAGAGTTGGTCAGACTAAGTAAGTATTGCTAGTTGGAATTTAGTTTTCATCAAATACTGGCTTGATTATTAAGGAATATTAAAGAAGGTATGCTGGGTACCCGGTCTTTAGGTTTTATTTTTTCAGCAAAGTCTAACTGCAATTTTTAAAAAAATCAGCACATATTGATGCTATCCATTGTATAAAGTACTGCAAATTCACTCATTTTCTAGTAATTAAATTAACCCCACACCCCCACCACACCAAATAGTTCTACAGTTTATGAGACATGTATTATCAATAGTTGTAGCTTGGTCTATATTCACATCACTTGAAAGGTTAAATCAGATTGCTACAAGATTCAGGCCAGCCAGTAATTCAAAATGCCAATCTCAAGTAGTTTGAATAAAAGAAGTTAATTATGGGTCTATCTTAGTTACTGTTCAGTTGCTATGATGTGACACCATGACCAAGAGAATTCTTATAAAAGAGAGCATTTAATTAAGATCCCACAGTTTTATAGGCTTAGTCCATTCTCATGTTAGTGGGCAGCATGGGGGCTGGCATGGTAGATGTGGTACTGGAGCACTACATTTAAGTTCTACATCCTGGTCTATAGGCAGAGAGGCACTGGGCCTGGTATGGGCTTTGGAAACCTCAAACTGACCTCTGTAACACACTTCCTCCAACAAGGCCACACCTCAGAGTCTTTCTAATCCTTTTAAATAGTGCCATTCTCTGGTGGTGACTAAGCATTCAAATCCATGAGTGCATGGGGGCTATTCTTACTTTAACCATCAGAGTTATGTGTTTGTTTTTCTTATTATTCTTGTTGAACTGATAGAAATGTGTATCTAAATAACCCTAGTGACTTGTGGACATGTCGTTTGTTTATTTTTAGAGAGGTATTAGTTATTAAATTAATAAGCCAAGGAACCATTGAAGAGTCCATGCTAAAAATTAATCAGCAGAAGTTGAAACTAGAACAAGATATGACCACAATAGATGAAGGTAAGCTGTGTGTAAGCAGAAATGCTGGTACTTATTAAAGTATAGATTACCAGAGTTCTTAACTCGTGGATAGGATTTGGAGGATAAAATAGGAAAAAGATATGCATTCCTATATCAAGTACAATAGTACTTGATTTTTTTTTTTTTTTTGCCAGAATTCATAAAGACACCTAAGTATTTAAAACATCTGTGTCTTCCATCTCATATAATGGATACCATCATATATCCCCAAAATAAAATCAAGTTTGGATATGTAGCTTCATTTACAATTTTATGATATAAGCATTTTATAGTATAAGTAACTTTAAGAGCCTAATTCTTAAATAATTTTATTTTTGCTAGTAAATATTTATCAAAACAGAGTACAATAAGATATACTTGATTTTTAATGTCAACTTTCAGATTTAATTACTTGGGCTTTAGAAACCTGAAATAAATGACTTCTTTCTGTTCCACTGTTAGAAAAGATAATTTAAATTTTATAAGTTTAAGTGTTTTATTTGTGTGTATAATTTTTCATTAGTAGTATGTTCACATAATTTAAAGCTAAGAGATAAAAATGTGCAACCCGGGCTGCAAAGATGGCTCAGTTGTTTAGAGCACTTCTTAAGCTCAGGAGTTCATCCAAGCACATTGGGCAGCTCATAGCCTTGTCCAGTGTCTTCCCTTTGTTCTTGAAAGATGTTTACATCGTGGTTGTTGTTGTTTGCAGGGGATGCTTTATTTTTTGCCTAATAAAGCTAAGGGTACATTGTTAATTTATTTGTTTATTTTTACTTTGAACTATAATTTATCTTTAGCTGTGCCCTGCTTTTATTTTTAAAAAGAAGTGACACTGGGCCTAGAATATGGGTACTTCTTTTTTTCCCTTGGACACAGAGTTCTTTTCCCCTCTGAATGAAGGTATATTTGTAGTTGAGTGTGTATTGACAGCCTTTATGAAACCCCTGGAAAATCAGCATGGTTAAAGCATGATTCCTCTCAGTAGTCAGCTTCTTAGAATCTCTAGACTGGCCTTGGGCTCAGGTTCTGCAGCTACATATGTCTCCTGGGCATTTGCTAGTTTGAAATATATATTTAGAAGTTCTCTGTTAGACTTACCTGCTTAGAAACTGTGTGATGGTGCTCTTTAGTCTAGTTCAATAAGCGTTCTAGTTGATACTGCTGTGTAGTAACTGGAGAACCACTGCTGTATGAAAATTGTAGAATTCTTTCTTAAGGTAACTGGTTAATTGTTGCAATGAGGTTTCTTGGTCTACCTTATCCTTATGAATTTACAGATTTTCCTTTTATCTGAATCTGTTTTATTGTGAATCCTTAATCATCTTCCAACCATAAGAGCTTTTAAAATACTTACACTCTCTTAAAGAGCCACATAGTTTTTGCAGGTAAGGCTGAATCAGTAAGTTCTCTTAAAGGGACCGCATCTGTTTGTGGCCAGCAAAAAGAGCAGACCCAAGAAAATGCTGCTACTAAGAAACCGTCTTTGTTTCCTTTTTGTTCAAAATAAACAGTAACCTTAAATCAATCACATGCTAGATTTCAGGAACCACATGATTGCAGCTTACACTGCCTGCCGCCAGTCCACTGGCACCATTTTTAATGTAGCCGGATGCCACGCTAGATCTGTACAATGACCCGCTTCAGATACACAGTTTGGAAGCTGCTTTGACTCAGCTTCTGATCTAAAACACTTTTTAAACTTTCTCAGGCTTTCAGTGGATATTCGGCCCACGTTGGGAAGCCATCTTTTGTAATGAGGTTTCTTGGTCCTGGGAGGCCAGAGGTCTGGACCCAGAGGCCTCTGACCCCTTAGCCACCCGCAGTTGATCAGGCCTCCAAAAAATTACTCAGACTCTTATATTAAATTCATGCTGTTTGGCCTATGGCTCAGGCACATTGCTAGCTAGCTTGCTCATCTTAATTCAACCCATTTCCATTAATCTGTCTGCCACGTTGCCTGTGGCTCACCAGTGTTCCTTACATGTTTCTTCTTTGTGCGAATGGCTCAGTCTGTCTGACTCCGCCGTGCTTCTCCTTCCTATGCTCTGATTTCCCCTCCTACCTTTTCTACAGTGCCTGTCATGGGCCAAAACAGCTCCTTTATTTAAAGATGGATATTCACAGCATACAGAAAGTCATTCCCACATCAGTTAATTATACGTTTAAACTATTATTACAGAAATTTTGATAAAAAAGTATTGAATACAAGCTTTGAAGGAAAGCTCACTGACAGCTTTGATAGGTATAGTGTGAGTTTGTTTACCTTTTCTCTGCCAGCACCATTATGATGTCACACTCAGGGTTTTAGATAAAAACTTTCTGAGTTGTTGCAAACAAATGATTTTCAGATATGAACACGTTTTTTGTTTTTTTTCTTTGCTGAGATTTTCCCAGTTGTCTTTTTAATATTTTTTTTTAATGAGATTTATTTTGTTACTTGTGTGTGGGTATTTTGCCTGTGTGTATGTTGTTCACTGTGTTTGTGCAGTTTACACCAAAGCCAGAAAAGGGCATTAGATCCTCGGAACTATAGTTGCAGATGGTTGTGAGCCATCATGTGGGTGCTTGAATTTGCACCCCTGCAAACAACAAATTCAAGCCATTGTATGGGTCCTTTGAAAAAGCAGCTAATGCTCTTAAATGTTGAGTCATCTTTCTTTCCAGCACTCTTGTAATATTTTTATAGTTATTTTCTTTTGAAAGTATGGTTCTACTACATGCTTTATATTTATTTTGTTCTGACTCTCTTTATGTACCCTTTGCTCTCCTTGCCTTTCATTCTTTAGTGTTGGGCCAGTTAGTTTAGGACAAGTGCTAACTTGGTGTCATGCAATAAGCTGAGAGGGAGGGGTGTCCAGAAACTCCTTAAGGGTTTGTCCAGTGTTTCGTGCCCTGTGCATTTGTGTCTTTTAGCAGAGAATACAGCAGGTGAAAGTGCTCTTTTAACTTTAATTGTGTCTCAGGTTTTTGTGAGAGAAGTGGTTCATTGTGCTTCATTTCATCTGTGTAACTCATAAAGACCTGTAGTTTATGGCTGCACTTGCAGAAATATTTATGACTTCACAGCTATGCATTGTGAGCAACTAGGAACTTAATGACTCAGGTTTTTAATGAGATGACAATGAAACAGACTGGGAGTGAGTTATAGATAGGATCTCACCCCCCAACCCCCAAAAAAGAAAAGAAAAAGTTGAGAGAAATGGGTCTTAGATAAGCCCAGATATTTGTGCATAACATTTGACATCATTTTCTGACCTGCAGCTGATGAAGGAAGTATGCCAGCAGATATAGCCACATTACTAAAAACGTCAATGGGCCTGTGAAAGGAGAGCTCAGACTTCCTGATTGATGAGGAAACGTCAACTTGGTGCACTCAAGGACATTCACATCATAGTGACCATGGGGTTTATGAGCATTTGTAACTTTTTATAATTTCATGTTGCATTTCTCATATTATGGACAACTTTTTTGCCACTAACTGGATTCTCCAATATTCACATCATGAAGATGTCAAATAATCATTTTACAAAACAGTTTTCTGAATGGGGATTAGTTGGTGATTGTTTGTAACAAATATGCTAATGCTTTAGAAATGTCAGTATTTTTGTAATTATTTCTACCTCCAAATATAAATATATATATATATTGTCTTTCACTGGATAATGTGTGTAGATTTACATGTGCCTTATTTGACAATGCTTCCGTCTTGTTTTTGCCTGTCTCATTTGAAGTTTTTGTTATATTAAAGAATGCAGCAGTATAGGTTGTTTAGCCTTCATTTTATTGCTATTTGAAACAGATGTTCACCAATGTCAGTAAGAACTCAGCCTGATTCGAAAGGTGGCATTCCATCTACTAACATCCCCAGGTCCTCTTCCTACTTCTGTTGAAACACATTGTTTGTCTAGGCACTAAGTTGTTTTCCAGTGAGTAGTAACTTGAGCCTTTCCCCTGCTCTGTGGCTCCTTCCTTCATTTCTTGTACTGTGCTCATCGCCTCCCCTGCTCTGAGTGTGTGACCGCCAGCTTCCTCTCCCACTTTTGCTTCTTAACTGTTGTGCAGTCGCTTCTGCTCCAGATCTCACATACTCCTCCTCACCACCACACTGCAGGTCAGCAAATGCTGCTCAGGTTTTCTAGGCCAGCAGAACAGATTAACTTAAAGCTAGATGTGACTTCATACCAAGGCAAAATTAGGTACTGCATGGAAATTGGTCATTAACTTTAAATTCTAACCAAAATATAATTTATCAGTTCCCAAGATTTATAATACAAGACCACCTGAAGAGAAGCCATTGTTCAATTCCAGTTCAGTGTGGGTGACAAAATGACATTTAGAAGTAAAGTTGTCTATTTGATATTTTAGTCTTTATTAACTATTCTTTTACATTTTGCCTGTCAGTCTATATTGCTGTTTTTATTATACACAAGATTCTTTGTACAACTTGTGAGTTTTATGTGTTCTGTTTTTATTATGTAAATATCATTATAAATAAACTTATTTATAAATGAGAGATTTGTTAATTATTGGAGCTCATACTTTTTAAGACATCCTGACTGAAGGTGCTAGGTAAACTGTTAGGTTGATATGATCTTACAGTGCTCTTTTTAGGCATCTGAAACTCCGAATTCCTGATGCTATATGAATATATCAGCCATATATCAGAACCACAGGGCTACTAGGAATCTGTAGGTGTCATTGCTGCCTCCTTCTGATCATAGTATCCAGGTCACTTAGCAAGTTGTTGGGAAACATACCTCGTAAAGCCACAGTGAGTTTCTTAACGTTTCTGTATGAATATGTCCCCCATAGTGGGCTTTTTCATGTTGTATCATATTTCTTCTAATGAAATGTAGTTGGATTATTATGTCTCAGGTTTAATAAAAATTATTTATGATCATTAAGTTCTATTTCACACCCTTTGTAATAATATCCAGCATTCTTTCAGTTCTTCCCCATAGACGTATATAATATTGAGCAGAAATGAGATCGTCTTGTGTTCAAGATACTGCTTGGCAATAAACTGGGATCTGTTACTTAATGAATCCTCACTTGTCCCTTCATTAGGCTGCTGCCAAAACATCACAGTGCATCATTAACAGAAAGCATACGAACTACCATGGCCAATGGAGGTAGTTGTTTTGCTTGTTTTTGATTTTTCTAAACAAGATTTTTCTGTGTAGCCCTAGCTGTCCTAGAACTAACCAAATATACTGCTTTGACCTCAGGGATCCACCTGCCTCTCCCAGTCTGGATTGTCTCCTTCCAGTGGTTGTATTTTTTGCTATGAAGGTTTATTGTAATCTACTGTCCCTTGTCTCTGGGCATCTACCTTTCTCTGTCCCACCCTTGTCAGTGAGCTGATGAAGCCACCTTCTCTACAGCCTCCTGCATTATGGGTGTGACTGAATCCACAGTCAGCTTTTCTGTAACTCCACCTCTATTGGATTTTAATTAAGCTCCAATATCACTTTTCTTGGCTGTACTTTAATTTTTATGAGTTCCCTCTTTTTAGTACCTAGTTTATGACATGTCAGACAGCCATGTATTTTGGGGAATCAACCTATACACTTTGGTGTATATCTGAATGACATGTACAGTGGTTTCCAGTGACATGGCCGGTGGCTGAGCTTTATAGGCATAGTTTTTTAGTGTAGCAATTTAATGATTGAAGATCTACCTGTAAAATATGTATTCACATGATTTAATCAATTTTACATGAGTTCTCTTAGTTAAAATGTGGTAATTGACACACTGTCCAGAATTTTACTAAAGCATTCATGTATGTTGACAATCAGTGCAAAACAATATGTGCTGTCAACTGTTTCCCTCCAATTATAAAATGTGTAAAGTTATGAGAAAAGTAAAATATGGCAAACTAAATACCTACAGACAGAAAAACAAAACAACAAAGTCTACAGAACTACAATCAGAATACCACCAGAGCTTTAGTGGTGGTAGGTGTATGGATCATCTTCAGGCTGATGTAGCTTTCTCATCTGGTGCTAGGTGGGGCCTGTGTCACAGTTTGGTCTGTGGCCTCTTTTGTACCCAGGCAGCAATAGCAGGGATAGCTTGGACTTTCTTCCGCAGTGATGCCAGCCTGGGGTAGATGTCCAACAAGTCAGGCTTTAGGACCAAAAGTGTGGTGCTACAGATATCCCAGTAGAAGTCTGCCCAAGTTACCTGCGTACAAGAAAACAAAAACTTGCTGTTGAATATATTTTTTTTTAAAAAAAATAACCTATCAGGATTCTAAAAGTGAAAATTTCTTACTCTCCAGAAACATTTTCTTTGTGTTTCAAAGCAACTTATTGTTAGTACAAAAGCTAACTGTGTATGTACGATAAAATTAGAAAGTGATGAGCATTACAGTGCTGAAGGGACACTGAGGGATGCTGTGTGTGGCTGGGTATAGGTGCCTGAGACAGGCGATTCACAGCATGCAGTCCAGTGTTACACTGTTTGAAGTCATGCCCTATCTCCACCAGGCTGACAATACATTTAAATTGATCTAACTCAGATTTCCACCTGTTCCAAAAGTTCTTTGTAGGACAAAGCAGGCTCATTCCAGGTGTGTACACACCCAAAATACATACTTTAACTCTTATAATTGTGAATAGTATACTCTTTTATTGTATGTCACCATTGATGTACAAGAAAGTCCTGCAGATATCCTGTTTGGGGATCTGTGGTTATTTTATTATGTTGTCTACCTTGTTTCTTTGTGTTTTGAGATATAAAGGCATAAATAGAGTATGGATTGTCTCTTCAGGGTCTATAATCCCGAGGGAAAGATTTTTGGGTAAAATCCATTATCTTTGCATCACATCAAGACAAGTAACTGTATGGTCATCTGCCCCTTAATGGAAAACCCTTATTGAATTCTTAACCCTCGGTCAGCAGAATGGTCGCCATTGCTGGTTGAGCTTCATCTGTAGAGTTCCATAATCACATTAGCAGAGTGAAATTTGCTTTGTTTTTTTTCCACTTTTTAATTTTTGTTGGGAGACAGTCTGACATTGTAGCATGTTTCACTGGAACTCCCTCTGGAGACCAGGCCACCTGGATTTCAACGTGTTTCCCCAAGCCCAGCTACAAAGTAGAATTTAAGTGTGGACTAAGCTTGATTCTGTGTGCGTAATATATGAGAGCTGGTTGCTGGTATCTCACAAGTTTGCCGTCATCTAAAAGAAATTGCTCCTCAGAGGATTTACAGTTCAGCTAAGAAATAATTATCAAGTACCTACTGTGTGTCATACCCACATCTAGGTGTTAGGGATGGGAGAGAGCAAGGTAGGATGCAGTGTTCTCTTCTGATGGAGATTTGTTTGTAATGCTGTCGATCACATTCAGAGCTTTCAAATGCCACTGAACTTCATTGTCAGTCTAGGATTTTGTTTTAGAAGAAAGCAGACAGGCATACAGTGAAAACAGGTGATGAAGGAAAAGTGGGGTGAATAACATGGGCAGGGGACCCTCCATGAAGTGACGTACATTTAAGCTAAGGGTTCAGACATGCCAAATGAAGAACACACACACACACACACACACACACACACACACACACACACACACACAGAGAGAGAGACAGAGAGAGAGAGACAGAGAGAGAGAGAGAGAGAGAATAGGAATGGGGGTGGAGGTGGTTTACAAGCGGATTTCAGTAAGAAAAAGTTCTGTTCCTAAAAATAACCAGAAAATAGAGGAGGGAACGGAGAGTCTAGAAAAGGAAAGTGGGAAGAAGTAAGGGGCTGTGTAGTTGGATGGAAAACTGAGGAGGTCTAGGGACAAGGTAGACTGATGGAGCTACCCAAGATAACACACTTTTTTGTGTCTTTTATACACAGTATCCCAAAAGGCTGCAAAACCACACCCACAACAGCATTGAGATCAGTTAGGTTTGATTTGGGTGGAGAATGTTTCTGCACCAAAAGCCCACCTAGAGCATCTGCCATTCATCCCTCTGTGATGTGGGTGGTTTCTGGTGGCCACTGGCTAGGTCCATTGCTTCTTCAGGGTTGGAAAGTGATGATGTTGATTCTAACCCTCTCTTTATTTATGACTAGAATACTTTTCTGATGAGAAACATGTACTGCCTGCATAGTAAAGGCAACATTGGTGTCTATTATTGAGAGTTTTCAGAATGGGTTCTGTCTCTAGCAAGCAAGGAGCCTGGTTGGAAGTTGTGTTGTATATTTGGATATAGCAGAAGTTATCATAAGCTCCTCTATTTTTTGACTTGTTTGAATATGCTGCTATTAATATTCTCATGAAGCCCGTATTGCTTCATCCCTGGCCATTCTCAGATTGACTTCTGAGTCCTTTCAATACAAACAATTACAAACGATAATTTGTTTTGCTTCTAGTAGGAAAGAGTACTCACTGAATTTTTTTTCCTCAAATCAAAAATAACTCGTCTGTCCTTTCAGTATTTACGAGGCCAGAATCTGATATAATAAGCACTCATGGTGGTTGGATTACCTTTGTTTCCTTTCTCTCACACCAAATATCCTGCTCGTCACTAGCATCAGTGTGATTTCTGATAATTGCACTCCTGTGCACAAATCATGTCATTAAAACAATACCAACAGTGCCAAGAACTGCTGATAGTTCAACAGAAAATGTGTGGCTATGTTTTCCTGAGATTCCTATCATGAGTAAGATTGCAGTGCCTTGCATTAAATCTAGTTCTTAAAGTTATTTTTTGTTATTAAAAGTACGATTTAGAGGCTGGGGAGATAGTCAAGTTGCATGCTGTGTCAGCATTGTGAAAAACCAAGTTGGAGTCCTAGGATCCATGTACAAAAGCTGGATGTGGTATCACAGGCTTATGGTCCCTTTTTGAAACAGGGCTCATGTAGCCTAGCCTAGGATAACCTTAAACTTGCTATACAGCCTTTCATGTGCTGGGATGGCACTATCATGCCTAGCTAGAATAACATTTTGCTCAGAAAAGTTTTTAGTTTATCATCTTATCTAAATATAATTGCTGGAATTTTAAAACATAAAAGATACTCACATAATTACCAATAAACCACTCTTTATTCCCTAAGTATGTGTCCAAATCTTTGAGAAGAAGAGGTGCATGGCCTGTGAGCAACTCCTTAAATGTCCGCTCCTAGGAGAGAGCAGACATTCTTATGAGTGATGAGAAAAGTAAGTGTAATATGAACAAGTTAGAAGGAATAACTGAATTTATTTTTTCATAGTCATGATCTTCTAGAGACCCAGGCCTGCCCCAGCCATTTATTACTGAAATTTTTAAATTACATTTCTTCTCTGTGTGTGCATGCACGCGCCACAGAGCCTGTGTGGAAACTAGAAAGCAAATACCAGGAGCCAGTTCACTCTTTACAGCATGTGAGTCCCAGGGATCAAAGCCAGGTTCTTAAGCTGAGCTACCTTACCAACCCTACTACTCATTTTTAAATATTTTTGTTGCCAGTTTCATTATATAATTTCATTGCCTGTGATATTATTGTCTCACAGGACATATTCATATAAACATTTTACGCCCACCCCCCCACACACACACCACATCACCTCACATTTTCTGCATCCATTCTAGTATTTCAGACAAGTAGTTTCTATTAGTTGTCTACTGGAACAGTGCCACCATAAACAATGATGAGCAAGTGTCTCTGGTGTGTTGATGTGGCAGCCTTTAGTAAATACTCCAAAACGTACATAGGAAAGTCATGGTATGAGAAACCCCTAAGATTTTTCGTCTTAGCTTATTGTAATGAAAGATTATTATATTTTTAGGTTTCTAAAATCATAGTTTAACACAGATCCCTTAAAATTTTGTAACAACTGAAGAAAGTAGATGTATTCCGTGAGGCTCGGCCCTCCACTTTGTGCTTTTCCTCTCTTTATTGCACCTAATGGGTATAATAGGTGAATCATGACACCCATGGGGCCTTAGCACAAGCGTTGTCTGTCTTCATATCATGTATAGAACACAGCAACTTTGCAAATCCTATCCTGAGAAATGAAGACAAATCAAGATGCCTATAAAACACATGTCTCCTTTATTGCATACTTATATTTTATTGAGTCTGGAGACCAAGTAATTTATCCATAATCTTCTTACTGAGAAGTGTTTGTGTTTGCTGGACACGGTGGCATAGCCTGTGAACTTATCTCCCTGGGAGGCTGTAAACTGTAAGTTCTGGGCAACATAGCATGACTCAGTCTCACAAAATAAAACAGACATTATCAACAACAAAGAGCTGTTCTAGAAGTAACACTTTTTGGGGTAGTTTGTGTCAGATAGGAGCATTAATTAGTCAAAGCTAGCCTGGATCTCCTGGACAACTGTACACAGTGGGGAGCTGCATGGGTAGGATATGGCTGCTGCAAAGTTTTACAAAGGCATGTGTACTTTCTAATGGTCCACACCCACACTGTCAGGTTCAAATAAAAATGTGTAATATCCATATTAGTAATCACTCCTTTAGCTCAGATTTTCTTTATAATTTGTTGAATTATTTTCAGTTAATAAAATTTAAATGAGTACATATAGCATAATCATTTCTTAAGGTTCATTTTTAAATAGCACAAAGAAATTTAATAGTTGCTTCCTTTGTTTTTACGTGTGTTTGTGTGTGCACGCGCTCGAGAGATCTTGTTCATGCCAGATAAACACGCTGTCACTGAAATATACATCCCCATACCCTGTTCATTCTAAGTGGTTACTCTTTGACTTAAGGGACTAAGAAACTTCTGGTCTTCAGGAAAGTCGTGAGCTGCTTTTTTTTCTAAGAAGGATTAAAAGATTGTCTATTTCTCACCATTTCCAAATCCTCACTACCAATGTCATTTGGTTTGAAATCGGAACATAAGAATTACCTCTGTTCTTGTGTCTCCCACCTCCACACTGCTGTTCAGGCAAGGAGACTAAATGATAAATACTCATAACAAATTAAAGGGCAGTCTTAGTGACCACTGTTCAGAGACTCAGTGTTTCATTTATTCCTTTAAAATTGGAAATGGGTTTTTAGCAACATATACAGAAATATCAGCAGTTGTTATATCTCGTACATCTCTTTGAACACATTTAATGAAATATTTTCAGTGAGACTTCTGTGGTCGCCCATACCTATAATCCCATCACTAGGGAAGCAGGTGCTGGAGGGCTTCAAGGCCAACCTGGGCTGCATAATGACCCCATCTCACCAAAAAGATTATTTGTACTCTCTACCATCTTACTCCAGTTCTTTTGAGTTTGAAATGTCCATTTGACCACAAGATGGCAGCAAATGACCCTGCTGCCCAAACAATACAAATTGAAATTTCATTGATGGCATAGCCTGTAGCTACTGTCAATGCCTCTAAAACATTTTCTTTTGCATAGTTAGTTTGTGAACCTGGGTTTATGTTTTCTGAACCTGGTTTGAGATATGTAAGAACATCAATTAACGTGTTACCCACAAAGCTAGAGTATTCGTTTTGTCACCATTGACCAGAGATAATCTCCTCTGGGATGTGTCTGTCATAGATCCTCAGATAGGAGAAGATAGAGAAGGTGGAAGACTGCCTAGCAGTGAGGCCTTGGGCACTCTGAACAAAAATCTTTATACACTTTCTATACTGGGAGCATAGTGTATTTGTCTCTGTGTTTATAATTATATGTAAAATAGATGTCACACCTGTAACACAACTCTATAGCATCTTAATAACAGCTGATGTTTAATGAACACTCTCTACCGTGTAATATGTATATACACTGTCATTGAATGCTCTCAACATGCTTCAAAGGAGAGTCCCTTGTATGTACTTCCCCCTCAAAGAGTTTGAACTGTGCAAAGGGAATTATCAGTGGTAAGAAGGCAATCTGATTCAAGCCCATTAAGACTCCAGGGCCCTAATATGTCAAAAGTCTTTTCACATTTATGTCAGCAAAGTTGAGCTTTTCAAGGTCTCTCTCTCCTAATATCCCCAACATACCTTTTTACACCTTATATAGAAATATATCCAAATATATCCAATCAGAAGATCCTAACCATGTAAATGTATTTAGAATGCAGGTGACTGAATGAAATAAGAGCTTCATTGTTTTTTTGGTTTTTTTTTTTTTCTGGGCTTTGGCTTTTGGACTTGGGCTGTCCCTTTAGTTTATAATTCTAATTTGTACGAAGTGTTTAGTGTAGCTGCTGGTACTGTGACATCACACCCCGAAGTTAATACCGTGCAGTCTGAGAGTGATGACGGTTTTCCCTCTTTCATAGTACTTTCCATTTAAACACCTGAACCCCAGGTATTTACACAATTTTCTCCTGTCCTCACCAGGGAAATAAGCCCTGTGACAGCTACACAGATTTACTCCTCTGTGGCAGTCAAGCTCCGTGTGACTAGACCATGGGCTCTGGAGTTTTGCCAGGTGGACTCGGTTCACATTCTTACATATGTCTGGCTCTGAGTACCTTCCAAATTACTTTGGCTGCTTCGTCTCAAAAGACAAGGAAATAAACGCCTTTCTCTCCACTGGAGAGACCAGCAAAGGGGCGAGAGCGACCTCTGCTGGTAGGATTTGATAATGCAGGGTCCTGGCAATGATTCAGTAAATAGTTGTTTGCCATTAGAGAGCACTGCGACAGTCGGTTAAACAATAAAACCTGTAAAATATTACGGTGACACTCCCTGTTATGGTGTGGCTACATTTTAAGATGAGATTGTGGCAAATTTCCCAAAGGAAGCCACTAGAGGACTTGAAAATAAGGTAACTGGATAAGGTGATGGATGTAACACATGCGCATAAGCTTATTTCCACCCCAATTCAATAATAGAAAGCCGTGCTTTACGAGATGAAACCTGTCTGGAGGTGTAAAAGGGGAGAGAGGGCAAGAGTAAAGAGTTTGAAGCTGTAAAGGTGAGTCTGAGGACCAGCATGGGAAAGCCGGAAACTAACCCTGTACATAGTCAGGATACAGTCTGGAGCCAAGGGAGCGGGAAGAGACTTATGGGAGCTGCCCCGAAGCAGTTTCAGAGGCTTCCTCATTTCAGGCTAATGATCTCATCTTTCTCTACAGGAGGCTGAAGGGACTGAAACAGCTTCCTGGACAGAGGGTGTCATAAAAAGGTACTAAGAATAAAAGAATGGGTTGAGCATATTCACACTGAGCAGTAAATTCAGAAGCCACCAAGTGCTTTCCCAGTATCTCTAGATCACAGCTTTCTCTGGACATTCTTCCTATCACAACAGCAGACACCAGAAGCTGGAGGCATTGGAAGAACCCAAAATAGTAAAGCGACATTCAAATCAATAGAGTATCTGCACATGTACAGATTTGCATGGACCACAATCCTGAAGTCTACCATGGATTTTAGAGGATGACCTAACCCCTGACAAGGACTCTAACCAACTGGGAGTGCCACTTCCTATTGACCAAATTGGCAAACACCATGAGTTGGGGGGGGGGGTGTCATTCCTATTCAAACCATGACAGCTCTCAATTACCCCTGGAGAAACCAGGTTCTCTAACACACAGCTGCAGCCCCATCACTTCGGAGCAGAAATGGGAGGGTATGCGGGCTTGTGGGCCTGTCGGCCTAGCTGAATTGATGAGCTCCCGCCTCAGTGAGTGTCTCTGTCTTAATAAGTAAGCTGGGGAAGGATTGAGGAAGCAACTGGACATTAACCACGGACCCATACAGGCATATGAACACATAGTGCACTCAGAGACACACAAGAAAGATAACAAGATGATGCCCAAACTCACCATTCTGTCTCTTTTCTAGTTCTATATTATTTGTGAGATAGGCTCTCAATAAATAGTCTTGGCAGGCCCAGAACTTCCTACGTAGACCAGGCTGATCTTGAACTCATAGAGATCTACCTGCTTCTGACTTCAGAGTGCTGGGATTAAAGGTGTGTGCAACTCTACACAGCAACACTCATCATTCTAAACATTTAGAACTCTAGAGAAAATAATTAGATTGCCTTAAACTTGTCAATAGCCTATAGTGTCTTCAGATGCTGCTGAAACATTGCTTGCATCCAAGAATTCCTTACCCAACTCTCAGAGTTTCTACAGCTGTGATAAATACCTCGACTAAAAACAGCTTTGGGAGGAGAGGGCTTACTTCAGCTCATGAGACTCAGGTTGCACTCTATCAGTGAGGGAGGTCAGGACAGGAACTCAAGGCAGGATTCTGGAAGCAGGAACTGAGGCAGAAATTGAAATAGTGGAGGAGTTCTGCTCACTAGCTTACCTCAGCCCGGTTCTTATCGAACTCAAGACCTTCTACTCATCGATAGCCCCACCCACAACCGGCCTAGCCCTCCCCAACAACCATCAATTAAGGACATGCCCACAGCACTGCCTACAAGCCAACCTTATGAAGGTGTTGTCTCAATTGAGATTCTTCCCAGAGGAGTTTAACTTGTGTCAGGTTGATAAACTCAAAATGAAGAACTAAGACATCAGCCAACTATAAAACCAGGTCAGAATTAAATTGAAAAAGTTGTGAATCAATAATAAAACATCGAACTTGTGAATATCTGTGATCAGTAAAGCTGTTAGTGAGCTGTTTCTCAAACACAAGAGCAGGAAGCAGGAGGCTGAACCAGCAAAGGGCCAAAGCATTCAGGATGTTAATGAAAACCTCAGGATGGTGTGTTCGGTGTGTGGGAAAAGCAAACCAGTCTGGAGCAGGGAGGGGAGATGGAGAAGTCCTTACATCCTGTTACCATCCCGCCTTCTCTTAGGGATGGAATCTTTGAAGTACTAGAGGATATGCTCAAAACCAACCAAACAACCAAACAACCTAAACCAACAAGAACACCAAAAGTCAGTGACAAAGACAAGAAAGTGGTGTCACCCTGGAACAGGAACTCAATCCAAGAAGGAAGACCCGGTTGGCATAATGGTAACAGGAAGACCTGAGACAATGACTCAGTAGGAACCCACAGAGCTGCTTGGCAGGGGAGGCCTCTCGGTCAAAGAGCTTAGCAAAATGCCAGAGAGACACTGCACTCAGAAATGCTGGAAAGAGAAGGTAGACTGATATTATTGTCATTGTGGGAAATCCAACCAGTGTGGAAGGTTTCTAGAAAAGGACAAATAAAATCAATTAGGCAAAAGTAAAAGGCCAGCTTCTGACTTTGAGGAGGAAAAAAAAGAAGAAATGAGGCATCACTGGAATCCACTACCATGCAGGGTGTTTGTATTTGCACACACAAAGCCACACAATCATAGAATATTAACTGAGTCCAAAGATTTTAATATCACCATATTGAGAGCATAGGGAAAAAGAAGCAGAGATGTCAAAGGAATAGATTCTGAGCTACACGTGGTGGTGCACTCCTATAATTCCAGCACTTGGAAGGACCAGGAGTTCGAGGTCATTCTCAGCCACATAGGAAGTTAGAGGCTAGCCTTGGTTGCAAAAAAAAAAAAAAAAAAAAAAAAAACCAAACTGTCTAATAGAAGGAAGAAAAAGACAAATTCTTACAGATTCCCTAAGAAGTCTATAAGAACTGTCTAAAATTGCTAAATCAAATTTTATATTTGTATATGCTACAGAATTGACGGTACATATTCTGTAGTCAACATAAAGGGGGGGAACGCTCATTGGTGAGATGGTCAGTAGGGAAAAAGACTGACCACCAAACATGATGATCTGAGTCCAGTCACAGCAGCCTCCATGGTAGCAGGAGAGCGCCGGTTCCTGCTGGCTGTCCTCTGACCGCGCATCTGTGCTATGGCATATGTACAACATTACACATGGGCACACGAAATAAGCTTTTAAAGAGAGAAGGAAAGGAAGAATGAAGGCAGAAAGGTGTTTTGTCTCCAGAAAAAAAAGCAGAAAGCATTAAAAACTGGATTATTTGGACAGGAGGGATGGCTCCATGGGTAAAAGCACTTACTGCTCCTGCAGAGGACCTAGGTTTGGATCCCAGCAACCACGTGACATCTGGAACTCCGGTTCTAGGGAATCCAGTCTTCTGGCCTCTGCAGAATTTTGCATGTACACGGCACAATACATTCTCAAAAGTTCACATGCATAGACATTTTTAAAAGTATTTGAGCGAGGGTTAGCACAAAGTACGGCAAAAAAAAAATCACTGACCTTGCCTTATGGTGGAATATAACTTCATTTTTTAAAGTACATACGACAAAGATTAAAAATAACTCCTTTTAAAGTCCTGTAATACAATTTCTGGAGGTGATGCAGGGTTAACTATAGTTATGAAAGTAAGCTTATCACATTACTTTTACATCTTGATTTTTCTCTGCCCATGGAAAAAGGGACATGAAGTCATCCAGTGTATCCACAACTGCATCTGCTTGACATTGCTCCAACTCTGTCTTCCCAGCCAAATCTGTGGGATAGAAAAAGGCCATTTTGTGTCTACCAACATATAGTAAGTTATTTTACTATTGCTGTGTCACCTAGGCAACATATTCATACTTTTAAAAATTCAAACAGTGCAAAACATTCTGGAGGCAGAAGACAGAGGCTGATGGTGGAGCTGGGAGAAAATTCTAGATGTGTATGCCCTATTGTTTGTACAGCTTGAAAAAGTCTGGGGAAAATCTGGCCCCAGCTTTCACCATAAAACTTCAAGTTTAAAAATGATAGAATGTCTTAACCCTGGGACAACAAAATGTCTTGACGTAGAGCCAGACAGGACTCAGTCATGGGTCTGTAAGCATCTCACCATGAAGCTGGAAAGGAGATAACAAGGGCAGCTGCCTGCCATTGAATCCTGGGAGCTGGCAGAGCTCCCGGGCGTGAGATGTCCACAGTGGCTAAATGCTCTGAGGCTGCCTTACATTGTTGAATGCCACGTTCTTCCCAGTAGCTACATTCCCTTCAAATTGAAACGTCTCTTTCCAGAGGAAAGCCATAACTCAAGAGCCTCGGGAGCTTACCAAAAAGAAATTGAGAATAAAAAAGAAAAAATAAGGCACAAAAACTTGCAAAATTCTTGAGACAGTTTTTAATTTTAATTTTTGTGTGCATGAGTGTTTTGCCTGTGCAAGTGTACCATATGCCAGAAGTTCAGAAGAGGCCATTGAATCCCTTAGAACTAGCGATACAGACAATGTGAACTGCCTTATGGGTGCCAGGAACCCAGCCTGGGTTTTCTGGAAGAGCAGCAAAGTGCTCTTAATTGCTCAGCCATCTTTCTAGTTCCAATTTACAAACTCTTCAAAGCCTTCAATAGAGAAAAAATTAAGTGGTGAATGGAGGTGTTTTTCCTTTTTTTTTTTTTTTTTTTTACTCATTTGTTAATCATTTTTCTAATAATTTCTAAATATTTTTGCTGAGTCATTGATCTTCCTAAAATTTTCTCACTGGTGTCAATTTGAAATGATTCAGTATGAAAGTCTTGTAAATTGATGGCTTATGTATAACTGTATTAAATTACTAAGCATAGGGAACTCCATGCTGACGATGCATGGCTCATATAAACAAAGCCTTAGTGAAGTTGTTGAGGGTAAATAAAGGAACATGATTGCTCCATGGATTTGTAACTTCTAGTGTGATTTCCAAGGACTGATTTTCCTCACTAACGAGATAAAGCTTCTCACAGGCCCCTACTCTCCCTCAGCCCTGGTTTGACTTCTATGTTCCAGGCTTTAGCTGTTACTTTTGGGTAGTTAATGCCTCTGCAGACATTCCTCTTTCTAAACTGCAGGCTTGGGGGTGGGGGTGGGGGGCTTTGCAAACATTTGGAGCTGTTTTCCCTCCAGAACTTCCCACATCAAATTACCAGACACCGCACCTCAAAACAACTGCTCTTTTTTAATTCAAGAAGGGCATGGCTCCTACTGTGTGAGTTGGTCCCACAGAAGCACCAGCCAGCATGTATGGAAAGAAAGAGACTGCTTGCATGCCTGGCTTCTAAGGCTGACAAACCTGACAGGGTAAGGAGTGTTGCAAACTGCGGAAAGTCTTTACAAAGAGCAGAGAGGGAAACACCGGTGTGATGGGGTGGTCCAGTGCTCTGAGAATAACAAAGCCTGCCCACTGTACCCCCTTGCCCTTTCCCAGCCCTACAAAGGTTCTGTCTACTGTCTCAGATTCTCCTTACTCCTTCTGATACCAACGAACTATTTCAAAAACCTCTAACGTGTGTCCTGTAGTTAGGCCAGTCAAAAACAAACTGTCACCAGAAAAATTGTCCTGCAGTCATGCCTCTCTGTGCTGCCTTTCTGGGTAGCAACCTACAACTGTTAGGAAAGTTCATACCCTGGATTTTCTAACTAGGTCCTGTGTATTTTGCTAAGGAGCCCTCCTTCTCTACTCGGCAAGTAGGAAGGTTTTCTGTTTGTTTTTCTTAGTTCTTTTTTTTTTTCTCTCTATTTGTAATTCTGTACTCTGGTGCATCTAAGTGAGGCCCATTTGTCATCTCAACACTGTCATTAATAACGCAAACCTTTCAGGGTCCTCCTCCATTCTCCTGAGTCAAATCTTTAAGAGAGGAAGAATGGCTGTGTTCTGGAAGCCTTCCGGAGGAGACCTGGATGCATATCAGAGGCGGGGACCTGAGACCATAGGTGACCTCTGAGGCTTGATTCAAATATTCTTTTTCCTTGTAAGCCCAGCTTCCAGACATATTCCATCCCCTTTGACTCTTCCCAGACTTTCACTTGTTGAAATACCTGTTAGTACACAGTTTGTGTGTGTGTGTGTGTGTGTACGTGTGTGCTTAATTTTTAAAAAATTTATTTTATCTTATGTGTATTAGTGTTTTGCCCTGACATGTGTAAGTATATTTACCATGTAAGATCGTAGTGCCCACGGGTCAAAAGTCATTATCAGATGCCCCTGGAACTGAGTTGTAGGTAGTTGTGAGCCACCTGGTGGATGCTGGGAACCAAAACCAGGTTCTCTGCAAGAGCAACAAGTACTCTTAGTGCTGAGCCAAGTCTCCAGGCCTGTTTGTGTGTTTAAAATAAACATCCTTGTTCCTAAAATGAAAATCTAATCATTATGGGTCACTTGAATGCTCAGCATGCTTAGATCATAAGGTGGCAGCACACAGTGTGGGAAATGGTGGTTCTATCATCTTAATTAAATGAAAAAAGGCTTTAAAAGAAATCCAAAGTGGTTTCGTTTTCCTAAAAAGTAAATTAAGTCTGAAAAGCAGAAGGGGAAGTAGGAAGTGGAGCCGGGTGAGAGAGAGGCAGGGGGCATCTCTGTTTCTTTTACTCGTTCTGCGGTGCACAAGCTAAGGAAGCCTCAGATGATACCAGCAGAGGCGGGGATGCCATCTTCCTGTTCTGTTGAGCATGATCAGGATGAAAGACACTGAATATGATTCCAACAGTCCAACAAGTTCCAGCTTTCATGTGTTGTACGCATTTGGAGATATTTTTGTCTAAATCAAAATACTCAACACTAGCATGACATACCAATCAATTTTCCAGCTAGATCCTAAAAATGACTTGATGGCAGTATAGTGTGATAGAGGGCGTGGAGGGTATGGTATAAAGTGAGATTATGTGATCTGATGTGGCAGCAGCACATGACTGTCATCTGAGCATGGAGTAAGCTGTTTCAGAAGGATCAGGGTTTAAGGGCACTGTGGATTATATATCAAATAGCAGGCAAACCAAGAATACATAGTAAGACTGTGTATATACAAGTATGAAATTAAAAAATAAAATAGCTCTTTAAAGCATTCATAGAAAGTTCTACTAATGTAGATGGTACATTTATAATCTTCAGAGCCATTCCTAATTGTACCATAGTTAAATAATAGGTATTAAATAAATATCAAATAAACATCATGATTTTTTTCAGTTATCCGGAGCCTTAACTACAGTAAGTACATTACCTGTGTTTTTAGTCAAATATCTTGCTATGGCACAACTTTGGTGTAGGGTGAGTCCACCCACCTCCAAAACAGGGATCTTTCCAAATGGAAGAGCTGAAACAGAACAGAACTTAGCTCAGAGGAGAACCGAGAAGCTCCAGAGAAGCCAGGATAGAGACAGGGTATCATATAAAGTCCTAAATATACAGTCTATATGCATACATATATATTGTGGAATGTATATGCTTCTAAGAGCCTGGAGACCAAACTGGCCTTAGCCAGCACAAACTGGTGATGACTAGTGGCATAAGACGAGTGCTCCTCAGCACTTCTGAATAAGCCAACCTGGGGTCTGAGCCTGGGGCCTTGATTAAGGCAGAGTCCAGACACAGCATTCCTAGACCAGTGAGAGACCACGCCCACAGCTGCAGATACCAGCAAATCAAAGCCCTTTCCTCTGTCTGGGCGGAGGGTATGGGAAAAAAGTATTTAAGGTTTTCCCCTCCCTAATAAAACTGGACTTTCTAGTTTCAACCTTTCCTCAAAAGGTGTGTTGCTCTCTGAGCTATCTTTCCCCCCTCCACTAAGGGAAACAGAAGACCCTGAGCATAGAGGCAACCTCAACTCCTGACCCCAAACCAGGTTACTCCAAATATGTGTATATATATATATGTGTTTATATGAATTATAATATAGATTGATTTATAAGTTTATAAACTTAAAAGTATACTTACTTTAAAAGCACTCTACTGTTTCCCCAGTAATGGAGACTATGTGATTATCCTCCCCAGAGGAACAGTCCCTTCATGCACTCCAGAAGATCATAGATGGGGTAGATGTTAGGGTGGGAATACTGAGTGGTTTTATGTGTCAGCTTGGTACAAGCCATGGAGTCATCAGAGGAAGGAGCCTCAGCTGAGGAAATAACTCCTTGAGATCTAGCTGTAAGGCATTTCATCATTTAGTGATCAATGGGGGAGGGCCCAGCCCATGGAGAGTAGTGCCATCCGTGAGCTGTAGCTCCTGGGTTCAAGGTGGGCTGAACAAGCCAGGGGAATTAAGTCAGTTAGCAGCCCTTTTCCACAGCATCAGCATCAGCTCCTGTCTCCAGAATCCTGCCCTGTTTGGGTTCCTGTACTGACTTCCTTCAGTGATGAACAGCAACGCTGTCATATAAGCCTAATTAACCCTTTCCTCCCAAACTTGCCTTTTGGTCATGGTATTTTTGTTTTCACAATAGAAACCCTAACTAAAACAGTGGACCAATTCAAGACCCAGGATTTGGGGCTATATGGTAGCTGGACTGGTCAGTTCAGAACACTGGGACCACCCCATCAGGTGAGGTTCAGGGCCTCCGCCCTAACACCTGGGCCAGCTCTCCAAAGCCAATGATAAGGTATGGGGCCATCTTTCCCCAGTGCAAGGGCCAGCACTCCTATGGGTGTGTGTGGGGGGAGGGAGGTCAGCTCTCCTGTGACAGTGTCCAGTGAGGGGGATAGCCAGCTCTCCCAGGGACAGCAAAGGGCAGGACCAGCTCAGGAAGTTTCTCAGATTTCAATGTAGGATCTCCATGACTGAATCAGCAGCAGGAGATTTGGTGATGGTCTAGTGATGATGGTATGTTAGGGGCCTTGAACCAGACCAAAGACTCCTAGCAATGAACATCTTTTTGGGTGGGGCTGATTGGACAAAAGGGTATTCTGTGTGACACACTGCAGCTCCTGATGCCACTAGGATATATGAGAAGGTGTTGGAGAGATGGAATGGCAGAAGAGAGAGGTGGAAGAATGTTCTTTTGGGAGACATGCTTTAGGGATGAGGGGCAGGTATTGAGGAACTGGAAGGTGACTGTGATTGAGATGCAAGACTGAAATCCTCAAAGAATTAGTAAAGAATTATATTTTTTAAACAAAAAGCACTATGCTTTTTAAGCCCTATCCAAACCCCTCTAAACATTTCTTAAAAGAGACAATTTCATTATCTAGTTCAGTATTTGCATCTCAATAGTCTTGAAAACTGAATATAAAACCAGTTAAAGAACTGATAGTAAAAATCATGTGTATGCATGGGGCATGTTCCTCAGTTGGTAGAGTGCCTGCTAAAATGTACAAGGCCCCTCACAAGCCTCTGTAGTTGATCCCCATCACTGCATAAAACTGTGTGCTGACTCGTGCCTGCAGGTAGATCATGATTTCCAGATTAATCAATAACAAAATCTTTACAGGGATACCACATGTTACATGCCCACATTGTCTCTTTATAGATTGTGTGCAGTGCCTTTGGAGGCCAGAAGAGGGAATCAGATCCCCTAGAACTGTTTCCAAATGGCTGTGAACCTCCATGTATGGGCTAGAAACTGAATGAACCCTGTCCTCTGGAAGAGCAGCAAATGCTCTTGACCAGTGAGACATCTCTTCATACATATACTGTAGTGGATTTATGATGTTACATTGTAAATAATTGTCCCACCTATGAATTTAATAAAAAGCTCTGATAGGCAAAAGGCAGATAGGAAGTGTGGGCGGGGCTACCAGACTAAGAAGACTCTGGGAAAAGGAAGAACAGAGTAGAAATGCAACAGAGACTCCAGAGTTGCCAGACAAGCCAGAAGAAGCAGAGGATAAATATGCTGCTCTGAGAAAAGGTATCGAGCCTCATGGCTGAACAGGATAAGAATCATGGATTAGTTTAAGGGTAAAGAGTTAGCAAGTTATATGCCTGGGCCTTAGGCCGATCAGCCTAAAATTAATGTAAGTGTCTGTGTGTCTCTGCGGGTCTGCAGGTCTAAACCTTGAGGTGAGGCCTGAAAGTCTGGGCCAGAAAACTCTTACTACACTTAACTTTTATAAAAACCTGTGTTTTAAAGATTCATTAATTTGATAACCTCAAAATAGGCCCCATGAGTTACTTTAAGACATACTCCAACAAATATGGAGTTTGACTTATATGAGCTAAGGAAGTTTAATCCTAGTCCTATTTTAATTAAGAACTTTGTAAAATATATAACAAAAGACAGAAGCATTTTGTACAAATAGAAAACAGTCAAGCAGATACATTAATACTATATCAGTAACTTCTACCTTTTTCGTACTTGAACTTCTACTTTTGTGAGGAAGAAATATATTTTAATTACAGAAATTCATAAGACTTAAAAATATTTCTACCAAGTAGTTAGGGTGATTATATTATTCTAATTACTTTTCCATATTGTGTTAATTAGTCTTGTCAACTTGATTAAATTGAGAGATGCCTGTATTAACACTCAACACCTGTCTGTGGGGGTCTTTCCACAGGCTTCAGGTCAAGAGTCTCTTATCCAGGGAACTGTTTATCCTACTGATTAACTCTAGTTTCCGATGCTCGCTGTGAGGTGGACGTGTGGGAGGTAGGGCCTTGCTGGAGGAAGTGGGCTGCTGAAGAGGAGCCTCCCATCTCAGTTGTAACACCCCACCTCACCCCTCCCGTCCGGTTGCTTCCTCCCTGCTCCCAGCTCTTATGTGATGAGCACCTCTGTTCCACCTGGCCCCTCCCACCATGGTGTTTCTTTCTCAGGCCCCAAGCAATGAGCAGACTGCACTGAAACCTCTGAGTACATCCCTCATTCTCTATGTTCTTCCCCCCATTTCTGGCACAGCCATGAAAAACTAACATAAATATTAAAAATAAAACATCATGTGTGTAATATTATTGTACAAAGTCCTTTTTTCACTTGATGCAATCTTTGAAACCTTTCTGAATCAAGGAATCACCATCGTTTCAATGATCATGAGGTACTTCATCATGCGTATTGACTACAACTTTCCAGACAATGTCTTAGGTTAACATAACTATTTTAAGTTAAAGAATGAAATGTAGATCGTAAGTCATGTGTCTCACCCAAGACCTGGGACCAGGCCTCCACATATACATCGAATGTGTACAAAGTCAACTTCGTTCACTTTGGGAAACAACACAGCTTTGATTAGTGGCCCAATAAGTAAGCCAAGTGCTGTTCAAGGCCCCGAAGTGCTGTGAGAAACATAAGAGTTCCAAATAAAATGACTACGAACTGATGGGCTTCATTGGAAGCAGAGGTGTAAATAAGCGAGAATTGGCATGCGGAGCTTGAAAGGGAATACAGGACTGAAAAATGAAACATGTTCACCAGTCTTCAAGCACTGAACCTTGAGAGATGGGTGTTAACTACATCTCATTTTATCGACAAGGAAATGATGTTGGGAGAAGTGTAAGTAAATTAGCCAGAGCTACTCTTGTTAGGGGTAATATTCAAACTGAGGTCAGTTGTCCAGCTGTTTCTATAGTTCTGAGAAAGACTATAAATATCAGAGCAAACCCAGGGAACAGTATGCATCTGTTAAGTTGACATGAATTGCTGTTTCTCAGTGTGAGGCTCCCTGCAGAGTGGGGCTTGCTTTCTGGGGAGCAGAGGAAGGATGCAAATCCCTCAACTACATTCTCCCTGTGTAATCTGATCAATTTATGCTACTTACTTGGCTTGATTTTGGGCCAGTCAGCTTGTTCTATTCTGTGATCTTCATACTTTATGTCCAAATAAGCAAATATATAACGAATAATTTCTGCTCTCCCCCTCATATTAAAATAAATCAGTTTGTAGTTTGACATGGTGCAATTCTGTAAAGAGAAAAAAAGGAGGTAGCATTTTATTTTCCAATTTTTAATCCTTTGATAGTTTCATATATATGTATATATAATGAATTTTATATATTCACACCTCCCTCTCTCCCTTCCTCCCTCCCTCCCTCCTGCTGAAACTGTTCTTCCCAACAAAGCTTGAAGTCATTGTTTGCCAGCGGCCAGAGAGGTTGTAAGAATCAGGTGAAGAGAAGGTAATGTAAAACACCCACACAGGAAGACTTTGCAAATCGAACTGACTAGCAATCAGAAAATTCCTTCATCTATACAGATCTGAAAGACATTCACAGTCTCTCAAGAGACACGGATCACATCCTTTTGTCCTGGGAATACTTCTCTAGCACACCCAGGCTTCCAGGTTAAGTCCGAATAGAATAGACTTGATTATCAACCCCATATTGTTGTTTCTAGAATTGTACAGATGATTTCAGCTTAAGCAAGTTGGCAGTGGCCTGCTGTTTCAAGATGTTCTAGATAATATCTGAGTGGGTCCAGATGAATCACTATTGCTTAGAGCAGTATATCACTAACTTTTGATGGTCAATCATATTGCTTGTAAAGTAGGCTTAGCCTGAGAACTTTCTCAAGCTTAGAAGTCATTGTAGCTATTATTCAATTCTTAATAACGTGTCTGTATTCACAGTCTTAAAAGAATTTGTTAAATAAAAGAATTCTTTTGTTTCTAAATTAGGCAATACCACAGAAACCTGATGTAAATCAGGCTTTTCAGGAATGACAAACCCTAATATTCTTATACTTGTCTGTCATTCTTACACCCCCTATATACGCAGGTATGTTATCCTGGGTATCTAACTCTTATTGCTGAATCCTTTTTAGAGGCTTAATATATACGTGGTCCTCTGTCTTGTAGATTATGTTTCTAAGAAATTGTCAGTCAAGTTCTGTGCTCAGACCTGCTGTCAGTTCTCCTAGCCTGCTGAACCCTGTTCACCTCCTCTGAATTCACAGAATTCTATTTTGTTCTTGAGTTTGTGTAGGGGCAGAAAACAATCCCCAAAGCAGAGAGAAGACTCCTAAGCAGGGTCAACTAAGGTTAATTCCCCAAAGTCAGGGGGTAATACGGTCAGGACTTCCTTAGGGATGTACAGAAACAATTTTCTTAGAAAAGACATGGATAAATCAGATGCTAATAGCTCCCCCAGAGTGCAGCGCACAGAGATTCAAACTGAGAGTAAAGGGCATTAGGTCAACCACTGTAGCAGGTGATTCAGCTCTGCTGGAACTTTGTCTGGCAGCTGTGCTGGCTTCATGACTTTCACTGTTCCCCTAGGAGATGGTTGTGCCGTCTTGTAAACACTCAAAGTAAGACTACAGAAAATTCATCAGACTTTAGTGACCCACAAATTCAAAAGATACACCTGTGGAATATATGCTTTGACATAATGACTGAGCAACTGACAGATATTTCCACTTGAAATTGAACTCTGTTCAGTTGCTCTATGTCTCTGGGCTAGTTTATAGAGGTTCATTGAATTTCAAATTCTACTCAAAAATAGAGATATTAATATAGATTGGCCAGTAAAAGTTATATATGTAAAATTCTTAGTATAATACTAAACTGTTACTATCATTAATAATTACCTTAATCTCTCATATCATAGACATGAATAATCATTGGCTAGTACATACTAATGCAGTAATTATAGAGGTACATGGAAATTGTTCATTTATAGTGGTGAATTACACTGAGGATCCAGTGATGATGGTGTGCCAGAGGTTTTGAACCAGACCAATCAGAATTTTGCCAGTAGGGCTGATTGGACAAAAGGGTATATAGCATGACACACTGCATCTCCCAGTGCCACAAAGATGAATGAAGAAGTTTTGGAGAGATTGAGGAGTAAGATGTTTTTGTTTTGGTTTTGGTTTGAATTAATCCTTTAGGGGAGTTGGGGGGGGGGGAGGCTTCCAGGGGGAGAGGCAGGTATGTAGGAACTAGGCGATGAGCACAGTTGGGATTCATGATAAAAAATCTATAAAGAGTTATGTTATAAAAATGAAAGTGGTGAATTAAAATGGTTTGTTTTGTGAGCTAGTGAAATGGCTCAGTGGGTAAATGCACGTTCTGTACAGACCCTACGACCCAAGTTTAGTATCTGGAACCCATGTAAAAAAGTCAGATGTGGCGGCTCATGTGTTTACCTGTGTCCTGCAGCCTCTTGGTCCAGGTGAATCTCTCCCACCTAAGGTCCCTCAGTGATTGTTAACGCTCAGAAGCTAATATTAATTATGGACTGTTTGATTTATGTCTCAGGCTGTTACTAGCTAGCCCTTAAATCTTAAAATAACCCATTTCTAATAAACTGTGTTTGCCACTTGGCCAGTGCCTTACTGCTACAGTCACATCTTGTTTCTTGAGTGGCTAGATGGAGTGTGACCTGACTCTGTCTTTCTCCTAACTCTCTCTCTCTCTGCTTGGTTTTCCAACCTAGCTGTAAGCTGTTTTTTACCACAGGCCAAAACAGATTTTTTATTAGCCAAATGGAAGCAACATATATTCACAGGAAGACATCCCACATCACTTATGTCTGTAATTCCAGCTCTATTACTGCTGTGGTAGGTGGGGGTACATACAGGAGAATGGGCCTAAAGCTTAGTGAATGCACTACAGTGGCAGGAATAACTGGAAGATCCTGCCTCAAAAAGAAGAGGGAGAGAGAGATGATTCTCAGAAAAGCCAGTAAGCTTGCTTGCTGAATAAACCTGAGTTCTTCCTCTAGAAGTCATAAATGTGAAAGCAGAGAATTGACTCTGTAACTATCAGTTCTAACTTCTAGATATGCATGGTGGCACACAGGTATTACGTTACACACACTCATTCACAATAACTAATTAAAATGTAAATAAAGATCCTAAAGAAATATACATTATGAAATTACAATTTTTACTAGAAAATAAAAACATTGACTATAATTTCTTGATATATTTAAATATCAAAAGAACAAAACTGCCCATAGTGTGAACCTGTTAATCCTAGTTTTAGTTTTACATTGAAGAGTTTTATTAATAAAATTTGTTTATTATATATCAGTTTTACAGCATAAAAATTTATTTCTTCTTATATACATTATTTATATGTGAAGGTACATATGTTCATTGCATTAAAAATTAAGCATTCAACTTTTTTAAGGCTAATGTTCATGAATATCAGTGACCACCTTGTGAATTCTGCACAAAGGGGTTGTTTTATTATTATTTGGTTATGGAACTTTATATTGTAGCTCACTCAAAGAAGAATGTTTTATTTTTTAGCTATGTGTATTTCTCTGAAAACATTATTCAGTATAAGATTTGGAAATACAAACACACCTGACAAAAGCTTCTCATTTCTTCTAGAGTGTTCTTTCAATGGTTGCAACACTGAAGAAATTTTGCTTGTATATTACATTTCTCAGTATTTGCATGATTTCATTCCACTGCAAGGACTCTACAGGTGCAAAACTCCCAACTTGTAGGATTGTACTTACCAGGTTAGATATGCATATTTTGACAACATTTAAAAACAGATCAAGATAAATGCAGCTGGAGATAATTACTGATTCTAAAATATTTAATATACTAAATAAGGCTTTGCACAAAAATAAGAAATTCCAAGTAGATATGTCTACGACCAACAAAATGTTGAAAGAAATTTCATAATAAATAGTAAGAGAAGTTTTAGTGCCTTATCTAAACCATTTTTTCCCCCACATCTTTTCACTAAGCAGTTCATCTCTGGCCACAATCCCACTCTATTAAAACATGCCTGCTTCAAAGGTCAAAAGTAGAATATGTCTGACCAGATGCACTGAGGTGCAAGGCCAGCAGCGAGGGCTGGAGACTGTGGGGAGTCACCCCTGCCTCCCAGATGCTATATCGGTGACCTTGGGCACTTCTCTTGCTAGCTCTAATTTCTTCACCTATAGAGTTATATTGAGAACATAACCTAAATAGCCCCCATCCATTGGAACTTAAGCAGCCCAAGCCCTCTTCGAGTTCATGGTTGATGCAGGGGCGGTTATTGTCTTCAGTGATGCAGTCATCAAGTCCTAGTGGATATCTCATATCCATAGGCCACCCGAGTAAGGTCAGTGAGTCACAGAATAAGGGCAAAGTGAAACAAAGACACAGGACAGTGGAGGCTTGTTCCCGGGAAGAGGCTTGGTGGGGGAAATAAAAGAGGCAGGGTGAGTGTGACTCGAAGCTATTATATACATGTATGAAATTGTCAAAGAATAAATTAGTTTAAACAAAAGCCCCCAGACAAATATATTGTGTGAACTCGGAAGACATGAATAGGAGGAAGGGGAACTACAGAGTTCTTCCCCATAGTGAAGGACACAATCCAAATTTAGATGATCTCACTGGGCACACAGGTCTTCAAGGTCATGTCGTTTGAGAAATCATTCTGCTGCTAGTACAAAGAAATGTAAAGTTAAAATATAAAAAGAAAAGTTAAAAAAGTATACGGTTAAGTCCAAAACAAAATGACAAACCACAGTGAAAAAAATATTGCCAACAGAAGGGTTATACAGGCAGTAAAACCATTCAAAAGCCTCAAGCTAACACTGCAGTCCAATAGGAGAAGGGAAAACTTTAAAGCTGTATAAAGTAACCAACCAAACAAAAAAGAAAGTAGAAACAAATACTGACCTGGCAATTAGTTACTGCCCTTGTTTTACAGGTAAAGTTTCCTGAGTCACAAAGGTAAAGGTGATCCTTATCTTCCAGTAACTTCCAGAGAAGAGAAAATTGAGAAAAAGACAGAAATTTAAAAGAAAATTTTAGATAATTTTGTTAGCATACACTTAAACATACATATCAGTCATTCAAAAATAGTAGAATGTGATAGACAGAAATGCAGTGTCCCAACAATTGATAGCAATGTCACAGTGTTCTTAGAAGATGTCCTTCTATGTGACTGGCTGCTTGGAGAGGCTGACACAAGCCACACTGTAATCTCAACAAAGAGTAAGTAATGTTTTTCAAAAGCATTTATGGTTCTGGGCTTAACGTATGGCTATTGCAGAGGACCCAGGTTCAGTTACAGTCATCTACTCTGTGTGACTCATAACTTCAGCTCCAGGGGGTCTGATGTCTTTTGGCCTCTGAGGACACCTATATTAATGTCCTAATTAATATCATGTACATACACATAATTACAAATATTAAAAATAAGTCCTTTTAAAAGACATTAAGCATTATTGTTCAGTTGTGATCGAAACTTTGAAGAATTAAAAGTTAAAAACTCCTTATCAAACCAGAAATCAGGAAAAAGTTCATGGACCCCATAATGAGTCTAGACTGAAAATTTAGAGCAAATTCTACATGGACATGAACCAGTAGACTATTTCTGTTCTTTTTCTCTCTTTGTTTTCTCTCTTTGTTTTCTCTCTTTCTTTTCTTTCTTTCTTTCTTTCTTTCTTTCTTTCTTTCTTTCTTTCTTTCTTTCTTTCTTTCTTTCTTTCCTTTTTTTGCTATTTTATTCCAGAATTTTTCCCAACATAATATTTTTATGGATTATTGGAAAATTTCACATAATACACTAGATCATACTCACTTCCAAGTCCTCCCTACCTTTGTGACCTGTCCCACAATAAAGAAGAAACATAAGACAATAATGAAAAGCAAACCATTCCATTTCCTATTGTCGGAAATAGTCAAACTTATAACATCCCCAACCTTAAGCAGTTAATTTAGTAAAATAAGATGGCAATAAATAACTTGAGGAATATCAAGAAAAAGATGACTGTTATCTACATTCAAAAGTGAAGGGAGACCTGACAGTGACCTTGGTTGTAAATTTCAAAGGGTAAAGTCAAGGACCGAAGTAGCTGAAAGTTAAAGATCTGTGGAGAACGTCACCTTGCAGACCGCTGAGCTTGTGAAAATGTCACATAAATATATTATCTAAATAATTATAGATATAATCATATCTCATATAATTAGACTCTAATTTGCCTCATACAAGAAATGCTACCTAGCTGGGCATGATGGCATATACCTTTAATCCCAACAGTCAGTAGTCAAAAGCAGGCAGATTTTTAATCTCAACACTCAGTAAGCTGAGGTAGACAGCTCTCTTGCGAGTTCTAGGCTAGCACGATCGACAGAAGTTCTTCAACATTCAGGACTAAATAGAAACTTTGTTCCTACAAACCAACCAACCAAACAAAAATGTCACTCAGGTTATTTGGCTGTGATTTGACTGAACCTGATTTGGATAGAGCCTAAGACCTCTGGCATTGTGTTGGGCTCATTTTTCCTGGTGGCTTTATTTTTGAACCTTCTGCTCCCATGCTGTTGTAAGTATTTCACATATGGAAAATGGAAGCCATGTAAAGTTCCTGATTGTGCATGTGATATTTGGAAAATAATATGTATATTTTCTCAGCACATGACTGAGAAATAAAGGCCCTGGGTTAAGCTTCCACTTGCAAACTTACATGGATTTCTATCCAATATAAGGTTAAATTCTTAGTATTTGATAAACTTGTTAGGAAACAATGTTTTGCATGGTTAATAAAGCTTTTTAGAAGCACTCTGCTTTGTGTGCTTCCATTCTATTAGGTTTGTACCTATTTTTACTTTGTATAATACTGAGATTTTTCAGCTGATTTTAAGAAAAATATGCTAACAGTCAATACAGTGGCAATTTTGATGTGATTATTGATAGAATATAAATTATGTAAAGTCATTTAAACTTGAATAGGTGGGTATCTTATTTTGACTACGAGATAAAATACAAATAAAATAAAATAATATTTAGTCTTTATACCAGAAAGAAAATAGAAATTCCAAAGACCACTGTCAGCAGAAAGAGGTTAATACTACACTGCTATGTTAAACATCGTAATAAAGGTTCATCAGATGAGAAGGGAGGATTCTTTTGGAATAGTTTTAAAGGGTAGAAAGCTTACAAATAAGAAGCACTAATAATGTTTTCTAGTTCCTTTTTCTTACCAGTCTTCTGGTTTTCTGAAGCAGGCAGTAAAACAGCACTTGCCACAGTAATGTCTGCCAAAGTGGCTGGCCATGGGAACTCTAGCCCTACATTCATTTCTCAATGTCAGGCATTGATTTTGCCATTCTTCCTAACATTCTAGTATTTCATGACAATCACCATAACCTGCCTTTTCTGATGTTTGCTCTTCACGGGAGTGACGTAAGACTTCCTCCATATCTTAACAGTGCCAGAGGTCTCAACACAAGATGAAAGGTGGTTGTTTTCGAAAGTTGTAGTCAGACAAAGCCTCCATTTTCCCTGTGGTTCAAAGGGTTCTTCCTGACTGGAAGGAATGCTGTCTTATCCTGGGTCTTGACCTGCACACCTTCTATAGTGTCTATGGTTTGATCATGAAAGTCTTCTCCATAAGGGTCTTTACAAAATTTTGCATCTTGGCCATGATTTCACCACAGATGGTCAAGTGAAAAGGCAGTTTTACAGTTTATCTGACAACAATGGCCTAACTAAGCTCTCACATTTCAATAAAGACATTTAGAATTCAAAGATTCTTGGGGCTTCCTGCCAAGTTCTTTTCACATGTTCAGCAATTCTGCAATAACACAACTGAAAGCATCTTTGGTCTTGCCAATAGCCTTTTTGTGTCTTAACCTCACCAACTATCCAGTGCAGTGGACACAGCACATTGTTTGTGCAGACTGTGGTATTTTATGATGCAGAAGCTGGATACAGAGAGCCACCAAGGGGTTACTGTCCATAGGAGACAAACTTCTTATACATGTTGTCATCCAATATTAGCAGTCATTGCTCCCTAACAGCAGGGGGATGGAGAATACCCTGACTTCTGCCCAGGGACAGTTTTAGTGATGATCTGGAAAATTTACCAGATCGAAGTGATAAATTTAGATCAAGAGAGACTTAGAAGCTTCTTAGTTTGGATGTTTAATTTTGAGTCAGTAAGCTTGATTCTCTACTTTTTTTTTTTCAAAAAATAATAACAATAATACCTAAGTACTATTTTAGAGACTTGTCTTCCATTAAAATCTGTGAATGGGGAATAATTAAGCTGCTCTTTAGGAGCTTTTAGCTTAAATTTCTGAGCTGAGGTAAATGTCTAAAACTATCGATAAAGTCAAATGGTGAGAGAAGATAATTCTTGGACAAGCACGGACACATTTCAATAAACTATGCCTTAAAATGATAGAATATGATGCAAATCAAAGCCCTGAACTTAAAAAAGACCATAAATGAAATTTTATATTGATTTACATACTAAGTAAAACCACCTTTTAGAATTCTGAAAAAGTTATAAAATCTGATAAGGACAGAATATGTTTTTCCTCTAGTAGTGATGATATTCTATGAATTGAAAAAGCTTCCTGATCTACGTTTCTCTTCTAGATTGTTATTTTGTTTCCACATGAACATGTACAGCAGCAAGCTCAGTGTGAGCTGATGTTGTAAATGGAGCATACAGATTACACAACAGTCCCAAGCTGAGGAAGACAGAGGAAGATTAAAAGAGAGAGAATGAAGAATTCTCACCACTTACCTCTAAGGACAAATAGTGTGATGTTCTTATGCCCTGTCTCTGTCTTGGTTCGTGTCTGCACTGTGGTTTCTGTGATGAGTAAGTGATAGTCACAAGATAGGAAGAGGCTACTTCCTCCACCTAAAAGCCTTTCCTAGTTTCTCACATGAAATGCACGGGTCCAACCGATGGGCCTGTACAGGCTTCTGTGTAGCTTTTACCATCGTTTCTAAGCTCTCAGTGAGTAAAAACCAGCATATTTGCATAAAGGGTAAAGTCGTAGTCACAGATGCTTGTGTGTACAGATTGCTTCACACTCTTTATTCTTAGTTTTAAACCACAGACTTCTGGGGAATGAGCAAACAAGTTCAGTCACATTCTCTCATCTGTCTCCCTTCTCCATTTCACAGTCTTCCTGGAGAGTGTTGGGTTCTGCACCTTCTCACCAGTGCCCACCTCCTGTACACTCACTTATCATATGCCCTTCATCATGGTTTCTGACAGTGGTGCATTTTGTAGGTTTTATATCCACCCTCTCCATAAAAGTACAATCTGTGACATTCAGTGCCTTGCTGATCCGTTTTGCTGTCTTCTGTTTCTACAGGATTGTTGGACGTGTCATGGACTCTAATCTCTATCTGATGGCTGAATGATCTCAATTTCTGGTTTTGGACATGTCACGCTGTCACAAGAACTACATTTGCATGGCTGCTTGAGTTCTGTTTACACTCGTTCCTCTGAAGAGGTCCATTGTTTGAAAGCATTCTAGTGTGCAAGATTCAAACACTGTGAGAGTACCTGTGTCTACTAGTAAACACATACCTATTAGCTTTAAAGTTTAACACAAATATAATTTCAGTGATAATGTTAGCACAGCTCAGTAAAAACGTCCAGTAAAATATCTGCCTGTGCATTATGGAGTCTACAAATTATCTATGTAACATTATAAGGACAACCTGGTTTTTACTTTCCAGAAAAATCATACCCAAAGGCAACTTCCTAAGCAGGTAGCAAGATACATTTCTTTTTATGTTAATTTTCTTTCTTTCTTTCTTTCTTTCTTTCTTTCTTTCTTTCTTTCTTTCTTTCTTTCTTTCTTTCTTTCTTTCTTTCTTTCTAAAAATGTCTTTTATATCCATGTATCCCCTCCTCCCCCTCCCTTCTCTCCTCCTAATCCCTCCCAGTCAGCTTTTAGCCTTCTGCCTCCCCTCTCCCTTCCCCTGAAAGGGCAAAAAGTCCCAAGGTAGGTCAGCTCAACATGGCACATTCACTCCAGGGAAGTCTGATTTCCTCATCCCAAAATCAAGAGTAGATTAGGGTTCAGTGTTCCTCTGCAGGGAATGGGCTCCAAGGTGCCAGCCCACCCACAGGAATACAGTTTTATAATGCCAATCGACAGTTGCCTACCCTTGGAAGGCCCAGCTCCTTTTCCTGATGGTTCCCTAGTGGCTGTTCTTGATTCAGTGAGCTCCCCAGAGCTCTGGCCAGCAATCACTGTGGGAATTGTCCTCATAATCCCTATCCACTTGCTCATATAGATTTTCCTCATAATCCCTATACCCCTGCTCATATAGACTCTCCTTTCCCTCTCTCATCTGGACCAGGAGCTCAGCCCAGTGCTCAGCCATGGATCTCTGCCTCCACTTCTATTCATTGTTGGATATGGGTTCTGTGATGACACTTAGAGTGGTTATTGATTTGATTATGGGGGAAATTCTATTTAGGCACCACCTCCACTGTTGGTTGGAGACCTAACCATGGAAACCTTGGAGGCTTCCCTAGCACCCAGTCTCTTTCCAACCCCACATTGGCTTCCTCTATCAAGATATCCATCTCATTTTTTCTCCCTCTTTGTTGCTCCTCTCACTCAACCATCTCCTTCTCTCATGATTTGTTCCCAACTCTTCTTGGTTGAAACCCATTATGATCCCAATTTGCTATGGAGATCTTCTGTTTTCTCTTCTTAGAGGAATCTCTGAGTGTCTCTCTTAAGTTCCTAATTATCCCAAGCTGTTCAGAGGTTGTAGTTTGGAGCTTGGGTATTCTTTGTCTAAAGTTCACTTATGAGTGAGTACATAGTACATCCCATGCTAATCTTTCTGGGCTTGTAATACCTTACTCAAGAGGATAATCTTCAAATCCATCCATTTGCCTGCAATTTTTAGGATGTCTTTATTTAATTAATTTGTTTATTTTTTACTGCTAAGTAGAACTCCATTGTGTAGATGTACCAGTTTGTTAATCCATCTTCACGTAAGGGGCATCTATGGTTTTTTCCAGGTTCTTGCTATCACAAATAATGCTGCTATGAACATATCCGAGCTGCCCCAGCCAGTGGGGTCTACAAAGAGAGCACGAACCCTGGAACGAGACGAGGGCAAGTGGGAGGGGCGAGAGATGGGAGAAACGACAGCCAGGCAGTATTCTGGTCAAGCTGTAATTTTTAGTTTTCTCAGGGGGGTTTATAAAGCAAGTGAGGCGGGAAGTTGGCTGTGTGGGGAAGAATGGGGAGGAGGGGTTACTAAGCATCTTAATCTGTGGGATATCAGTCTCAGGAAGGTTGTCTCACAACCCTGACCAACTGCTTACAGGTGTTTTTTTCTGACAGGGAGATAGGGCTGCATTCCTAGACAGTTAAGGGTCAAAACCTGCAGAGGGTCTTAATTGGCAGGAAGTTGCACTTACTCACTCCTGGAGAGCTGGGATATGTTACACAGGCAATGTAAACGTAGTTTCTAAACTAGGTGAATGGGGAAAATGGCTTTTATTGCAGCCAGCACAGGCTTTGGCTCCCGGCACCAAATGTGTATCCTTTGGGGTTATGCCCAATAGTGGTATTGCTGGATCCTTGCGAAGATTGATTTCCAGTTTTCTGAGGAACAGTCATACTGCATTCCAGAGTAGCTGGACAGTTTATACTCCCACCAACAATGGAGGAGAGTTCCCCTTGTTCCTCATCCTCTGTAGCATTGGCTGTCATCTGTGTTTTTGATCTTAGTCATTTTGACAGGTGTAAGGTGGTATCTCAAAGTTGTTTTGATTTGCATTTTTCTGATGGCTAAAGACGTTGAGCAATTTTTTATGTGCCTTTAAGCCATTTGTAATTCTTCTGTTGAGAATTTCTGTTTTAGCTCTGAATCCCACTTTTTAATTGGGTTATTTAGTTTTTCTGGGCTCTAGTTTCTTGAGTTCTCTATATATTGTCAAGATCACTCCTCTGTCAGATGTAGGGTTGGTGAAGATCTTTTTCTATTCTGTAGGCTGTCATTTTGTCTTATTGACTGTCCTTTGCCTTACAGAAGCTTCTCAGTTTCAGGAGGTCCAACTTATTGATTGTTGCTCTTAGTGCCTGTGCTACTAATGTTATATTAAAGAAGTGGTCACCTGTGCCAATGCATTGCAGGGTATTTCCCACTTTCTTTTCTATCAAGTTCAGTGTAGCTGGGTTTATGTTGAAATCTTTGATACACTTGGATTTGAGTTTTGTGCAGGGTGGTAGGTTTGGATCTATTTGCATTATTCTACATACTACCATCCAGTTATGCCAACACTATTTGTTGAAGACATTATCTTTTTTTCATTGAATATTATTGGTCTCTTTGTCAAAAAAATCAGGAGTTTATAGGTGTGTTGGTTAATGTCGGGGTCTTCAGTTTGATTCCATTGATCCACAAGTCTGTTTTTATGCCAGTATCAGGCTATTTTGATTACTCTAGCTCTATAGGATAGCTTGAACTTGGGGGTGGTGATTTCTCCTGAAGTTCTTTTATTGAGTAGAATTGTTTTGGCACTCCTGGGTTTCCTGTTATTCCATATGAAGTTGAGTATTATTCTTTCTAGGTCTGTAAAAAAAATGTGTTGGAATTTTGATAGGAATTGCACTGAACCTATAGATTGCTTTTGATAAATTGCCATTTTTACTATGTTGATCCTACCTATCCAGCAGCATGGGAGATCTTTCCATTTTCTGATAAACTCTACAATTTCTGTATTCAGTAACTTTAAATATTTGTCAAAGAGGTCTATCTGCTACTTCTTTGGTAGAGTTATGCCAAGATATTTAATGCTATTTGCAGCTACAATAAAGGATGATGTTTCCCTCATTTCTTTTTAGCCCTATTATCCTGAGTGTATATGAGGGCTATTGAGTTTTTGAGTTAACCTTGTGCTCTGCTACATTGCTGAAGGTGTTTATCAGCCATAGGATTTCCCTGGCAGAATTTTGGGGGTCACTTATGTGTATGATCATATCATCTGTAAATTGAGATAGTTTGACTTCTTCCTTTCCAAATTGTATCCCCTTAATCTCCTTTTTTTTTTCTCTTATTGCTTTATCCAAAACTTCAAGAACTATATTGAATAGATAAAGAGAGAAAGAGAGGATGGCTTTGTCTTGTTCCTGATTTTAGTGGGATTGCTTTGAGAGTTTCTCCATTTAGTTTGATGTTGGCTGTCGGCTTGCTGTATATTACCTTTATTATATTTAGGCATTTTCCCTGTATCCCTGATCTCTCCAAGACTTTTATCATGAAGGAGTGTTGGATTCTGTCAAAGGCTTTTTCAGCATCTAATGAGATGATATGTGGTTTTTTTGTTTCTTTCAGTTTGTTTATATGATGGATGACGTTGACAGTTTTTTGTATGTTGAACCATGCCTGCATCTCTGGGATGAAGCCTACTTCATTGTGGTGGAGGATTTTTTTTTTTTTTGATATTTCATTGGATTCAGTTTGCCAGTATTTTATTGAATATTTTTGCATCAATGTTCAGGAAGGAGATTGGTCTGCAATTTTTTTACTTTGTTACATCTTTGTGCAGCTTGGGAATCAGGGTGATTATGACCTCATAAAAAGAGTTCAGCAATGTTCCTTCAGTTTCTACTGTATGGAACAGTTTGAGCAGTATTTGTGTTAGTTCTTCTTTGAATGAATGAATTCTGCACTGAAACCATCTAGTCCTGGGCTTTTTCTTTTACTTGGGAGACTTTTAATAAGAGCTTCAATTTCATTTGGGGTTATACATCTGTTTAGGTCATTCATTTGATCTTGCTTTAATTTTGGTAAGTGGTACCTTCTAGAAAGCTGTTCATTTCTTTTAGGTTTTCCATTAGTGGAGTATACACTTTCAAAGTATGACCTGATAATTCTCTGTATTTCCTGGGTGTCTGTTATGTCCCCCTTTTCATTTCTGATTCTGATAATTTGCACACTGTATCTCTGCCTTCTTTTGGTTAGTTTGAATAAGGGTTCATCTATCTTGTTTACTTTCTCACAGAACCAACTCTTTGATTCATTGATTCTTTGCACTGTTATCTCTGTTTCTAATGTATTGACCTCAGCCCAACATTTCATTATTTCCTGCCATCTACTCAGGAAATACTACTCTATCTACCTCTAGTTGAGTTTGCTTCTAATTGTTCTAAAGCCTTCAGCTATTCTGTTAGGTCTCTTGTGGTAAGATTTCTCTAGGTTTTTCATATAGGCATTTAGTGTTATGAGTTTTTCTCTTAACACTGCTTTCATTGTGTCCCATAAGCTTGGGTATGCTGTGGATTCATTTTCATTAAATTCTAGGAAATCTTAAATTCTTAACTTCTTCCTTGACCCAGAGATGGTTTAATTGAGAGATGTTGAATTTCTATGAATTTGTAGGCTTTCTGTGATTTTTGTAGTTGTTGAACTCTAACTTTAGACCATGGTGGTCTGATATTATACAAGGAGTTATTCCCATTTTTTTTTTGTATTTATTGATATTTGCTTCATGACCAAGTATGGGGTCAGTTTTAAAGAAAGTTCCATGGGGTTCTGAGAAATATGTATATTCCTTTTTCTTTGGGTGGAAGGTTCTGTATGTGTCTATTAAGTCCATTTGGTCATAGTATCTGTTAGATCCCTTATTTCTCTGTTGAGTTTCTGTCTGGTTGACCTATCCAAGGGTGAAAGTAGGGTTTTGAGTCTCCCATTATTAGTGTGTGGCATTTGATGTGAGATTTAAGATTTAGTAGTGTTTCTTTTTACATATGTATGTGCCATTGTGTTGGGGGCATAAGTATTCAGGATTGAGACTTCATCTTGGTGGATTTTTCCTAAGTTGAATAAGTAATGTTCATCCTGGTAACTTTTGATTGATTTTTGTTTAAAGTCTATTTTGTTAGACAGTAGGATGGCTACACAATTTTGTTTCTTAGGACCATTTGCATGGAAAGTCTTTTCCCAACCCTTTACTTTGAGACTGTGTCTGTCTTTGAAGTTTAGATGTGTTTCTTGTTTTCAGCAGGCTTCTGTTTTTGTATCCATAATGTTAGGATGTGTCTTCTTATAGGTGAGTCGAGTCCATTGATATTAAGGGATATTAATGACCAATGATTGTTATTTCTTGTTATTTTCAGTAGTAGCTTGTGTGTGTTTCCCTTCTTTGGGTTTTTCTTCTGTAGGATTATAAATTGTTTGTGGTTCCATGGGTGTATCTTGTTTATTTAGGTTGCAGTTTTCCCTCTGGTGCTTTTTGTAGGGCTGGATTTGTGGTTAAGTATTGTTTAAATCTGGTTTTGTTGTGAAATATCTAGTTTACTCCATTTGTGGTGATTTAGAGTTTTTCTGGGTATGTAGTCTGGGTTGGCAGCCTTGCTCTTTTAGTGTCTGTATAACATTTGACCAGGACCTTCTTGTTTTCGTTGTTTCCATTGAATAGGCGGATATTATTCTGATGGGTCTGCCTTTATAGGTAATTTGGCCTTTTATCTTTGTAGCTCTTAATATCTTTATTTATCCTGTAGATTTAGTGGCTTGATTATTATGTGACAAGCAGACTTTTTTGGGGGGGTCCAATATACTTGGTGTTCTGTAAGCTTCTTGTATCTTCATATGTATTTTCTTCTTTACATTGGGAAAGTATTTTTCTATGATTGTGTTGAATATATATTCTGTGCCTTTGAGCTGGTATTCTCCTTCTTCAATTCCAATTATTCTCAAGTTTGGTCCTTTCATGGTGTCCCAGATTTCCTGGATGTTTTAAGCTTTAACCTTTTAGGTTTTAGTATTTTCTCTAACTGACATTTCTGTTTCCAATATTGAATCTACCACTGCAGAGATTTTCTTCCATCTTTTGCATTCTGTTGGTTATGCTTGCATCTGTGGTTCCAATTTATTCCTTCAGATTTTCTATTTCCAGCTTTGCCTTAGTTTATGCCTTCTTCATTGTTTCTATTTCAAATTTTAATTCTTGAAATGTTTCTTTCACCTGTTTGTTTTCTTTTCTTTTTTTGATTTTCTTTATTTTCTTTCAGGGATTTGTTCATCTCTTTCAACTTTTTGTCTGTATTTTCTTCTATTTCTTCAAGGGAGTTATTTATATCCTCTTTTAAAGCTTCTATTGTTTCCTTCTGTTTCCTCTTCATTGTTATGCTCAGGTCTTGATGTTGTATAACCACCAGTTTCTTCTGGTGGTGTCTTGTTGTTGTTTATATTGTTATATATATTCTTGCACTGACATCTGCTGATTGATTCCTTGGTTCACTCTTAGTCAGCTCTTGGTTGGCTCTTAATCAGTTCTGAATAAGGAGGGTTAAGTGCCACCAGTAATGCAGTGGCTGCTCTTAGTTGGCTCTTAGTTGGCTGTATGCCAAGGCAGTGTGTGTCTCCAGTTGTCACAGGGGTCATTTTTAGTCAGGAGGTCTTAGTTGGCTCTTATTCAGCTGTGGACCAAGAGGCTTCAGGGTCTCCAGTTGTTGGTGTGTGATCACGCAGATTGCAGTTTAGGTGGATTTTGGCTTATTGGATATTCTTCCAGCTGTGTTTTGTTGGGAATTGGGCTTGGGTGGCCTCTCCCAGCTTTCTTTGGTTTAGGGTGGAGCTGGGTGTGGTTGGGGAGCTGGAGGCTGTGACTCTGGGCCAGATTTCGGAGACCATGGTCTCTGCTTGGCCTGAGGGTCAGGGTGCCACTCACCTGCTATGAACCATGAGAGAGACTTCAGGGTCTCCATTTGTTGAAGTGTGATGACCCAGACTGCCTCAAGATACATTTCAAAGAGCATCTTTTACTTTGGGAAAAATAAAAACAACAACAAAAATCTCTTGATAAATAAATAAGAATAACATAAATAATAATTTGCAAAAAACTTAAGAAGATACAAGTACAACATCTTTCCCAACTATTAAATAAGCTAAATTGATACTGTCTGCGATGAGGCTAGTAGACGCTGTGATAAAGGCTCCTACTGAAAACTATGTAAAATCAGCTGCAGAATAAATGACAGAGGAGATGTGACTGGACCAGATCAACATGGGGACTAGATTGTCTCCCACAAATCTTTTGTGTAGGTTGTCTTATACTGAGTACTATTCAAAATCAGCACACACATCAGTTCCCCTTTATTTTGATAAAGAGGAAGTGTTTTAACCTACCTGTTCTTCCTTTGTGGTTACTAAGTTGCTAGGGAAGGAAGTTAACAAAGCTTCCTTCCCCAGCTTAGGTACCTTTTATTTAGATTCTTATCATAATCAATTACTTAACTGCTTAACAAAGCCAACTGTGTTTGTTCATATTTTTAAACTGAGTGGTAAAATGCATGAAAAAAAGATTTAGTGTTTATTTTTACAGATTTCAAAAAGTGACAGTACTATTTTCTTGCCTGCCTCTTCAGAAAACTGTAAAGTATGATATAATTAAGATTGTATAACTGTTTTGTTGTCCTATCTTTTAGCCAAAAGGATTATCAAATGTCAGCAAATAAAAGTTCTATAAATTTGAAGAAGTATTATTGAATGCACCAGGTGGGCCAGGGATTGAACGCAGTTATTAGCCCATCACTTCCATAAAGCCTCATGCACATCCTTGAGTATGGTACATAACTGACTGGAGCTTGTTAAACCACCATTTATAGATGCAGATTTGCTACCCAGAAACTTCATTCTAACTTATAAAATTTCATATTGTTTTTTTTTTTTTAAGGTTAGGAAAATATAAATTCTGAAATAGATTAAGTGAACTTGTTTTTCAAGATTGTACCAGGATCACCTCTATATCACTTTATCATGCTCTGTGGAAGGAAAGACTAGGCAATAAATATCATCTCTAGCTTGACCCTGTCCCAGGACTCTAAAAGACATGATTCTGAAAATCAAAGGCTTGACTACAGACACTGGCTGATGTATTACTTAGATAGTTTTCAGAAAACACACCTCTTCTACTAGATAGGGAATAAAAATAAAGACAAAGAGGTCCAGGATCTGGGGACTGAGAGGACAGTCCCCAAGCTGCGTCTAGTCTGAAATTGACAAAATACTCAAATCAAAGAATGAATATTCACCTTGATAATCCCCAGCATAGTATCCATTTATCATTTATAAGTTCTGTGATTATTCAGACAGAAGTTTAAAGTGGATTTTGGAAAGCTTCAAGTATCTTCCCAGAATTTATTTTAAAGTATATTTTATTTGTTTCTTGATGATTTCATACATTGTATTTGGAACCTGTTCACTTATCACTCAGTTCCTCCCAGATCCATCCTGCACTCCACTCCCACTGAGCTATGTGTTCTTGCATGTTCTTAAACCCATCCAGTCCAGTTAGCGCTGCCCACATATCCTTGGCTTTGTGACTGTTCACTGGAGCATGTTTTATCTACCAGGAGCTTCACCCTTAAAGAAAACTGACTCCTTTCCTAGCAGCTATCAGCTACCAATAGCTCCTCATCCAGGATTAGAACTTTGTAACTACCTGTCCTTGGATGCTAGGATTTTTATCTGGTCTGAGCTTATACAGGTCTTGTGTCTTCTCTCACAATCATTGTGAGTGCATATGTGCAACTCGCCCTTTTATGTCCAGAAAGTACTGTTGATGTCATTCACTGCCTGTGGCTCTCAAATCTTTTTATCTTTTCTTCCTTGAACCTTCAGAGAGGCAGTGTGATATACATGTTCTGTTTAGGATTGAGCTCTCCAGTGTCGCCTATTCTTTGCACCTTGACTGACTCAGGGTCTCTTCTCTGATAGGGTTGAAGAGAATAACTAATCTGTGACTATAATAATAAGACATTAAGAGTAACATTAATTCTATGTCCCTCTAGCAGAGGGAAATAGGTTCCCCACTAGGGCCATCAAAATTTCCTTGATACTGGTACCAGTTATGTGTTTCATATTGTGCAGTAGGCCAGTCAGAAAATGGTTAATTACTCCTATGACACTCACTCTGCTATTGTACCAATGGGTAGATGTTGCCAGGTATCATAGCTCACAAGGTCTATAGCTTGATAAAATTTATAAATACTTTTTCTTCTGATGGTAAACATCGTACCTTCCAGTGCCATGTAGCTAGCACTGTAATCTTGTAAGTAAGGTTGAAGATTTGAGGTCAGTTACAGCTTGAAATCTCCATGTCCTGTGACTCAAGTATGTGATGTCTTCAGCAGTAGCATTTTCTCATCAAATTCTGGGGTAACCAGGAGAAAGGGCAATAGTCTATAATGTTTGGGAATCTGTAGAACCTCACTGGACACTAACTAAAGTAGAATCAACTCAATTCTGGCACTGGACTTTCCATTTCTTAGCTGATGATGTCTAATGGGAGCATTGCTGTGCAGGTATGCAGTGATGTACTGAGTAATTCTAGTGAAGTGTGTTTTTGTATATGTTTATATTCTAGGATACCTGCAGTAGTAGGATTTCATCTGACTTTTATCAGAAGGGCTTTACTGTTAGCTATCCTTCCTTCCCCATACTCCCACCTATATTTTTCCTTTCTAGCCAATCTGATTCTTTTCATAATTTCTCTGATCCCCTTTACATTACTGTGTTGTATCTTCCTTGCTTTGAAAGACCCCCTACCTAGACTCTTAATAATTTTCTGACCTCTATGGATATTCCAAACAAAAAATTTAAATATTCAAAGCTGACATCTATATATAAGAGAAAATATGTGATTTTTGCCTTTTTGGATCTGGATTACTTCACTCAGAATAACTATTTACCAGTGAATTTTAATTGTTTGTTTTTCTACATTTAAATAGTACTCCATTGTGTAAATGTACCAAGCTTTTACTATTTATTCATACTTTGGTGAATATCTAGGCTATTTCCATTTTCTGGCTATTGTGAATAGAACAGCAATGTACACAGATGAGAAACTATTTCTGTTGTAGCATATCTTTTGGGTATATATTCCAGAATAATTTAACTGGCTCACCTTATTCATCTATTTCTAGCTGTTTGAAGAAATGCCACACTGATTTTAATGATGGAGGCACCAGTTTGCACCCCAGCAGTGAACAGTTGTTTCTCTTCTCTCACACTGGTCCAGTACCCGCCATCTGATTTCTTACCCTCAGCCATTCTAACAGGCGTAAGATGAAATTGCAAAGTAGTTTTCATTTGCATTTCCCTGATGGTTAAACATATTGAACGCCTTTAAAATGTTTTTCAACCATTTCTACTTCTCCTTTTGAGCGTTCTCTGTTCATTCTTTATTCTTCTTTTTTAAACTTTCCTTTTATTTATTCTTTGTGTCTTCTTATCATGCACCTCAATTTCCCCATACCTTTATATCCACCTCTGCCTTTGCAACATCCCCCAAAATAAAATTTAAGAAGAGAAAGAGGGAAAATCTCATGGAAACTTTAGTGTCACACAGTGAATCACATAGCAAACCCCTTTATTCATACGTCTTTACTCTCAAGTGTTCATTGCAAAGAGTTGTTGATGTGGTTCCAGGTTTCTGCTACACTGCTTGTTCTGGGTCCTCAATAGTGCTCCTTTAGGGTATTCTATTGTTGTCCTGTGTTGTGGAGACCCTTCATGTGCTCCAGCAGATCACAGATAGGATGCATGTTGGGGTGAGCCAACTCATGAACCTGGTTCTAGGCCTGGATAGTTACAGGGTTGGTCAACCTGTCAGCTCTCCTGTATCACCACTAGGATGAACTCTTCAGAACTGCCCTAGCTAGTTTCCCCCTTGTAGAGATGAGCAGTAGATAGGGCCTTGCTCTCGGCTTTCATGCCCTCAGGGTCAGCTCTATTGTGTTACCTAGGAGAGGAAGGGGGGGGGCATTCTCTGAAGTGCTGCTATGACCTCAGGGACAGCTCTCCCATGCCTCTACCAACAGGGTCAGCACTACTGTGCTGCACAGGCAAGGAGCAGGGCCCCTTTCCTGAGTGCTATAGCTGATAAGGAGGAGAGTCAGCTCCATCGTCTGTGGAGGGTTGAGGGGTAAGTGGGGGCATATCTCTCCCTCCTGTTCATGCAGCTGCATGACTGACAAGTAGTGAAGACAGCTCTCCCACACTCCCAATTTCGAGGCCGGCTCACCCACACCCCTGCCAACAGGGTAGGCTCTACTGTGCTGCCTAGGTGAGGTGCAGGGCCTATTCTCAGGAATGCTGCAGCTGGTGAGGGGCTTTCTTGCTCTTTTATGAACTCAGGTCTAGCTCTTCCACCCATCATTGGCAGCAAGGGTCGGAGCAGAGCCGATGAGGGCATGCCCTATATATTTTAGTTTTCTTTTTTCCTTGAT